>VFLP01000052.1:0-334844 GCA_007182795.1 Xylaria flabelliformis
ATTTTTAAAATAAAATAAAAGTTATTTTTTATAAGTTATTATAAATTTATAAAATAAATTAAAATTATAATTAAATATTTAAATTAAAAGTTATAACTTTTTTATAATTATTATTAAAATAATTAAATAAAAATATTATTTATAATAAATTATATAACTACTTTTTTTTTTTTATAAATTAATAAGCTTATAGTTATATAAAGTTTTATTTAGTTTTTTTATATTAAACTATTATAATTAATTAAATTAAACAATAAGCTTTTTTAACCTTTTAATAAAAAAGCGCTTTTTTTATAAAAAAGCTTAAAAAATAGCTAAAATAATTAATAAATATATAAAAATAGCGCGTAAAATATTAAAACAAACATAAAATAAGTTAATTTAAAAAAAAAATTAACATAAAAAAAAGCTTAATTTTAAAATAAACAATAAAATGTTTATTATAAAAAAATATTAATTATAATTAATTAACCGCTTATTTAATAAATTAAACTACTTTTTAATATAATAATATTTTAAAATAATAAAAAAAACAAACTTTATAACGTTTTAATTAAAAGTACTTTTAAGTTAAAAAGTAATTAATTTATATTATATTAATTAATTAAAAAAATATTTAAATAATTTATTATTAAGCTAAACAAAAAAACAACTTAATAAAAAAATAATTAAACTTAAAAGTAATAAGCTTAAATAAAAAATAAAATAAATATAAACTTTATAACTTTATTATAAAAAGTTATAATATTAAATAAACTAAAAAAGTTAAAAATTTAATAATAAATAGTACTTTATAAATAATTTTAAAAACTTATTAAAAATATTGTTTATTTTTTATAAAAATAACTTTAATTTATTAAAACTGCTAAAAAAGATAAAAAAATAATTAAATGTTATAAAAAAAATAAATTTAAAAAAGATTATTTAAATAATAATGCTTTTTAAAAAGAAAAAAAAAAGCAGATATTATGCTGCTTAAAAAAAAAAGGATAAAAAGTTAAACTAATAAAACTAATATTAAAAAAAAAGCTATTAATAAATTATAAAAATACTTTAAAGCGCTCCTATAAATTAAAGGCCTATAATATAATAGTTAAAAGGTAAACCTTAAGGTAATCTTTTTTTTTATTAGTTAGCAGCTTTTAAAAAAACAAGAAGTTTGAATTTTGGACTTGGCGAAATTTTTTTTGGGGGGGGGGGTAATTACGGCTGGCTAGATCTAACCCACTAACCTACTAACCCAGTGGGCCAGGGCCTACTAAATTACCTAACCAAATTACCTAACTAGCTGTGCACAAACCTACAAATATATTCGCGTGCACGTACGTACAATATTTTAGTTCTTCATCCTACTATTAATATATAAATGGGACCCCAAATAAGAGCTTTGCCTCTGTAAAGGACACCAAACGTAACATAGTTTGAATTTTGGTGAGGCTTGGTGTAAAACTGCGTCCGACTGGGGGGGGGATCCGACTGGGGTGTCAATGATACTAGGAGGTAGAATACCTGGAATAGACGAAGTAACTAATCTCGCTCGTAAATTGACCACTTAATGAGTAGATCTAGCAAGACAGATACTTAGTCGAAAGCCAAGAGCAAATCAATAGCGTAGAGAGTATAGTTCTTCTCCATAAGTAATGTATGCATGATAAAATGCCTTACACAATAATCCATTCCTTTCTAGCAACCAAATGCATCATGCACTTGTCCCCAAATTGGGAGTGAGTGAGTTACTGGAAGGCGGGCCGTCTGACGCAATGAAATCTATCGTGAACGACGTGGGGCTCGGACCCGGGACCAGAGTTGGAATCCTATACCGCACGGGACCGTTACTTCTATGGCCATCGCAGTGTCAACTCCAAAATCAGGCCTCCTCCTCGCAATCTCGTCCGTCCGTTCGTTCGGTTCTGTGACTTCCTTGTCCTAGCTCACGTGCAGGCTGATAATTGTGTCAAGTTCATTCCATAACAGATAGGTTTCGTCTCTCAGAGCTATCGTAGATCGTGGAAAATAGGGATGCCGGGCATGTGTGGTATCTAAAAGAACTACCCCCTCTCATCATCGTTGTGATCAGAATTGTCAATAGTCTCCCGTATCCTATGCATCAATGTAACTCCGGGATATTTTAACGAGAGCGCCGTCTATCTGTGCTACTCGGATATTATGTCCGTGAGTACGGTTAGTCTGTGGCAGACGAGTGGCCAGTTGTCGATCCTTCGGCACAAAACGTTATAACTGTGCTTGGAAAAGAATACAGCAGGTATGAAAATCCTGAGTCTTTCATGATAACCGGATTTTTGCGACAACTTTGGTGCTTCATAGTGTTTACGTGTCTAATTCAGTCATAGTAAACGGCCTATGTCAATTATTTGATACCAGGCACTCAACGTAATCAATAACACATACCGGCACATTTAATGAACCCACGTACTTCGCTGCTATTAGCTCTTTGAGATCTAATCTAGCTGGCATGAAAATATGTAACATAGATGCCGATTGTCAGGTTTATGATGAATACTTAAAAAAAGTATTGAGGTTAATCATGAGAAGGAGTTGTTTAAATTAAAAACGCTTGCAGAGCAGGCATCGCTTTCTGTATCTGCTTCTCTCTAAATATTTGGTACAGTTCTTCCTGTTGTCTAATACGATCCGGAGTAGGATCATGATTTTCCTTATTATTCTCCGGCAGAGCGAGTATATCTGCTGACTTTGAGATGGCCAGCATATCGAGCTGGCAGTCTTCTCGAAATTGCCCCGTCGCATTCGCGAACTCCAGCGACCTAGCCAGGGTCCTCACATTCCGGTTCTTATCTAGTGCTTCCAGTATCGCCGAGACAAAACCAGAATTCAACTCCCTTATACCATCCATGGCCTGCGACGCAGACTCTATTGCATGCCATTGGTGCCATAGGGTCCGGAACGCCCCTAGGCGCGCTAGACACTCAATATATAGACACAAACTCTTAACTCTCTTGTGACTTATGAGAGACTGAAGAGAAACTGTTGGCTGGTTCTCGCCAGGTACATAACCCGTAAGAAGAGAGAACAGCGTTGTAAGCCGAGTTGTCGAGTTTGACTGGAATTCATGGGGACTGGACCGATTTGAAGTAATCGAGGTTTGTAGTAGAGTGTTGAGGATATAATGTATTGTTCTCTTGTCGAGATACTCGCACTTGCACTTTCTCTCGAGGTACTGATGGGCTGTTGAGATGGCCTGACATTTAAGTGAGGTCCAGAGGCCTAAGCTGAGAAGTTTGCTCGACATGTGTAACCCATGTCGATCAAAATTAATCAACAAATTGTTCAGAAGTGACAGTAATTGAAGGGGATCGACTTCTGGGACTAGGCGCTTGAAAGAGAGATAAAGCTCGTCACTTAACGTTGAGAGAGTCCGGCAGCCTTCTGGGGTATGTATTATCCTCGTGATAAGTCGGTCAATTTCACGAAAGGTCGCATATCTGCTGAAAGCCAGGGAAAGAAGTACTTGGTCGTCGGAGTCCGGAGACAGGATGCGGGATTCACCATGCACTCGACGACGATGCAGCATATATGTTGTAGTTTTGGATGTGTTGTTGCGTATTGTACGTGGTATTCCGTTTCCATCAAGAACAGAACCGAGCATGCCCGCGTGCGTGGCCGTGTCGTTGACATCGCAGAGCGAGCCGTCCGTCATCTTGCGGGTGTCGGGTGAATCGAATAGAGTAGCGGCTAGGAGATCGAAGTCGCTGATATGCAGTGGATGAAATTTATCGGCGGACACGGTTTGGAAACTGGACTGGCATTCTTCGTAGCCCTTCTCGAATTCGGCCACGCGCGCTTTGATGGGCCGTAGCTTGCGCTTCTCCAAGGCGGACGCGCTCTCGGGTACGCCATCGAGCTGGGAGTCGAAGGCGCGCACGCCCTTGACGCCCTCGGCATCGAGGTCTAGAAGAAGATCCGAGATCTCGAAGGTAGGCCACGCATCTCGGCGGCGAGGACCCCATTTCCGAGGCCTCCACCACCTCCTGGGATGACGGTAGCGTGTTTGGCATTTCCACAATTGTGTGCTTGCTCCAGGCAGCGCTGGAAAGACGGACGGGCTACCGAGCCGTTGCATTGTGTAGCATTTAATTGACGTTTCCGTAATCAAGACGAGAGAGTGCCTTTGTTCATTGCGACTGAAAGAATGTCATCGTGGGAGAAGCGAAAGTACGGCCCCGGCCAGAGCTATGGCGACGGCCGTGATGGCATGGGATGGGTAAACCATTTTTACCTGTGTGGTACGAAGTAGACTAGGTACGTTACGTACTGCGACCATAGATCGAGGAGAGCCATGCGACACTAAACCCCAGACGGGCGGCGAGCTCGGCGAGCTTCCCGTCTGGGGTAGCGCGGGCTAGTGAACCGCTAAGTTCCACTATCAGATCAGGTACCTACCTAGGCCACTATCATAACTAACGTCCACATCCCGCTGTGGATAGTTTTATTACGCAACTATCGAGGTCAACCAACTTCCCCCAGCACCATCAAATCTTGATATCCAGATTGACCGCATTGGAACCCTACTGAAGTCGAGAATAGGGCAGAAAAAAAGATTATCACTTTTCCGCGAACAATCTCACACTACCCTTGCTAACAGAAGTGACATCAAGCAGTTCATATAGCTGGGATGGTGTGCGAATATATGTAACTTTGATAAACTGAAGAGATAGGCGCGACTTCATTCAACTTCAATTAAACGCCACGTGATAGCGCGCAGGCCTTGAAGACTGTGCGTTAGTAGCGTCCAACGCGTATTCTTCATCTTCATCAAAAGATTGCAGTACAGCGCTACTACTTCAATCACAGTTGCGACACTTGCCTATTCTTCTTTGGTCGTTAACGTCATGGATTTACGTGAGATACTTGCTCGTCCTTGTCAAGGAGAGGCACAGATCCCGACCGAGGAGCCGGGAGGTTGTCAGAACCCATGGGGAAAAAAAGAGGAGTAGGTTTTGCAATCATGATTCTATACATGAGCTTTATGTTAATAATAATAATACCAGGGAGTCGTGTCGCCGACGTAGCGTCTGATCCGGCGACAAGTCACGATCTTATCCTAGTCGTAGTAGCAGGCGAATTGTAATATCCTCACCATAGAGCGGCAGACACCGAGCAGTGCCTACGTTAGTATAGCACTATCATCATCAGAACCGAGTATTACAGGTGAGCCGTTGGAGGCCACAGCGATAAAACAGTTAGTGAGACAGCAGCTGTGGTCTGACGACGAAAAGCTGCCTACACTTGGGTTGGCATTGGCGTTGGCCCCGATGCCCCCGGTCAGAACCGTACAGCTTACTGGCAAAGGTAAATTCTCCCTCCGAAGGGCAAATAACCTGGTAGCTGCCCTGATACAAGCTACGAGTATACTGGCAGAGAAGCCGTGTGATGGGTGCAAGCGGGGCAGCGGGCTTTTCGCTGGTTGTGTGATCCCACGCGAACCGGAACATCAAAGTTTTGTATACGGGGTTTGTGCAAATCACTATTATAACAGCAACGGGTTACTATGCACATTCTGTACTTCCAGTTTGTTCTGAACAGTTTTTGATTCCCGTTACGAATGTTAAAGTTCTACCGCCTCATTAGGACGGGCAGAAGAATATCTAGCCGATCCTGTTCTAAAAGCTATAGAACAGTTCCTTTTCCCTCTCTTAAGCGATAGGCTGGACCAACTAAAATTAAGAAAATTACCGAAGTATGGGTATCAACATATGTCCGACCGTCTTGATGAACTTTTTATTGCTCTCGAGCAGGAAAGAAAATGAAGAGTACCCGACCGTCGACGCTGGGCAGAGTGAGTTGGAACGCCTCATGATATTGACGGTACCGCCGAAGTAGAGATCGATGAAGCAAATGACAATGGGTCATCAGGCACACCGTCGCTTCGGTCGGTTGAAAGCGACAGATCGCCATCCACGTCTAGATCAAAGCTATATGATTATGTACAGATATTGGAAGAAACGGTACAAGATTCAGGAGAAAAACTACGAAGGTTAGAAGAAGAATCACGAGAAAGGATACGAAGTTTGGAAGAAAAGCTGCAAAGGTCGAAGGAAGCTTTACAAATGTTGAAGTTGGCAATAAAGGACGATATTTAGATATATAGATTTCTAAGACAATGTGTGTTCATACTTTAGTGTGGACGCCTTACAACCTGAATGTGATGTAATGCTGTGCTATGAACGAACAAACAATACGCGAATCTACGGCCCGCTTTTGAAGCCGGGAGGGGCGTTGGGTAGGTGGCTTACGTAATTGGACTGCACTGTATGTAGGTATTGGCCTGTGGATAATCAAGCTTGAACCATCATCCACCTACACCAAAGTTCATTACATTACGCGACGTGTCTTAAGCACCAAACTGTTACATCATTCTCCATCTGTTATAACTTTTTAACTGAAGCTTTCGATAACTATGCCACCAGCTAAGAAGAGAAAAACGGCGCCAGCATCAGAGGAGGTCACCACTGAAGAACCGGTACGACCGACTGATGGATCTCAAGATACAGCACTCGCAGACCATGATGCGGAAACAACCGACCAGAATTCAAACGAGTCGGCGGGTACTACACAGGACGACGCCGCGGCGTCATCGACAAGCGCAGAGACTGATGCGGCTGCCAAGGCCAAAGACAGACTCGCACGATTCCGCGCTCTCCAGGCCCGCGCGAAGACCTCGTCCGACCAGAATCTCAAAGAAGCCACCAAGGAATCCCAACGACTTGCCACAGATCCCTCGGCTTTGACGGCCCTGCATCGCCGCCGCGATATCGCCGCGCACAAACTATTGAAAGCAGAGACCGAGGAAGGCGGCGAAGACTTCGAACGCAAGCGAGCGTGGGACTGGACAGTGGAAGAAAGCGAGCGATGGGACAAGCGCGTGAAAAAGAGGGCGGCGCATCGTGACAACAACGCCTTCCAGGACTATCGGGCCGAGAGCAACAAGATATACAAGCGCCAACTGCAGAATCTAGCGCCCGACATGGAGCGTTACGAGAAGGACAAGATGAAGGCCATCGAGAAGGCCGCGGCGTCGGGGGGACTGGAGATCATCGAGACGGAGGATGGCGAGCTCATCGCCGTGGATAAGGATGGCAGCTTCTATTCAACTGCCGATTCGACCACGTTTCACGAGAATAAGCCTGACAAAGCTGCCGTAGACCGTCTGGTCGAAGATTTGAAGAAGGCAGAGGAATCGCGGCTACGGAAGAGAAGGGAGCGTATGGCAAAGAACGGCGACGAGGGCGACATCACATACATCAACGAGAAGAACAAGCAGTTCAACCAGAAACTGGCGCGCTTCTATAACAAATACACAGCCGAAATACGGGACAGTTTCGAGCGTGGGACAAGGATATGAGAGTGTGAAGGAGTTGCTCCGAAAGTGGTGTAAATCTCCAGCGTCTCGCGATTACGGAATACAATTATGAATGGCATACTGGTGGCGTACAGGGACCTATGTTACAGTCTGTAGGTTACGTAATATACAAGCTCTGCACTACGATCAGGGCATCGTGCTCCTCCATGCTTTATTGGCAAGCTCCTCGATCTGGGGTACCTCCACGGGACCCTTCACCGCCTCGTCGCTCAGTGCTTGCACAATAGCCTCTGCCACGACATCTACCCGGAGGGGCTTAACTCCCACGGCGCCCATCAAATTGCCAAATATACCACCTGTGACTCCATTGAACAACGCGCCGACTCCCGTCATGGCAGCCATTGGCATTGTGATCGGCCGCGAGCTATCGTACAAGAAGGGCGGGCGGACGAAAATGCTGCGCATGCGCGGGAACTCGCTCGAGATGGTGCTCTCGGCCTCGCGCTTCGTAGAGATGTACCGCGCCGGCAAGACGGGAGCGCCGCCGGCAGCCGAGACGTAGACGAAGGCCGACGCGTTCTCCCCGTCCGCCTCTTTCGCCAGCATGATGGCGCTGTCGCGGTTCATGTTCTCGTACGTGAGCTGCTCGCGGGTCTCCGGGGGCCGTATGTCGACGTCCGGACCCCCCTCCTTCACGCTCACGCCGCGCTGCAGCGGGTTCCCCGGCTGCGGAGCCGACGTGAAGGCCTTTCGCAGGCCTGAGATGGGCGACTCCTGCCCGCGCAACACACCCTTGTAGTCCGCCTCTAGCAGGATGCCCATGCTGTGCACGACGAAGTCGGCGCCCTTGAGTAGGGGTGCGTACGTCGCGGGCCGCAGGATGTCGCCGCGCTCCCAGGCCACCTTGTGAGACCATGGTGGTGGCGTCGCGGACGAAGTCACGGCATCCCATTTTGGTGCCCCCGAGCGGCTATGTCAGATGTTAGCTGGACGTTTAATATGTATGTAATGAATCAGAATGGTGATGTGGGAATTGCACCTACCTAATCGATGTGACGTCCCATCCTCTCTGTACTGCATTCTTGCATATCCGTGATCCTAGAAAGCCATTGCCTCCGCATACTACTAGCCTCTTAGCGGCCGACATAGTGAGATGAGCGAAGTTGTGAGCTTGTAAGCTCTAAGTGAAGTGATTGTGATTATTGGGTATTAACGATGTATTGTGTAGTTGGACGAATATGAAATGGTACTCCTTATTAATGATGACGAAATTGACGTCGACGTCCTAAGGTTAGGTTATTAATTTCACAACATAAAAATACAGTTCGTAACTTGATCGACTACATCATACGATGATGCCAATACAAAAGGCATGTATAAGGCTGGCGCCGGACACTAAATTCCTTAGCTTGAATGCGGGCTTATTGGGTGAAGCTTTGCGGGCCCCATAATAAAGTTGATTCGCAACTTACAAGGCTCAGAGTGGGCAGCTTCAACTTTAAGCTTCCTACTTTCCCGCTGCTGTAGGGCAGCAGGTACGGGGGACGGCACAACTATCAATCCTGCCCACCACGATTTAAACACAACACCCCCTACCAATACGCCTACTCAGTATCAAACGCCAATCATAAACAACACTATCATATCGTCTCTACGAACGAATCGCCTCATAAGTAGCTAAGAATAATACGCTGTTTATATAGCCCCCCACCACCACCCTCGCAAACTTGCCCTCTCGGTGAAGCAAAGCCCACATCTTCACGATGGCGCCACCAGCGGGCAAGCGTGTCAAGGGTGTCCAGATCTTCCGACCCTTTGTCTATGGCACTACCGCACGTCCCTTTAACGACACCGACAACCCCCGCCCCGTCGGCGTGTCGCCCGATCATACCCACTCCTGGCAGGTGTTTGTCAAGGGCGTCGAAGACACCGACATCTTCTACTGGCTGCGACGCGTGCAATTTAAGCTGCACGAGTCCATCCCGAACCATCTGCGCACCATCGACGCTGAGACCATCATTAAGGAGAACGAGGCGTCGACTGGAGGCAAGTCCGGCAAGAAGCCACAGAAGGCGTTCGTCGTCAATGAGACGGGCTGGGGCGAGTTCGAGATCACCATCAAGCTATACTACGATAGCAAGAGCGGCGAGAAGCCTCAGACACTATACCACCATCTGCGACTGCACCCATATGGCCGCAATGAGGCCGAGAAGGAAGCCATGCGCGCCGGCGGCGAGGTCATCGCCTGGACGTACGAGGAGCAGGTCTTCAACGAGCCCTTCGAGGAATTCTACAAGATCTTGACCTCGGGCGCCCGGGACAAGGGCACGCCCGCCCCCGGCGGCAAGGGCAAGGGCAAGGGGAAGAACGCATACACCTCGGCCACGACCGCCAAAGAAGGCGATGTCAAAGAGCGCAGTGCCATGATCCCCCTTACCACCCGGCCGGGCCAGCCCTTTAGCCGCGATACCGAAGAAGCTGAACTCAAACGTCTGCGCGAGGCCGAGGAGAAAGTCCAGCAGATGATTGCCGAGCTGAACAAGACTGTTAAGTCCAAGGAGGATGAGCTAGCCGCACTGAAAGAAAGTAATAAAGCTGCCGCTAGTAGCTCCGCCGCCTAGGCTGCAGGCGAAGATGCTAGTAATTCATCTCAAACTGTGAGTCAAACAAGTTCTGGCAGCAGATACACAGATGATCGGCGGCGTGACGAGGGGTAGGTATTCCTACGCTCTCCCTGCGACTTTATCCCTACATCTAGCTATACCATATAAAGTCATGAGCAGATGTCAGAATATTTAGACAAGTAGTTGGCGTGGCTAATCAGAGCGCCTCTGGCATTTCTAGGCATCAAAGAAGCCTACGCCAAAGAAGAAAAAGAAGAAACGGAGGCGATAGTCTCACGGGGACCAGTCCAGTCTTAAGCGCCAGCGACAATCGTAACGACAGCCGAAGCGTCAGCATAGGTAGCGAGATATCAAACGAGACGCCCCTATGTTTATATACTGCACGTCTCAGTCCAGCCGGCATCTTACCAAGCGATATGTCGTCACACCCCATCACTTTACGTGTGAGTCCGGCTGCACTTGCTAGGATCATCAATTTCGGCTAGGAGATTGAAGACGATGATGATGAGCTACAGATACCATCAAGGGACAGCGCACAGAAGCAGAAAGCTCGAGGACGAATAGAGCAGTCTATAACAACGAGAACCAGGAACCACTGGATTAAATGTTCAGTATAATTATTCATGCGGAAGGAAACACCTCCGCCTGCAAAGGCAATTGCTATACAGCAGAAACACGAGGCGACTAGAAGTCTGTATCGCCAGACGATTTCCTCTCGACAGAAGGGGGAAGCAAATAACTAAGCCGACAGCCGATACGAGTTATACCACAAATCACAAATATTGTGCGTACTTACTAAGAGGAAGGCTTGGTTGAGATAAATCATGCTCCATACAAGTGACCATAAATTGGAAACCGTCTGTTTACCCAATAGAAAGATGTAACATTGCTTCAAATCTCTTGTCCTCAAGCTCGCCTTGCTCCTTTTTGAAATATAGCTAGCAAATCAATTAATGCGTCGTTCCGATTAAACATGATAAAGAGTTAATAGAATTATTGCCGATCATGAGATGATTGTATCGCTGATAGGACGGACTTGGCGCCACATTGTCTTGACGAGTCTTCGTTTTTAAGGTCCATCCGCGGTCAATGCATACTGATTACTTTCTGATGAGTTCGTCGCGAATTTGGACATTCCCTAAGCCGTTGATATGTTTATGAAAGGTGGGCTACATGAAAATTCGTGCTCGGGTTCGTGGGCATGTCAGTTTAAATAAAACCCTTTCTAGCCGGTTCTTGTCAGAGTCCACGTGGTATCATAGTCACACATTCGCACCAGTGAAATTACTTTCATGTGTGGTATCATATATATAATCTTCAATTTTGATTTCGATTCCAGGCATATAGGTATGTACGAGATGGGAGTTGGTTTGGTATTTCCTTTCTCTTCCCCCCTTTACTCCTTCCCTTTCCTGTCCGTTCACTTTTCTGCAGCGGTGCCCTTTCCTTCTTCGTCCAATGCTCTATAAACTCCCGGCTGCCAGCCCAAGGCGCCCCTGAAAATGCTAATTCCTTCCGCACCGACTCCAACCCGTCCATCCATCCATGCCTCCCAAAATTTACCCTCAGAAACTTCGGGACGCCAAACCGTCGGGTCCAGTAATATGCGATGTGATGATGTGTTTGTTGTTGTGCGTAAAATAAGATGAGTAAGTGAGTGAATGAGTGATGTGCTGAAACCAGCGAGCGAATGAAGGTCCTATGCTTTTCACATCTCCGGACTTGAGTTTCGTTGTCGTGAGTAGTAGTCATAATAATCCAAGTCCGTTTTCCTCATGCAAAACAACCCATCCACATCCGCACCAGAACCATTTTTGCTTTTGAGCTTGAGAACCCGACCAGAAAGAATCGTCTCTCACGCCTTTCGTAACGCCAATGCTGTGCAGCCCTTTATCCGCCCGAAAATAAAAATAAGAATTATACTGGTGGATATAGACAGTCCTGTCAACCAAGTATAGAACGCCGTGTGCCATGATGTAATTTAATAAAAAAAAAAGAACAAAAACAAAAAAAAACAAGGAAAGAGGGATATAGGAAATTATTATAGTAATGAGTGGCTTGCTTTCTGTAGTTATTGAGTCGGTTGATAAGCCGGTGGCGGTACGTCGTCGCGTTCTTCCCACAGCTTCTCGTTCCGTTGCTTCTCATCATACACCCGACGAGCTATTTCATCAGCCATCTTCATGATCCATGCTTGCTCAAGAATCACTGAAGACGTATCTGAGCCAGCTGGTTTTGACTGATCACAACCAGGCCCGCCGGATGATGCGACTATCTCCCTCGCCCGCTCCATGAGAGCTGGGTACACTTTGGCATCACTCGTAGGTAACGTGGCGGGGGATCTGTCTACCATGACAGGTTCTTCGTAGATGTCCATGTTCAACGGTGGCCTGGTTGGCATTGACTTCTTGTCCCCGTGGAATCGGACCCAGTCATGAACTTGTGGCAGGGCCATCTCATCTTCCTCAGGAATCGATGTGTGTAGAATAGACTCTGAGGTAGGGGTAGTCTCTGAGACGGTATCTGACATCGAATCTCCTATGTCGCTACTCGTCTCGCTACCAGCCTTTGGCTTTCGTAGATTGACTACGCGAGTCTTCTTTCTCCGAAGATTCCTTGAATGCTTCCCAGCCCCTAGCGCCAGGCCATTGCTCGCCGAGTTGAAACTGACTAACGAGGGTCTTGAAGACATAGAACCCTGGTCTATGCTGCTGGTATCCGTGAACGTATATATCGTTGAACTACCCTGTGCGGACGGCATTCGGTACAAAGCCGGCGCTACTATAGGGGTAGATGCACCAGTCTCGTGCCGTTCCATAGGACCAGCCCAAGCCCTGAACACCGCATTGCGGATACCTGGTGTGAATAAAGACAATGTTCGATGAGAATCAGTCAAAGCTGCCAATCTTAGCATGTTTTTTTGTGAAAATAAAGACTGCGCCCCTGTTCCACCGTCGAGTGATAATGAAGCGATCTCACTGGCATCAAGGACATGGCCGTGAGAATCAACTGCCTCGACAGGTGGGTTTGCAAAAGGGTCGACAACAGCCTCATTTTCAACATTTTCTTTTACTATTTCATCATCTCTCGGCAATTGATCAGGGCACCATAATCGAAGTGAAAGCTTATGTATGATGGCTGGAAGTTCATCCATCATCAAATTCCTCAATTGACCTTCGATGGTCCTTTGGAGATAGTCACGAACAAATTGAATCGAATCAAAGGTCGATGAGACCTTGAGGGATTCAAGGGGGTCATTGCGGAATACGAGGGTGAGACCCTTCTGCTTAGAGAAGACTAATATGATGAATGCGGACAGCTTAATTTCAGACAGAGTGATAGACAGTGGTATCGTCAAGCCCGCGGAAGCCGCTAAGGGCTTCGGCGATGTGAAGTCTGGCTTGGCTGAGAGGTATGTGTTTAATGGATTTGCCTGCGTTGTTGCCGTATTAGCGACTGCTATTTGACATGGAAACAACATCTTAGTTGGGGTATTAAGAAACATCTCCAACCGCGAACCCCTGTGACTCATTTGGGAAATTCATGCGATAGCTCCACTACCAGAGCACCAATGAAAATTGCATTGTTTCTCGTGACGATCCAAGTGAACATTTGGGGAAAAGGGGCAGCGTTCGGACGGAAAGTGTGGTGACTAGACTTGAGAGGCGAGAAAAGCCAAGATGTTGTGAGAACTCGTGGTTTGGTTCGTAAGGAAAGAAAGCACTTGCTGAACTGATCAAAAATCAGACAATTCATATGTCTGCCCGACTTCAAGCGTATCGAGAATAGTCGCCACTAAGGTAGGCTGGAAACTGATCTTGCTCATTGGCAAAAGAAGGATCGACCAATGTCTCCCCCGAAAATCCGGGCTTCCATTCTCGAGATGGCCCATGGTAATGACTGAACAGGTAGAGATGTAGGATAACCACACGTACCTGGACTCTTGTTCGTAGTGTTAGGAAAGCGTCACCGGAATAGCACATCCTGAATATGCCACGAAACCGGTCCTCGGCAAGGTCGCCAATCTCGAGGATCTCGAGGTCCGGAGGCACGGAGCCTAGGTTGAACTCGGTGACGAGGATATCATCGACGATGATGGGTGGTTTGGGGTACTTGTTCAACGCGTTGGTCAAGAGTTCTTGGGCGCGCTTGTAGAACTCGGCGTCAGCCGCGAGAGGCGACCAGTTGAAGTTAAAGGCCATGGTCAGAACTGGCGTCGAGGCCTTCTAGATGCACATCGTTGTTGGACTAATCCGAATGGCGGGGCGACGTTATTGCTTGTCGGTCGATTAACTGATACACACACAGTAGATAAAGTGAAAATGATTGAGTTCTCCGGGAAATTCGTTCTATCGCGGGGGAGGGGAATGTTCAGTCGGAGCTAGAGGACAGTGAGATACAGCGAGGTACAAAGAGAATTAAGGCAGGAGAAAATACGGTGTGACAATTATACAGATGGATTGATGTGGGAAAGTGAGGGTCTGGTGAGGGTTTGTCGTCAGTGCAGGCAATGGGAAGAGAGGCAAGCTCGGTTCGGTGGGAGCGGTCTAGTAATTTTCGGGAAGATAATCTTTTGTCTCGGTGCATAAAATGACGCTATGCAGGGCCGTAGGTGAAAGGATAGGCGGGATTGGGGGCCCTAGCTCCAGTAAATGATGTGTGCAATGCACGCTTCGGTACACTACAGTGGGCTAGTTACTTCCAGTTAATGGGTTCATTTTGGGAAGAAAAAAAAGAGATAGCATGGAATAATTCTTTTGCTGATAGGCTAGAATAAAACGGGGATAGCCACAAATGGTAATTCATGGGGGCTAGGTGCGTATTTAGCACGTCCCTGCAGGCGGGCCAGAGGCGAGCTGGAGAACGCGCTGGACGCAACCGGTTTATGTTCGTCTGTGCTGGTCCGACCCACCGAACGCGAGACTTAACGAACTCTGTACTATGTACAGTCCGTATGCCTCGAAACCCCTCCTCCTTGCACACTGAAATTCTCAATGTTAGTACTTAAGTTAGTACCTAGTTGTAAAACCGTTATGCTGTTGGCGGGATATCGAAGTCGATGGTTATGTATAGTCAGTCGCGTGGGGATAGCTCAACAGCCCGCTCTATCATCCCACCACCCTTGGTTATCATGAGACATAACACGCAGATACAGGGTTATAAGTAAGGTCACTGGTACCAATATCTTTTCGGCCGCTTCCCACCACACCGCTCCGGGAGACACCTGATGATGTCCAGTCCGTTGCATCGCCCCGTTTCCCCGTCTGCTTAGATCGCGACTAGAACTGCATCTGTCATAAGTCAAAAACACACCTCCACACCGAGGGCGACCTTTCATTGGCATACCCGGTGGCATTCACCACGTATGTACCCACTGTCGCGTGAGTACAACTCAATACTCTTGGTGGGTTTGTAGACCTAAGAATTGGTCACTCACAGGAAAACCTCTTAGTGGCTGGCTCTATGCATAGAGATGGGGCTTGTTGGTTTACAAGATTTTATGAATGTGGTGAGAAGCATAAATCTCGTATTGTTCCGGAAAACAAAACCCTTGGATAGGTAGCAAGTTGAAATTCCAACTGCATTGCATTATTCGAAGATCGATATTCATTAATTAAAGTTCATTGGTGACTCTATGGGCGGCGTGGCAGCTCTAACTGTAGAATCCTCGCCCATCTTCCCAAATCTTCGCCGGGCGCTTCTTTATATTTATCTATTAACCCCGGCAGCGTAGATATTAAGTCCGCCTTTATTTTATTTTATGATGTAAGCGGCGGTCTATTCAAGAGGCACTCCGTTACGATGGGTGTGTCGACTTGCTCCTCGCACGTGTACCAGCCGTTGTCGACCAAGTTCCAGTGAGACTCCTGCCAATAAGTCTGCTTCTCCTCCCAGTTCTTCTTGTCGACATCCGCGAGCTTGATTTCCACATCGTCGCTGAGATCCGTAGGCATGCGAACATAGCACGAGCAGTCTCGCAGCGTCATGGCCAGGCCGAAGTCTGGGTCCGATGGGTTGTCTAAAAGGGCTCGGCCAGGGTCCCCCTTGGTCTGTAGCTCACGAAGCTTCTTCAGAATGCCGCTTCTTTCGAAAGCATCTGACAGCCGCTTTTGATTCGACTGCGTCCACTCTGGCGTGAGAAGTTTGATGGTGTCCACAACCACGGCGGGGTCCTCGTGCACCAATCCAAGCGGACATATCGGTGTCGACACCATCTTGCCTTTGGCCCGCTTCTGGTTGTTGCGGAACGCCTCGCGCGCGCACGTGCGGCATCTCTTTGCGTTTTTTGGCGCAATGGGCGACTGTGCGAGCCACTTGGGCTTGAACTCGAGAACCGAGTAACCCGGTGACGCACTCATGTCCTGGATCAGCATTGCGTAGCCAGCCCGGATCTCGCTGTCGTCCGTCTTATTCCGCTTCTTGTGCAGTATGTCCGCAACCTCGGCCGTAATCTGAATTAAGATCTGAGGGACGAGGTGTTGACGACCGACACGGCCCTCGACCTGGTTCTCGTGAAAGGCCTGGAGAGTCTCGTAGTCACAGGGCGTCACACCTAGCGTCGCCTTGGGAACACGGAGCAGAGTGCCCTCAAACCGCCCCTTTGTCGCCGTTGGATTCCCGGATTCCCAGATCGAGAAAACGACATTGGCCCGGCCTTCTGCAACGTATTTGAATTCGACCTTCTGTGGACTATTGACCAAATTCTCACATTCTCGTAGTGTGTCGTCGTTCCCGAGATTTCCGTCACAGCTGGAGCTCTCTTGGGGGATTGGCTTGGATTGCTCTTTCCAGATTGCTTCCATTATTTAGAAATAGGACACTGGCGATTAGGATGATGTTATTAGGTAAGGTCAAAGTGCGAGGGAATGAATGGTTCAAGGCTAAAGAGAACAGCAGTTGAATATAATGTTTTAACGATGCGGTGTTTGAATCAAAGGGATAGCTTGATGCTAAACCAGACTCTATGCGAAAGTTTCAAGCCAAGCGATAAAAAGCGAGAGACGTGATAACCTGAGTGAAGATGGAACGAAGGGATGAGAGACGACTCGTCAGACCATGTTGATAGCTGTATCTGAGGCTTGAAAGGGGCAAATGGCTTGTGATACCAGTGTGCGAGTCCACGCAAGAACCTGGTCAAAGTTGCAACCCGACAGAACAGCTTCAAAGACACATCACAAGGGCCGACCCGGGAACGGCGTGCTCTATTATAGCTATAGCTATAGACAGGCCTACTTGGACTTTAGATGTTCAACCCCTCCGAAAACACATTCACTTCCATGCAAACTTCTGTCTGCACTGCCCACTGACTAACCTAGATTCTAAGTAGCTAACCGTCTGAGTAATGTGCGTCTGCTATTTTAATACGGTGCGCGCGTCACCTCCTGCGCTAATACTAGCGGCTTGGGGTGTCAATTGGCTGAGACTGCTCGGGGTTTGTGGGGAACCACGAACTACCAAGCGTTAGGGAGTTCACGCTCGGGTCAGATATAAGGCGATTGCACTACTCGTTATTTCTTGGAGCATCGAATGCGATGTCGTATTGTCATCGCTCACGCCAGTTTATACTGCACTGTCCCTATATTGTGCGATTGGTATATGCAAAACGTAGATAGATACGGTGATGCTGAGAGATTGTACACCCTAACGAAACCCCAACGCCAACGCCTGTCCATGCATTCTAGATCTTCTTCTATGGTCATGAATCGTCAGATGCCGGCAGCAGAAAAACTCAATAAACTGCCAGCGGATAGCCCGGCCACTAGGCAGAGCCCCATGAATCCTCCGGAAGCCTCGCGTTCATGTTCATCCACCCACTCACCCGCAGCCATCATGCAGTCAGATGCTAACCAGCCGTTGGTCAAGCCAAACGGCATTTGAACAAGCAAGAGATAGAAAAAGTCGCTGTTAATCACAGCACCACGGCCGTGAATGTTGCAGAGAAAGTAAAGCGGCAGAAACGCCGAGCGCACAACACCGAAGCTAAACAGGGCAACGGGCCGATGTCGTAGTGATAGAATGAGGGGGACGGACCGCCCTATCAGGTCACCGAGGTTCCAAAAGAAGAACCCAAGAGGAATAAACACCGCAGGCTGGAGCAGGGCGCTCGCATCAGCCGGTGGTGTGACAGACAAGATCTTCGGAGTCAAGACGGGGAAGAACATGGTCACGGCAAAGCATAGAAACACCCCACCAGAGACCCAGTACAACTTCCCAAATAACCTTGTCATGCTAACGACTTTTCGTGCGGCACGCTCGGCCTCTTCAATGCTGGCCATGGATGTCGCCATGGTTTCTGCCATTCTTTTCTCCATCATCTGATTATATCGCTGGACAAGCGGAACAAAAGCAACAACAGCCATGGTTGATACTACCACAGCCGTCAGAAAATAGATAAATGCTGCAGTGCCCTTCCCGGGCTCGGTGGCTTCTCCTTCAGAAATAACCTCCGGTGGCGGAGCAACGAGAACAGAAATAACCTGGACGAGGGACGGCAGAACACCAGCGACACCCTGACCAGCCATGATAGCTTGCATGTATTCCGGTCTACCAAAGCTTGAAGCAAATGCAAACGCGCCGTTCTGCATAAGCCCAGAAGCCCATGCTGTCATAGCGACCATGGTCAACAAGAATGCAAGGTACACGGTAGTCGTCGCATCGAGGAATATCTTGGACGATACCGTCAACAGCGCAAAGACCGCGATATTGATGTAGAGCGCAGCATTTATCCGAAATGGGTACGAGGCTGATTGTTGCTTATTGGCCAGGAAAGCCATCCCGCCAAGATTGGTGAGTGTCGATACGGAGAGAATGGCAGACTGGAAGTTTTGCAGGGCCCAGTCGTCTGTCTGAAAGCGGTGCTGGAAATACGGCGCAGCTGCAAGAAACATGTTCCTACTTCTAGTTAGATTTCGGGGACCTGAACACTCTCTCTCTCGGGGGAGGTCAAAACATACCAAGCCCATAACATTGCGACGCCAAGCACGACAAAGATGCCATACTCGACCCACGAGAAAGGCGCCTCATGTTCGTCATCGCTTTCTTGCCCCAAGGCGACGCCGTCTTCGTACAGCGGCTGGTATTCTTGCTCATCTGCTTCTCCCTTCTGGAGGAGAGATCGTAAACGATCCATGTTGTCTGTCCGAGTGAGGCGAATCCGATGATGGGGTCGATGGAATGTGCATTGAACAGGATCTGAACGCGACGAGGAGTTGCAACCCCAGTCAGTCACTCAAGAGGTGGATATCTCCGGGTTTAATAGGTAGGCCGCAATGACCCATGCAGCTCAACTGCAATATCGGGATTGGGCGGGTCTTCTACTTCACAGTCATGCCGAGGGTCCCTGGAGACCAACTCGTCGATTAAGAGGGCTTGGTATGGTGGGTGAATTAGGCGGGCGGCGCACGCGTGCAGCGGTCATTCGTCCTCGTCATAAGGCAGATAACTACTTAAGTGCCTAGTAGGTAAGGAGAAAGAGAGATAGATAAGTGATCACCGGTGAAAGGAGGGTTCAGCCAGCCAGTTTGAGATAACGGTCATGCGTGGCATCGTCCGCCCCGCACTAGGCCCCTAGGGAGTGCCATCCCGCTTGACCCTTGCATTGCTTGTGGCGCTGCTTGGCGGGCCTTAGCTGTGCCTATCCGTAACGGTCGAGATAATGACGTTTAACTTGCATTCGTTCATCATCAGTTTCTGCACGGTTGGGTATCTTCCTACCTGACATCCACCCTTTCCACTAGACACAATACAACAGCATCTTCCGTCTGTACACTAGAAACCAGAATAATGACAACATCGTGCGCTTGGAATGCGAGCTTTCGCCGCTAGATCTACAGATTAAATCGCTTCCGATCCTTTTCCATCTTGGCTTTCCATTGCCAATGTGTAGGGTCATTCGGATCACTACCAGCCCTACCTATTCCCTTGTCTATACGCCGTAACTAGATATTGAAGTTAGTACTCGGTAACGAGAATAGTTGCGGAAAAGACCATACCTTTAAGGTGAACCGAGGCCCTAGCTCCTGTAAGCCTATATAGAGTAGAGTAGGTTAGTTGTATGTCGTGATAAGTGAGGGTATTCCGTGCAGTGCTTAGTGACAGTATCCGAAAAAACGACACCCAGGTATGTTGATGAACCTGTTCGTCCACCAACCCGTAACCAGAATAAATACCCTGAACTTACCCGCACGAATATTCTCGACACCTTTCATCTCCGTTCCGTCTGGCCCAACCACGCTCTTTTCAGTGGCCTTCTTGTCGCGTATGATATATCTATGTCTGCGAAAGAATATGTAGTCGCGACTTTGGTGAAACATCACACACTGTCTCCCGGCCAACTCCGGGGTTGATGGAAACAAAGTCTGTAACACCTTTGCCGTAACTAACCCCTACAACATCCATAGTCAGTTTATCGAGAGTCATACATGAGGATATGACATGGCTCGGGACACGATATTGCAAAAAAGCAAGAAATATACTAGAAATATTGGTAGATGGAAAAAACAAAGTATTACTACTCACAAGAGGCGTTGCGAAGTTGTTGAGTAACAACTCCGGGTAATGATTCGTAGCATTTCCATGTCCAGGCTTGAATGTCAACTGTTAGTAATCCGATTTTCTGAAGAAGAGTTCTATGGCCATGCAAAGCTGTCTAAGATAGATACATGGGGGAAAAGACTAATGTCACTCACAAGTTTTCGACCTTCGACCCAAGAACTTATGCCTACAACGGTTTAAGGGTGATTAGTAAGCGTTAACGTCCTTATCAAAGGCCTTGACATGAAGGCCTCGGTGCCGACTTGGGTATATAGGTGTGAATTCGTTAGCTTACTGAAGTGGAATGTAATTTTTGAGGGTATATCAACGATATCAAGACCGATAGGCTTCTTATTATCTTCCCTTATCACAAGGAGCGAGGAGAAGCCTCGATTTTCAGCAAACTTCGAAATTTCGCGCACGCTGTACTTATGTCCCTGCAGTAACGGCTTTAGCTGCTATGCACGATTCAAGGCGACCGGATATTTTGGCCAGACAAAGTGTCTATTCGACTTACATATTTATGTGCGGATCGACGAACGTACTTCGAATTAGGGATGATACTAGCAAAGGTCTCTGCGACATGATGCAATGTGGAGTCCAAACCGGTAGTTATCAAGACTGTGTCACCGCTCAGTATGGCATTCACTAGGAGCAAGGGAGAGTCCTGATATTGGCTTGGCTTATCCAGGCCATATCTATACCCACTTTTGGGCTCTTGGGGGCGAGCGTTGTCTGAGAAGAGAGACGGAAATTTGGCGAGCAGCGATTCGGGTGTAAGGTCTATGTTGGATGTTGAGGCGATCGATGGCGCAAGGCTGTTCTGTCTGGGACGTGACAGGGTAGCTGAAGGGTCGGCATCGGCGTTTTTGTCGTCTTCATCTTCGTCGAAGTCTAACATGCTGTCGGCATCGTCTTCATCGTGATGATCATCCCCTGTCTGGTCGACTTCCATTGCCTCCCGTTCGGCTTCTTCTGCTTGCTGAATGCGTTTTCGTCTGAGTGCCTGCAAGTCCACGCTGCTCGTCAACTCGTCATCGTCGACATCATCCCAAACTCTCTTCTGGTCCAAGGTAAGCGGCTTGTTCTTTTCGAGTCGAGCTACTCTGAGAGCTGGGTCCTTCTTCTCCTCCCTCTTCCTACTGAATCTCCTCTCTCTCTTCTCTTTGGCACGGGCCGTCTTTTGCGCCACGGAGCGATTCCTGTGCGACACCATTTTGAAGTGGGAAACTCTTTCTGTTGTCTTTTTCGACGTGGTTTACTCGTGGGATTCGGGCGCCAATCACTCTGTAAAGTTATGAAGGGCTTTTGCAATTACATGTAGAAAAGATGGCTGAACCATCTCGAAAATTTTAGTGGGTCATTTCTAGGTGGGTCCGATTAAGGCTGCTCTCTTACCTTAGGTAGCTCATTGAGGGGTGATAGGTAACTGATAAGATCAGGTAGGTACGCAGGTAGTTCATCTTTGAATAACCTCCTTGCTCCAAGTACCTAGAATTAAGTACTAGTATATACCTAAGTATATAGTTCATCTTGATGTTATTTCTTGCATACCTATATCCTAGATAAATAACTATATGACAAACAGGAACTCACTTAGCCCCGGACTCAATTCCCTTGGGTTGAATCTTAGAGAGAAGATATGACAAAAGCAAGGTAATATATGCCCGACTTGAGTAACACATTAGCTATGTAAGTAATCTAAAGGCGAAATCACCCAAGCAGAGATGCAAAAACTGACGCGTACTTAGAGAACTCATTACTGCCATGATAGTTATAAGCTGAATGGATGGGCTCAAGCGGTCAAACCTCCCAACAATCGTGGAATCTGCTTGGAAGAGTTGCAAGCCCTGCATACACGTGCTGTTACTGGCTCCAGTAGCAGCCTGGTACGGGACGCTCGCCAATGATGCGAAGCGCCGGCAGGGGCTGCGACAGATCCGCAAACCAGAAACGAAGGCGCTTTGTTTTACCGCCGATCACCGCATCCCGGCAGCGGAGAAGCTTACCAAGCGCGGATCTCCGCTCCTGTCATTGGTCGTTAGTCCCGCATCTGCATCTGCGATCGCCCAGAATCAGGTGAGCTTTGCGCTTCCGCCGCAGCGCTGAGGCAAAGTGAGGCCAGGCTATTTGTGAAACGGCTGCGCTGCGATGCGACGCGCCTACTGTACATACATACCGGCAGTAGCACACTAAGTTAGATAGATGTTTCTTTCTTGTGAGATGTGACAGAGAATCACAGAGATATCTAGTGCAACTGAAATTAGTATAGATATATGTACCTATCTTGCCAAATATCGCTGCTTGACTTGATACCACCCCAAACAAAAATCAAAAGCCGCGTCACAGCACACATTGAGGCGACTGAACAACAAAGGTGTCTCCCTTTGGACAACGAATAACTAATGTATCTAGGTATTCTGTCCGTTCTGTCGTCGGTTCTCCCAGACGTCACAGATCGTGTATACAATGTTAGAGGCCAACTCCTGTCAGCTATCCAGCCTCGCTAGCTTCATTAGGAGTATGTGTCAGAGAAGCCTTTCTCTGCATAAGCGAGGCCATCGATAGGGCTACCCTGCCGTAACCCCTGAGCTACCTGTATTGCTGTTATGTTCGTTTCTTATTCGGATACGCAGCGTCACGCCGAGTAGATGTAGTCTTGCCAGCGCCTTACGTAAAGAAACAAAAGGTTTATGCGCCCGCGCCCGTGCTATAATTACGTTATCGTTGTTTGCATGTCTGGCTCGTGTACACAACATTAGCCAAGGACGAGGAGATAGGTATGCATCATCTTTGAATGTGGGACGGCTCATACTTGCTACTGGTTGCTACATCCGGCCCCTTTCTCGCCGCATGGACCAAAGTTGGAATTCGGATCAAAATTGGAGCAACTTCCTTTGCCTCACGCCTCGGAAAACGGGTCTCCGGCCGTTATTAGCTGGCGACTGGCAGAGTTTTCGTCTAGAGTGTGTAAGCTGTATCAAACTCATTTTAGTATACTTTGTCCTATTCCGGCATCTAGTTGGCATGTTAGGGGTAAGCACAGTATGCAGCCTGCAACAACACACCACTGTAATCCATCATAGTTCATATGTTAGTGTAGGTGTTCTCGGCCATGACTTGTTTTGTAAAGCTTGCTCTTTACAGTATATCGTTCAAGACCGCAGATGCAAGATGCAGCGAATAGAGGATCGATCCATGTTTGGACGGAGCCAGCCGAGTCACGATGCACCCAGCCTTCAGGGGATGATATATACTTCTTATAAGTTGCCTACTCCTTTCAAGGCTATCAATGTAATTATTCCATCCCCGTAAGCGTTCATCTGAGATGTTCACAGGCACCTCAGAACTGAATAAAAAGACGTCCAGTCGTGTATCGCCTATGCACCCAAACATTGTACTTATTTACCTTCTGTAGCTATATAGGTACTATTTACTTATACACTTATATCGTAATCTGCTTTTGTATCGATGCTGTAGACAGCACTTTCGAGAACCACAAATCTGTTTACTGTTGTACTTGCATTGTCCCCTGGATCCCCTAAACTAATAATAAGCCCGGGATGAGAGGGGCAGGGGCTGTTAGCCCCAGGAGTAACCCTTCAACCTGCCTACCTATTGTACCCATGAAAGGTATGTCCTAGCCAATCCCGCGGCAGCCCCCCCGCCGACAATGGCCCTCCTTCACCCTTTTGGAAATAATAGCATCCCTTTCTATTCCCAATCGCCCAGCGGTGCCACTCGCAACCCTCTCTTCTACTCCCACGTACACACCGGCCAACTTCTGTTCCAATCGTGCGTACAGCAACAAACCCACTACGGAATCCATGTCCACCAAGTGAACAGTCATTGGCAAACCGTCTGCAGCGCGCCCAAGTCGGTCGCCGCCAATATACCCAACTCGACCCCAGGCTGCAAGCAACCGTCGAGGCGCCCATCTCCATCATCGCATTGATACATGCTCGTGGTCCGTCCGCCATTGTTTCGGATGCAAGCCTGAGCTGTTGTGCCTCAGCACGCGCCGACTCGACCGACGCAGCAGCGTATCTTCCCAAGGCCCGAGTCTGCATCAAGCGGTCCCGCACACCTAGAGTCCCTCTTCGTCGCTTACCTTCACATGGTAGTATCCCTTCCTGGTGACGACTGGGTTATAGACGCAATACGCCACCTTGCTCCAAGGCTTGCCAACGCCTCAGCCGCCCGATTGTGGACGCTAAGAAACCATACCGCGGCGCCCTTTCTAGATCTCTTCGATTTTGGTCAAAGAGCGCGCATTTTCTGGATGCCCAGTTCACTAACTGTGTTATCGGGTCTTGTTCCACGGTTATCCCCTGAGTTATTCAAATAATAGACATCCCTCACAATGTCGGCACCGAATAGGTACGTAATATATATTACCAACCGGTCCCTTTTGTCTCAGAGTGAGGGTCGGTGTGTAGTGTGGGACCCAGACCCATTCGCGCAACTTCGTTTCAGTTGCCGATGCGAGCTAGCTTATGGCTTCCAAAGCTCGCCCGGCCGTTCTGTCAATTTTATGGGGGGGAAACGCTCCGATGTAGTTACGGACACTAGCTAAATGGCTACTACAGCAGCATGTATTCGAACAACCAATTCATGAATCCCGGCCCAGCACCACGGCCGCCCACTGACAGACCACGACTCAATTTAACGCCCAATACTAATATGCCAGGAAGCATGGCGAATATGGTCGGATCGCCTATAACACGCACTGCCACTTCCACATATACCGGCTCAACGATCTCGCTTCCCTTAGCTCGCGAAAGATCAAATCAAACAGACGGTATGGGTGGAGTCGCCGTGATCAAAGAAGGCTGGGCACAGGTCAAAGAGAGCCGTAACTTCATCCAACCTTGGAAGCAGAAATACTTGATACTACGAAAAGAGCATCTCGATTTCCATAAGACGGAAGGTGGCAAAGTATCCTATACCTTATACCTCAAGGATGTGGTCAACGTCGGTAGGGTTGAGGCTGCGGGCACCATGTTCGAAATCAAAAGGCACGTCAATGGCTCATCCAACAGTCCCGGTGACGATGACAACTCGATCAGGACGCTACATATAAGAGTCAAATCAGACGACGATCTTTATGATTGGATCGATCTCCTCTATGGCCGATGTCCTACTATGGGCGGAGTGAGCAATCCCACCAACTTCTCACACGCAGTCCACGTTGGATTCGATCCACAAACTGGTCAATTTGTAGGGTTGCCGCCAGAATGGTCTAAATTGCTGAACTCGTCCGCCATCACAAAGGAGGATTACGAGCGAAACCCTCAAGCCGTTTTTGAAGTTCTTGATTTCTACTCGGACTTGACTAAGCGGGCGGAGAATCCTCAGCAGTATTCCAGCCTAACGCCGACTCCTCCTCCAGGCAGTCAAGGGAACAAGCAGCTCGGATATAACGCCAGCGGCGCTTCTGTCGCACCCCCTAGGCCTCTTCCGCCACAGCAAAAGAGCAGCTATGGTACTACGCCCACGCCGCAGCAAAATGCACCCCCGAGGCCAGCACCACCCGAGAACCCGGTCCAACAGCGACAACAGATGCAGAACATGGCGCCTAACTACGTTCCGCCGGATACGTCCCGAGAAGACCAACGTCAGAGGCTAGACCGGCAGCGGGAAATAGAAGAGCAGAATAGGCGAGATCTCGAGGCTTACAACGCCTCGATTCCTCAGAAAAAGATACCAATGGCTAAACAGGAGATTGGTGGATACGGCGGTGGTCCTTCACCGACAGAGCGGTATAACCCATCACGAGCACCGCCCCCGGCACCAAAGCCCGCAAACCAAGCCAACGGCCTTCGTGAAAAACAACGGCCAGCGCCGCCACCACCTACCACGTCTTCGAGACCACCAATGACACAGCCGAGCTCTGTTTCACAGGCACGAGACCCTCAGGGTAGTCAAAGCACACAACGTGCGCCACCTCGAACTGATCAGTCATCTCCAACTTCGAGATACCCTAATGGCAGCACCACCAACGGATCTTCGCAGTCTCGCGCAAACGGACAGAATCAGTCCCCATCCCGCCTCCCTGGTCCTTCTGTTAAGCCTTTAAATGTTCCAGCGAAACCAAGTCAGCCTCAACAGAACGATGGCATCAAAGCTGCAGAAGCGGCACTTACCGCCAAGCCACCTCCTGAGCGAAAGCAAGATGTTCGGATGTCAACAATGTCCGAGAAGGAAGTCATGGCCAAGCTAATAGAAGCCGTATCAAAAGATGACCCCAACATGTCCTACTCGAAACAAAAGAAGATTGGCCAAGGAGCTTCCGGTTCAGTCTACGTGGCAAAGGTCAAGGAGGGTGCTGTCTCGCCAGTTGCCCGGGAGGTTCTCCGCAGCTTTGGATCCCGAGCTCAGGTTGCTATCAAACAGATGGACTTGGCGCATCAACCTCGCAAAGAGCTGATCGTAAATGAAATCATGGTTATGAAGGACAGCAAGCATCGTAACATTGTTAACTTTCTTGATGCATTCCTTCGTAATAACAATTCTGAGTTGTGGGTTGTCATGGAATACATGGAGGGTGGTGCTCTGACGGATGTTATCGACAATAACCCCGTCATCACCGAGGAACAGATTTCAACAATCTGTCTTGAGGTAAGCTTTATCACGTATGCTTATGAACTGAAGCGTTTCTGACAGAACCTGTAGACTTGCCGAGGACTACAGCATCTTCACTCTCAGAACATCATTCACCGTGATATTAAGAGTGACAATGTACTCTTGGACGCTCGTGGTAACGTGAAGATTAGTGAGTCTTATCAATCTGATTTTCATGTTCAGGTTCATCCAGCTTACCAGATGTAGCCGATTTCGGATTCTGCGCCAAACTTACAGAGACTAAATCGAAGCGTGCCACTATGGTTGGCACGCCTTACTGGATGGCTCCTGAAGTCGTCAAGCAGAAAGAATACGGTCCCAAGGTCGACATCTGGTCTCTGGGTATCATGGCGATCGAGATGATCGAGTCCGAGCCCCCCTACCTAAACGAAGAGCCTCTAAAAGCTCTTTATCTTATCGCTACCAACGGCACACCCCGCCTCAAGAAGCCAGAGAAACTCAGTAAGGAGCTGAAAGCTTTCTTGTCCGTTTGTCTGTGTGTCGATGTCAAAAGCCGTGCTTCTGCCGATGAGCTTCTTCAGCACGATTTCTTGAAGCACGGCTGTCCGTTACCCAGCCTCTCTGAATTGCTCGCCTTCCGAAAGCACGCCAAATAAACATCTTTGATCAATAGCGATACCCCATTTTTAGACTAGCTTAATAATGAGAAGCAATGCATGAGAGAGCACGTCGCGGTTAGGGGGTGCGCCTCTTGGAATGACGCGGCTTATTATACCAAAGTGTTGGCGGGGACATTGGGTGGTTTGCAATTCACCTGCATCATAAAATTTGCATGGGAAAGATGACGACTATTTGGCAATAGAGAAGAAGTCCTCGCATAGCAAGCAGTCACTTTAAGACCGGCGAAACCATAGTTAGCGTTTCGACTATATATCAATACAGTATGATATTTTTGCGACCGTGGTACATACCGATCAAACACGGAGAATTTACCCGTACGAGCCAACAAAACAGAAGAGTACTACGGGCCCCAGACAATTTTGATATAAATAGCAGAATATAGTCGGTACCTAGCCAAACAGTCGGAAAATACTGGTTTACTTGAACGCCTATTTAGGTACCTAGTGTTGTTGGATCAACAAAAAAAAAATGATACCAGCTTCAATAATTCAATTTACCGATTGAGTTATTTGAGCTATCTTAGTATATGAATATACACCGTCTTACAATCTACTTTTATTCATGCCGCATTATTGTAGGTATTTTTTTCTAATCCCTCTAAAGACATCACTATATCATATAAGGAGAAACTGCTAATTGATTGTGCTAAGGAATTTCTATGATGAAAGACGAATGCCGTTTTTGGATTAGCTGCTAAATAACTATGAACTGTTCTAAACATAATCAAATGGCATAGGAAAGATAGTATGGAAAGGGGTCGTGCGCTTTAATGAAAGCAACTCAGAACAAAGGAGAAAAATTGGGATGATCTAGGGTCTTAGAACACTCGACAGGAAAATCTAAGGAGAACCTGGGTGCGGCGCTGAAGCGAATTCAGGGCCTCTGTGGTCGTTGAGTCCGCTATTGTTCTTCACCGCGGCGGCGGGCATGCTCTGCGAAGTTTGATGATGTATAGCTAATGGGACATTTGGCATGAGGCTGGGCTGAAGTGTCTGCTGTTGTTGTTGAGTTTTAACCTTCTTGCTGTCGGGTTCGTCTGTAGCATTGGTTTGTTGGCTTAGCTCCCTTTTGCCATTGGAGTTGATGGTGCTTACATCTTTGTTTGCCTGTTTGACTCCCCAGCTAAATAGAGAGAGCATGGAACCGCTTGAGGTTGGCCGTTTGTCCTTGTTCGATGGTTGGGTTTTTGGGGCCAGAGTAGCGGCGGCGGCGGCGGCAGGAGTGGCCTGAGTAGCAGCAGGAGTAGCAGCAGCAGCAGCAGGAGCGGCGGCGGTTAGCTTGCTCTTTGGACCAATGTAAGTAAAGAATTGAGAGAAGATGGAGTTGCCTGCCTTTTCGGGCTTTCTAGTTGCCTCTTTGCTTTCCGTAGAGGCCTTGTTTTGCATTTCAGTAGCTTGCGCCGTGAGCTTAGCACGTTGCTCGGGAGTGAGACTGTTAATGCCTTTGAAAGCACCAATGTCGAGTTTTTGAAGCTCGGCCTCGAGGTCTGGATAGTCTACCTGGCCGGGCATTTTTGGTTTCTGATTGGCTCTATCCGGCGTAGCAGGAGGAGTCGAGGGTTGTGCCCCGTTAGTAGCCATGTTGAAATGGTAGCTGAAACTGTTAATAGGCTCCAAAAATCCAAGAGAGTGCTCCTCTTCTCCGCTGTCAGACATCGATACGTCACCATCTGAATCGATGGGATTGGGGCCCATACATTTTGCCTTGAGCAAAATCGAGGCGACGTCGATGGAAAGTGTTTCCCGGAGGACAGGGAGGTCCTCCTGAACATATAATTGGAGATTGTCGGGAAGAGCATCTAAAGCGAACCATTGAGACCTCTCAGATGCTTTGGTTAGCGGTGATGGTGCGTGACCATTGTATACTGCGAAGATATAATTATAAGTCAAAAACTTGACACCTCCATGGTCGCGTTTGTACTGCAACCCGAGTGGATATATGTCATAGGCACTGATTCCGTAATATCCTCGGGCCATTCTCAGGGCACCAGCAAGCGGCTCTTCGAAAAGTTCTTTGCCGTCTTCTTCGTATGAGTCATTAATACAATTAAGGTCGCCACCTATAAAACCCCATGTATTAGGGTGTTCAACGGTACTGGAGCGAAGATCTAATAATAGCTCGAGCTGAGAGGACTCATTTAACCTGACCAGAACTATTCCAGCTGCTGGAATATTGTTAGGGTGGACGTGGTTCGAATGGCACCGAACATTATACTGTTTTGTGAATGGTTGCTGGTATTCCTGCAGCCACGAGGGAGTTGACATTGTGCAGATTTATTGTAGCTGTAGAAGATGTTCTGTATTGAAAGAAGTAGAGATAGTTCACTTGATTGCTATTGGGTTTGCTTCGGGATGGTGAGTACTTGGGTTTATTGTGGTTGGTGTTGAGTAATTTCGATTACCAGGCATCCTGGCGACCTTATTTATAACTAGAGATCCAGGAACGGTGAAGCAGTTATAAAAGATGTTGTTATTCAAACATGCAATCTGTTGTCTCCACATTCAAGGTGGTTGATTAGGTATACAAGACACTGCTTCTGAAATACAATGTTCTTGTTCTCTATTTTTTGTTATGATTTTCTTTGATAAGGCCATTAAAGAGCCATGTCAACTTGCTTCCCTTGAGACAGCCCACCTGCGTCTGCCGGGGATGCCACCAATTTCCAGCCTGTACAGATGATATACATACAATTAAGCAGTCGAAGCAGCTAGCCCAAGTGCCTTCCTAAGTCCTATATTCCGTGGCATTAAGTTAAATAACGTAGAAAACGTGTGCGTATAGAAATCCAAGTGCATAATTTAGTGCGTGTATACCTAGGTAGCTTTTAAACTAGGTAGTAACCTTTAAATAGTATACTATAATATGCTAATAACCTAATTATAATAAAGGAATAAACAACATTGTTGATTATTAGTTATTACATATAAGCAACCAAATGCCCAAGCACTTAAGTTACGCAGAGGTATAGCCCTTGCCGTGAATCTAACTGTAAACGGCTGAGGTAGCGTATGTTGACTATATAGATGGGAAATTGGTGGCATCCCCAGCCAAAAGGGGTGGCAGACGCAGGTGGGCCGCCTTGAGAGAGCGTTGGTTCTAGACTGGTTAAAGGTGAACCACATGCTAGATTCTCATTGTAATTCGTGCAATTCACTTAGCTTCTTTCCAAACTCAAGCTCCAAACCCAATACATCTTTTCCGCTCCTCCGTCTTTTCTGGCGGCTGAGCTCGCAAAAAGCTCCGTCAGGGTTCCTATATATTCCACCATGCCTCGTATCTTGCAATAGCCTCAACCTTGTTTTTAAAGTTTACTACTGACCAGGTACATGAAAGCTTGCTTAGGTTCTCTATCCGCTGTGCTATTTTACTGTTTCATCAAGAAGGTTGAAGAAGCTGACAAGGGAACTATAGAGTAGCTTGTTCCTACGCATTCATACTTGCTCGTACACCCTTAGCGCATCCACACAATAATTAGAACTTTTACCATACAACCGTCTTTGATTATTGGCCTTTCTCAATATTTCCGCACAAATGGCCTTCAATCAACCTCAAGAATGGTCCCCGGAACCATATCAAGAAATAGACATATACATACTCGGTACCGCCATGCTCTGGCCCTACCCTGTACCTTCACCGACGTACCCCGCCGCACCAAGAGAAGAATCTCAAGCACGGTTCAATCAGAAGTATGCCCGCAAGGCTTTGAATGCCTCAAATCGTCTTACAATGGACGAGCTTGAGCTCGTACGTAGACATCTTTCAGACTTGTATTACGAGGCTGCAGCTCTATGTTTACGATTCGAGCCCCCATTCTCCCACGGCTGGTCTAGGACGCTGCTGATGCCAAAGCCCGCGGAAGCCTTCTTGCGAACAGATGAACTCGACTTTTGGAACAAGCAAACCGCCGTTTATTTTATTGGTGACTCGCGCTATTCAGGCCATGACCACGGATATACAGACCGGCGTCTGGGCGCTTACATCTACCGCGAGTGGCACCGCGTGCATGACGGCCGACCGAATCTGCAGCGTTACAACTTCTTCGCTAAGGCATTGCAGGTAACGAAATCCTCAGAATCGTTCGACGTAGCAGCTATCATCGATATACACCGGCGGCTATGCAACTCCATGTCGGCCAAGTTGAATAAAGAGGTCATCTTCCGCTACCATTTTCTCGCTGGAGAAGTGAAAAGCACAAAAATCCCGCAGGCAGACATAGCGAAGACGTGGCGTGAGCACGGCTTCACCATGGGTCATCTCTTTCGCGCCGTCTTGCTCGTGGCAGACGAAAACGTTATTCCTGAGACGTGCCCAGTGCAGCCAGAGTCGGGGCTTAGCGACGACAGTACGCTCGAGGAGACGGCGGCATGGCTGGAACGTCTGATGCCGGAGTGCCGCGTGTTAATGGTACGCACTGGGGACGACGCGCATTTGAGCAGACCTGTATCTTTCGCAAGCCTTGTAGACCCGTTAAACAGCGACCAGGGGGATGGGTCCGGTCAGGTGGACATGGTTAGGGTGACGGTCCCTGTCGCTATACGTTTTTTGCACGAGCTGCAGGTACAGGAGGAAGCTGCATACCCTGATCTGCGGCGCGTAGCAGACAGAATGACGGAGGAGCGCGAACGTGCGTGCCGCGAATGGGTGGACAGCGTAATGCGCCATGCTGAGGATGTGGGCATGGACGGGAACATGTATACTTGGCAAGCTGTGAGGAGGATGTGGGCTGCCCGCGATGGAGAGACTTTTAGCGACGGGCAAGGCGACGAAACGCGTCTTTTCCCCCTTTATTCCTGGACATGTATATGGTAGAGCTTTATAACTGGTCAGTGTACTGTTCCGCGCCTCACTGCGAGTTATTATCATGCTGTGGCGTTGAAGGTAGGAAATGGCCGGCGGCAGAGTTGGCGAGTGGAATTAACTAGATTCGTCGGTTATGACTCCTCGAGAACTACTTCGATCTTAACCTCAACTATTGAACCAGAATATAGCTCATGCTTTTTCCGAAAGTTGTGTCTTGAGCCCTTATAGTTCGATCTTTCCATCACTCTACTAGCTGATGGACCCCATCGTATCTAACACCGCAAGTGTGCATATGTATATCCTCCTCGTCCGTCTTGAGCTGATAAGAGCGTCACTTTACGCTACGGTCAGTCATTGACATGCGCGCTCGCGGGTGTCGTCGATCTTCTTTCTACCGTCTCGCTCCTGATGTGACAAAGCCAGATTTTTCAGCGATATTTTTCATATATCGCTGATTGGCTTCTTTGATGTCGTGCTTGAACTGCTCGATTTCCTCGGAACGAGCATCAAGTTCGCGAGATCTATTCTCAAGTTCATATCTGGGTACTAATGGTTTGGCCTTCATATTTGAGGCAATAGTTGCTGTTGTCCCGGGAGGAAACCGATACCGCAGTATTGTTTATTTCGCGAGTTTTCAGCTGGGTCATGATAGAGAGACTTGACTTAATACCCGTGCCACGCCCCACTCATGTTGGTGAGCGCTAAGGGTAAGCAGTCACCAAGAATTGTAACAATCACTGTGGCGGTTGTTGGATTTACTGCTTAACTGGTGACGAGCTGTTATATTGCTGTTGTGTAGCTCCCCTCTTAGGAGCCCGAGAAAAAGCTGCAAGTGCACTAAGCCCAATTCGCTGGAACCTAAGAGTACCCTTGCATGGGCCCACCAGTCTGCCGGAGTGGGAGTGGAGCGAAATTGTTCAGCCTTGCACTTTGCCAAAGCTCTCTCTATCCTTTATCACTAATTATACCTAATTCACGTCTCAACCCATCTTCGTCCACTTCTCTGGCAATTAATTAAACTTGGTGTATTGGCGCTTCTTTATCGTTATTACTCTATATCTTACTAAGTACGAAAGTGCGGTAGATCTGGAAATGATTTGGACATTGCGGCTCTAGGTTCTGTCTTCTGACATTTCCATTGTACCACGCGTCCGGCCTGTCGCATCGCATTACGTTACATCGCACCGCATCCTAACCGCGTCTCTCCTTCAATTCTCTACGGGTTCAACCTCACCCCGGCCTCTTCATCCTTCTTAGACGCGATGGCGACTACAACAACAACGGCCCGGAATGGCCAGCTTAATGGCGCGGCTAACGGCGCAGCTCTCATCCAACCTGCCAGCAAACGATTTTCTGACATACCCGGCACCATTGAGGTCCCCGTCCAGGAAGACGATGATTTCATTAATGTCGAGATCGACCTCAACAACCTAGTCGATGACCCCACCGAGCTCTGCGATATGTTCGAGAATGAGCACACTGCGCGTCTGTACTGGATGACGATAGCACTCGCCTACGCAAAGCAGAACAAGACCGATCGTGCCATTGAGGTCCTGAATCGTGGCAGCAATGCCATGCAGGATACAACGCCCGTGGAGAAGCTGAGCCTCATCAGCTGTGTTTGTTGGATGTACCTGCGCAAGAGCCGAGAAGCACCCCGTGTTCCCCCGGACGGCGCACTGTTGTCGGAAGCCAAGACCAAAGACCACTACCTCCAACTTGCTACCTCGTCACTCAACGAAGCGTCTCGCATAAATCCTGCCTTTCCTCCACTTTTCTTAGCCCGCGGTGTCCTCCAGCTACTTAAGGCTTCGCTACAGGCTCCGTCGAAGGCTGCCGCTGGTGGCCCAATTGACCAAGCTAAAGCCGACCTTCTCAAAGGCGCATTGAAGTCTTTCGAGCAGGCCAGCAAGGTCTCACAGGGCAAAAATATGCTCGCCTTGATGGGCAAGGCGCGTGCGTTGTATGGACTTGGCAACTACAAAGATGCTCTGACGACATACCAAGATATCCTATTAAAGACACCGGATCTTATTGATCCAGATCCGCGCATTGGTATTGGATGTTGTCTCTGGCAGCTGGGCTACAAGGACGATGCAAAGCAGGCTTGGGTAAGGTCTCTCGAGCTGAATCCGGAGTCCAAGGCGCTGATACTGCTTGGCCTGTATTATCTCGACGCCAGCAGTAAAGTCCCCACCCACAGCCCTGAGTTTATAAAACTCTACAAGAAGGCCATGACCGAATTCACTCAGAAGTCCTTCAAGATCGATAAAAACCAGCCGCTAACGTGTGCCACATTTGCCGGTTATTTTCTGTCTAGCAAGAACTTGTCTCATGTTGAGTCGCTAGCCAACAAGGCAATCCAGTATACCGACGTAAATGCCATCGCGAGCGACGGGTGGTATCTACTAGCGAAAAAGGAACACTACAGCGGGAATGTTGAGACAGCTACGGATTACTATCGGCGTGCGGATGAGGCCAGAGGAGGACTGGAGAGAGGCTACCTTCCTGCGAAATTCGGCGTGGCCCAGTTATCTGTACTAAACAATGATCTCGGCGAGGCAAAACTTCGTCTCGAGAAAATTATTCAACTCACCGGCAAACACGAGCGCAATTACGAAGCCATGATTCTCTTGGGCACACTATATGCAGAAGAAGTTTTCGTAAACCAGTTTGCCGCCACTAAGGAGGACAAGTCTGCAGAGATGCGCAAAGCCATCGATTATTTGGAACAAGTCCGAACAGCTTGGAAAGATCCGAAGAAGAACCTCTCATCTGATCCTTCTATTCTTTTGAATCTAGCTCGTCTGTATGAGAGCAGTCAACCAGAAAAGGCACTACAGTGCCTTTCACAAGTAGAGCAGCTTGAATTAGATCAGATCCCTTCTTCTGAACATCCAGACGGAATCGAGGATGCATCCGAATTACGTAATGCTCTCAGGAAGAATCTTCCCCCCCAGCTCCTAAACAACATCGGCTGCTTTTACTCTCAAGCCGAGAAACACGAGCGCGCAACCGAGATGTTCCAAGCAGCTTTGAGCTCATGCATGAGGATCGGCGAAAAGGGCGAGGATATTGACACCGACGCTTTGGTCACTACTATTAGCTTTAATCTCGGCCGCAGCTATGAGTCTCAGGGTCTCACGGACAAAGCAGTGGAGGTTTACGAACAGCTGACAGCACGCCACGATGACTATACAGACGCACAGGCACGGCTGGCCTATATTAAACTGCGCAAGAACCCCAACAAGGAAGGCCCTGATGCTGTGGCGAAACTGTATCAAGCAAACTCCGCCGACCTAGAAGTTCGTGCCTTGTACGGTTGGTATCTCGGTCGAGTGAATTCGCGCAAGAAGCTTGCGAACGTCAACGAGGACCCCGAATTGAGGCACTACAAGCACACTCTCCAGAACTATGATAAACATGACAGATACGCTTTAATAGGTATGGGTAATCTGTATATGATGGCTGCCAGAGAAATGCGACGGGAGACGGAACAGGATAAACAGAAAAGATCGGCGACATACACCCGTGCCGTAGAGTTCTTCGACAAGGCACTACAATTAGACCCCAAGAATGCCCACGCGGCCCAGGGCGTCGCCATCGCTCTGATCGAAGACAAGAAGGACTACTCGAACGCGCTTCCTATTTTTCTCAAGATACGGGAAACCATCAAGGATGCCAATGTTTATATCAATATTGGTCATACTTATGCGGAACTCCGTCAGTTTTCCAAAGCAATTGAGAACTATGAGATTGCATTGTCAAAAGAGGGTAAGAGCAATGATGCTAGTATCTTGGCGTGCCTGGGACGGACGTGGCTCAACCGAGGCCGGCATGAACGAAATTTGGAAGCTTTCAAGACATCATTAAGCTATGCGAAAAAGGTATGGCCCGCACACATGTGAATGTGTATCGTGCTATGACTAATTATGCTTTTAGGCTCTTGAAGTCTCACCTGATCAAGTCCACTTCTATTTCAACGTGGCATTTGTACAGATACAATTGGTTCAGCACATTATGAATGTGGCCGAAACCCAGCGCACTCTCGTTCAATTGGAAGAGGCCATGGAAGGTCTCGAGGCAGCTATCGTGGCTCTTCATGAGATCGCGCAACATCCACAACCTCCATATCCGAAAGTTGACATAGAACAGCGCGCAAACATGGCACGAAATACACAGCGCAAGCAACTGGGACGGCAAATCGAAAGCCAAAAGGAATACGAGGAGAAGAACAAAGAAAAGATTGCAGCAGTTCTCGAGAAACGACAAGCCGAGGCAAAACGCCGTGAGGAGGAGCGGCAACAGGCCATAGCTAAAGAGAAAGAGAGACAGGAGAAACTCCGCAAGGAACGTGAAGAGATGATGGCCAAGGAAAGAGAACGCGACCAAGCAAGACAGGCGGAGGAGGAAGCTGAACTAACTACTGATGAGGAAACGGGAGAGAAGGTTAAACGAAAGAAGAAGTCAAGGCCCCGAACAGAAGATCAGCCGAAGAGTCGCTCGCAGAGAAAGAAGAAGGCCAGGCGGGATGAGGAACAGGAATCCGATGATGAGGCTCAGCCCAAGAAGAAACGGAGATTGGCCAAGAAAGACAACAAGCAGTATAAATCTGCGGAAATTGTTGTGGATAGCTCTGATGACAATGGTGATGATGATGGCGTGCTCGAGCGTGCCGAGAGGGCCATGCAGAATCGCAGTTCACCACTTTCCGATATTGATGCTGCTTCGAAGGTCGATGAGTCGGAAGACCGCATGGATGTAGACGAGACAGCTAACCAAGACGAAGACGAGGAGGAGCAGACGACTACACGGACTACCTCGAAACGTACCAGGCGGGGCAGGGTTTTGGATGACAGTGACGAAGAAGAAGACGGAGCCAGAGCCGAAGAAGGCGAAGCTGATGCGGCGGACACCAGCATGGCCGACGAAGACTAAATTGTATAATACACGGCGAGGAAGCTTGGCTGTTCTTTTGAGGCTGAGCTATGATTTGCTAGTCTCCAATAACGCTTCTATCGGGCTGGTTCGACTAAAATACTCAGGCTAGGCGTAGGGGCAATGGCTTTGGATTGAATTAGTGTATTAGCAATTGGCCAGCCTTCTGAGACCAAGTGTAATAAGAGTCAGAATTAGAACCTATCTCGAAAGACCTTAGTAAGTCCTTACTATTTATTAGTGACTGTGTAATGATTGATATATGATGCTCTGGATGCTGTCTCGAGCTCCGCCTCACTTCCGTCCCGGAAGGTCCGATCGGTCACTTCCGTTTCTATCCTGGAACATTTCCAAGGACAGAGTTGTGTGTCTTCTCAATATATAAAATACTACCTCTGGAGCGCAATTGAATAAATCTTGCACTACTTTCAACGCGCTTCACATCTTGCTTATCTTTCTTTAACTTCTTCCATGACGCGGGTTTATGGGTAACCCAAAGAAGTAAAAAAATACAAACATCAAATGCTACCACGTCCTGGGCTGAGGCGTCTACTTAAGCGCCTAATCGTATCGGCTTCCACAAAGCCGCCGCCATACGTGACCACGGCCCAATATACAGGCATACACACAATCGCGGCAGCGAGAATAAGACACCGCCATCTCCGAAGACCCCTTGGCACCCAGCTGCTCTTCAGTAGCTGGACTATTCGGACAGCTCCGAATAGCGTCGGTATATCCACAATGTCTCCCCAGGCCCTAAAGAAAGGCCAGCGCAGTCTCCCGGCGCTGTTCGTGCGCAGCGGGACCTCGACCGGCCTCGTGCTGCGCGCCTCGGACCTTCCGCCCTCTACGGACGAGTGGGCGGATATCCTGCCGGCGGCCATGGGATCTCCGGATCCGCTGCACGGGCGCCAGCTAGACGGCATGGGCGGGGGGATCTCGTCCACGTCCAAGATCTGCGTGCTCGCGCCCTCGAAGCGCGGGGACGCGGACGTCGACTTTACCTTTGTGCAGGTCGGCGTCCGCGACGGCCGTCTCGATCTCGCGGGTAACTGCGGCAATATGAGCGCCGTCGTGGGTCCCGTTGCGTGGGATTGGGGGTTCGTGTCTGAGGGGGAGAAGAAGGGGAAGATAAAGACTGTTGTTGTTGTAAGAGGTGAGAAGGAGGAGGAAGAGGAAGAGGAAGAGTATAGCGAGGCGCTTGTCAGAATCTTCAATACGAATACCTCCAAGATCATGCACGCGCGCTTCCGCGTGCAAGGGGAGCCCCCCGTCTATTGTCCTGCCGGACAGTATTCCATGGACGGCGTCCCTGGAACACAGAGCAGGATCACACTGAGCTTCGTCGATCCTGCTGGCGCGAAGACGGGGCGCGCGCTGCCTACGGGGAACGCGGTGGATGTTCTGGAACTGCCCGACGGCAGCACCGTCCGCGCTTCGCTGGTGGATGTCTCGAATCCGGGGGTTTTCGTCGCGCTGGACGAGCTTGGGCTGGGTCATCATCATCATCATCATCATATCTCTCCGGACACGTTTCACCCTGCTGCCGTGGAGGCGGATGAGGTGTTGAAAGAGCGTCTGGAGATGATTAGACGTGCGGGCGCGGCGCTCATGGGGCTTGACCCGGAGGTGGAGAGCGTGCCGAAGATTGTGTTGCTGTTTCCACGAAACTCGAAGAAAGGACATAGCGGGGATAAGGACGAGGTCGATATACGCTGTCTGGCTATGTCTATGGGCCAAGCGCATAAAGCTGCCCCCTTAACGCTTGCGCTTTGTTTGGGCGCTGCTGCGAATATTGATGGGACTGTTGCTGCGCAAATTCGTAGGAGGCGGGATAACCATCGTGGTAATTCGTCGTCTGTTGTCATTGGGCATCCTAGCGGCACAGTTGAGATTGGTGCCACGTTCGAAGATGGGAATATCGTCTCAGCGGACTTACATCGGACGGCGAGGGTATTAATGAAGGGAGAGGTGTATTACTAGCAGTTCTTGACTATGTAATGATCAGGCTTCAAGTCTCACGGCGGCGTCCAGGGGGCTCTCTCTCTGTACTTGGAGTTCAGGGAATTTGGAAGACGGCCTGGAGAGCTGCTTTATAATCATATCAATCGTCTCGGGGCAAGGTATTTCGTATGATAGATATTGATGGTTATGGGTGTCGTTATAACTGTTTGATTGCATACTCTGTGACCCCGGGCCGAGGAAGAAGGAGCATCCGGGTGACTCCAATGTGTGCAGAATTACTTTCCTCTTCATAAATTGCCTTTCTTTGGAACGAGTCTGTACAATAAGGTATGGCATAAGTCAGACAATGCGTAAGTGTTGAGGGCATTATTAAACTGAGCGAGCGATTCCGATCAAGGTAAATGCGTCTACTGTTTGACATTGATGATAGAAATCGACGTTTCTTTTGAATTAATATTTACAAGTCTAGATATGATCATTTATACACATTGAAAGCAAATGCAAGTAATCACATTGCCTTGATACATCATAGAATGATGGTCTAGGAATTACAGCCGATCTTCCCAAGGAGTCATAGTGCAGAGGCGCCGGGCTCCTTCGCAGCCGAGCTGACCTAGTGTTAAACGTCGGACTACTGGTCCTAAGTTATAGGCCTTCGAAAGTTATAACCGCTGCAGGGTATTCCCCATGAGTTCGAAGCAAGTGCTGCATCATTCCGGCTCCAGCGCTAGTGCCTCTAGGTCGCCGACACTATGTGACTGCCATATCCACGGCCTATTTACTGTAGGCTGTGGAAGCTCCGCTTCGGGGGCGGGGAGGTAACGTTGGGATTACCACGGTCGAACAAGCGGTGGCCGACGGGGTTGTAGCCCGGGACAAAGGCGACACCCCACGGCTCGAGGAAGGTGTCGTATGTGACGGCAGGCTTGTAGGTGGCGATGTGAGTGAAGGCCTTGTTGGTGCCCTCCCCTAGTCCATCCATGGGATACTTGGCGATGATGTTGTTATAATCATCAACGGGGAACTTGGGGTGTGGGCCGGGGAAGTCCATGTTGATGGACTCGACGATGAAGGCGACGTTGATCTCCTCGTTGTACAGACCGATGCTGGTGGTGCCGTGAAGAGAGATTCCGTTCCAGACATTCTGGATCCGGTGCGCGCTCCACTCGCCCTTCACTCCGTTCTCTCTTATGAAGTTGGCTGTGTAGATGGCGGCGTCGACCTCAAAGCGCTTGTCACTGTGGTGGAACCCTCGTTAGCTACATAGTGAACTACTAGTATTGTAAGTACACCAAGATATTACATACTTCGAAGTGAATGGGCTGTTGTCCCGAGTATCCCAGCCGAGATCGTGCAGAAGGCATGCCACGGCATGAGCCTCAATGTCGATCTTGGCGGCCAGTGTCGCGTTGTTCGCAATGGTGGCGGCACCGAACAGCCACGTCCGGTACACATGGCGAATCAGAAAGGGCTCGAAGTTGGCCTCCATCAGCTCGCGGGCCTTGCGAACAAGGGGCGTGTCGACAACGTCGATTCCGGCAATGTTGGTGTAAGGCAGCGTGGAGTTGCCTGCCGCGCACCTCTTCTGCGGCACGGCAGCCACCGAGGCCGCGAGGGTCAGGAGAGAGGTGATGCTGGAGAACTTCATCTTGGCTGGTTTGCTCACTCAGGTTGGATCGTGTTTTTTTGAGAAACAGATGAGACGCAGAAGCAAGCACGCGGAAGACGAGCAAACTTGGGCGGCATTGCTCGATATTTATTCATTTTGCATTTTTTATTACATCTCGCCGATCATCTCACGCACCCTGAATTTTCATTGACTGGCTATGGCAAAAATCCAGCTTCCCGTCGGCTTGGATCTGACTGTTTTTGCAAGGCTCGTGGGATTTGGAATGTCGGTCTTCCTGCAATGGAACGGCCGTCATCACTAGCCTGTCTGATTACCATATAATGCCAAGAGCAACGGCGTCGGGACGTCCCAGATAGAGAGAGGCAAAGCAGTGCTCTGATTATTAGTAAAAAATGCAAAGTGGCATTCGAGCATCATCTTTCCCGACTTAGCGCAAAGTGACAAGTTCAAATGCATGACTGCGGCACAATAGCAAGACGGCCCCAAGACCGGACCAATGATAGGCGGGCGGTACTTCAAGTCAGGTCCAAGTCGTCTAGAACCCTGCAACAGAATTTGATAATCTTATCCCAGGCTCCATTATTGACATCCAGGCCTTATTTCATCGGCGGTAAGCCCCTGCTTGATTTTCTATAATTGGATGAAAGTTGGGGAAGTTCGAACATTTCTAGCGTCCTATCTACGCTAAAAGAATTTAATCTATAATTCATGACACTCGAGACACATTTCTGTTAATCTAACATTGAGAAAACGTTTGGTTAGAGGCGAGATCATAAGTAGAGCAGTGTAATTCTTTTAATAGTCTTGTGAACTGACTACTATGCCGCTTCCAAAGCCAAGCCACACGGTACCCCTAATCCTCGAAGGGACCCTGTATTCTGTAATCCACGCTCATGCGTGAGGTAATGTAGGTACTTAGTGTGCCTTGAAAATGTGTCAGCAGAAGTGTCATTGTCTGAAAGCTGTCATTATTTAGAGTAGGTAATAAGACCTAACAACATACTGACAGTCTTCCATCACATCCAGGGTGGGACTTCTTCTAGTCAAGTCAAGTTTAAAGCATACCATACATATACTTACATCGCAATCTAATTCATTTCCTTCTTCTGGTTGTTCCTATTCTCTCCCGGCGAAAGGAAGTTACGAAGTAAGATGAAGCTAAGTTTTAGTTAGTGTAGCGTCAAAAAAATTCCGACGGAACCTTCCAGGGGGGTTAAGTTCCTTAGACTATCAAGGCTAGCTTTTTTCCTAGTATGATCATAGGGGGTGTTATTGTTTAAAAAGTTGGCTTCTTCTTCAAAGTTCATAAATGATATCATTTGCTAGTGTTTAACTCTACTGTAACTCTTCTGAACTAATGATCGCATAGATCCGCCCTAGTAACAGACCAAAACTGCCAGGTAGGTAATATAGCACTGTTATATGGCAAAACAATCTGAAACTTTGGCCGTTCAAGTAAACTTATTATAGTCTTAGCATTGAAACGTTTATCGACTGACTCATTATTATAGCGAGCTAATAAACAAACATAAGAAGAGAATCGGAATTTACATTAGCAAATCACAATGACAAGATAGTCCAAGTCTACATCATTATGTGAATTATTTATAATGCCTAATGCTATCGTAACTGCAGGCAACTAATCGCCTGGAATATGCATTCCCAATCGACTTTTAACCCCTTGAATACAAATTATCCGCACTAAACTCCAGCTATGCCCCTTGAATGCTTCATAACATCATGCCTTTACACAGCAATTTCATGTCATTACATATAGAAAACTGTTTCGGAACGACTTAGACAAATCTCTAGTCGTAAATGTCTTCATCCATATCGTCAGGTGCGATGTCTTCCACCGCATCCTCCTCGTCAATCATCATATCTTCATCATCGGCGATGTCGCTCTCGGTATGGTTCGCAAGGACCTGGATCTTGTTGCCGACAAGGACAACTCTTGCCACCTCTCCATCTTTAATGGCGCCGCGGAGAATCAAGACGGCCAGACGATTCAGGACCTCTTTCTCGATGAGGCGTTGGAGCGGCCGGGCACCGTAAGCTGGAGAATAACCTGCGTTGCCCAAGTAATCCTTGGCGTCTTCCGCCACTTGTATTATAACAGAACGATTGTTGTCTTCCAGACGCTTCTGAATCTCACTCAACCGGAGGTCAACAATCTTGCGAATCTCACGTCTGGTAAGACGGTTGAATATAATGATCGAGTTGATTCGGTTAAGGAACTCCGGGAGGAAGTAGTTGCGAAGAGAGTTCATGACGAGTTCTCGCGTTGTAGCGTCAATCTTGCCATCTCGGCCCGCAGGTCGAGCTAGATACTCTGCACCCAGATTGGAAGTCATAACAACAATGCAATTCTTGGCATCGACAACACGTCCTTGGCCATCGGTAATGCGGCCATCGTCCATAAGTTGCAGGAGGACAGTTAAGATCTCCTTAGCAGCCTTCTCCACTTCATCGAAAAGAAGGATAGAGAAGGGTTTTCGACGCAAAGCTTCCGTTAGCTGACCGCCAGCATCGTGCCCAACGTATCCAGGAGGTGCTCCGATCATTCTACTAAGGGAGTGTCGTTCTTGGTATTCAGACATGTCGAACCGAATCATGGCCTTAGGGTCATCGAAGAGAAACTCGGCCAATGCCTTAGTAAGTAGCGTCTTACCCGTACCTGAAGGTCCACTGAAGAGGAAGCTTGGTGGTTGGTTAGGGTTGCTAAGTCCTGATCGTTGCAGCCTAATGGCGTTAGACACTGCTTGAACGGCTTCTTTCTGCCCGACAACGGTTTTGCCGAGCGCCCGTTCCATGTTGATGAGTTTCTCCTTTTCAGTGGTCTTTAGTCGTGTAACTGGAATGCCACTCCATCGAGATACTATTTCGTTGATCTGATCGGGTCCGACAACATCTGTGATCATTGAGTTGCCAATGTTGTCGGGATTTTGGCTGAGAGCGGCATCAGCGGCAGCTTTCTCCTTCTCGAGTTTCTTGATGTTCTGTTCTTGTTCGGGAATGGCGTAGTACGTAAGATCGGCCGCTCGAGCGTGATCACCCATTCGAGCAGCATCCTCAGCCTTGACCTTGAGCTGATCAAGCTTGACCTTCGCTTCTTGGATGTCCTTGCCACGCTTTCTTTCGCTCTCATACTTCTCGCGCAACGGTCTTAGTTCTTCTTCGACGTTCTCTGCGTCTTGCTTGGCAATCTCGAGACGAGCTTTTGATGCATCGTCTTTCTCTCTCGACAAGGCATGAATCTCAATTCGCAATTGTCGTAATCTTCGCTCAAGTGAGTCAATTATCTCCGGTTGAGATTCCCTGGCTACTCGTACAGCGGCGGCAGCCTCGTCGATAAGATCGACGGCAGAATCGGGAAGACGCCGGGAAGTCAGATAACGGCCTGCGAGATTCGCAGCTGAGACAATGGCGCTATCTGCAATAGTCACACCGTGGTGAACTTCGTACTTCTCCTTCAGACCTCGCAGGATAGAGATGGTCTCAGGGATACTGGGCTCCTTGACAAGCACCTGCTGGAATCGTCGCTCAAAAGCAGCGTCTTTCTCGATGTACTTTCGGTACTCGGCAAGGGTAGTGGCACCGATACAGTGTAGCTGACCACGTGCCAACATAGGCTTCAGTAAGTTGGCGGCGTCCATACCACCCTCACCAGACGCACCGGCACCCATTAGCAAATGGATCTCATCGACAAAGAGAACGATCATATCTTTGGATTCGGAGATCTCTTTCAAAACCCCCTTCATTCGCTCTTCGAATTCACCACGATACTTGCTTCCGGCTACCAGGGCACCGACATCCAGGGACATGAGCTTGCAAGCCGCCAGATTATCCGGAACATCGGCATTCACAATTCGTTGAGCAAGTCCTTCGACAACCGTTGTCTTACCGACACCTGGCTCACCGATCAAGACAGGGTTGTTCTTGGTCCGCCGAGAGAGGATCCGAATAACTCGTCTGATTTCCTCCTCTCGGCCTATTACGGGGTCAATCTTGCCTTCTCTCGCCATGGCAGTCATATCGATGGTGAATTTGGCTAGGTTCTCGTTCTCCTCCTCGGTATCAGCGGTCCGCGAGTCCACCCGCTTCGTTCCACGAATGGCCACAACTGCATCCTGGATGAGTTTTGGTTTAGGGACATTTGCTTCCTTCAGCGCGTTAGCTATGCTGGAATCCTCGCACAACGCGCTGATTAAATGGTCCACGGCGATGTAGGTGTCCTTTTGTGTCTTTTGTAGCTCGTTTGCCTTTCTCAAGACAGTTGTGAACGATGGGGCCATAGACACCGTCTCGGGTGGTGGATCCTGGGATGGTAGGCGAACTAATGTCTTTTTGAGCGCTCTATCGAACAGTTGAGGATCGCCATTGGCTTTCTCTACTACTTGACGAAAGAGGCTGGAAGTGGGCGTAGGGTTGTTTTGCTGGTCCTTGGACTGATCCGGAGGAGGATCTAGAAGCGAGACTGCTAGATGGATGGGTAGGAGTTGTGAGTGAGCGTACTGTTCGGCAAGGCTCATGGCATCTTCCAGAGACTTTTTGCCGCGCTCTGTGAATTCCATGCGCGAATTCATGGTGGTGAGTGATGGATGTGAAATGAAATCAAGTCGTTGATTCTATGATGAGTAGGAGTTAGGAGTAGAAAGTAATAGGATATAAGAGAACTGAAAGGTAAGTAGATTGTGTTTACGTGTGTTTCTTGTTTCGTGAAGCTGGTGTGGATTGCTTCTACACAACGTATTGCGGGGTGAAAAGGTTGTCACAGTAGTGAGACTGTCAGCTCAATATGTGTGGGTGTTTTGTTTTATGTTGTTCGATGAAAAGAAACAACAAAGAAGAAGTGAGGTTTGCGATGTTGACTCTGATTTTATCTTCAGCAGTGGTGGAGAAGAAGCACGCATGATATGATGCCCATATGATGCCCGGAAGGACCCAGCATATGCTGGTAGCCACCAAGACATCATCAGGCACCACCACTAGCTTCGTGCTGTTGGGAGAAGCTTCCAGGACGTCCACCAGAAACCTGGAAGCTTCGATCATTAACTGGGGCCAGAGGGGCCAAATCCAGGTTGCGGGGCTTGACTGGCAGTTGAGTTAGCGGGCTGAAACAAGCTGTCGTGCCCTGCAAGCTTGTTTCGCTGTAAGACATACACGCTAACCCCACATGAGACAACTAAGTAGGTATGTGAAGCCCAAGCTTGGCAGCGCCCTGAGCGAGCCGGATTATCTAAGCACCGACAAATTTATCTCTGACAGCTGGCAACGTCCGCAGTTTGTACATACAGTACCTACTTGCGGCAGAAGAGCGGAGAGCGGCGACCCTTGTAATTCGTAAAGTGCATCCAAATCGGGTCGGCTCGCGTTATCAGTAGTAAATTTTGAGTGAGTGACGAGAAACGCCCAGAGCTTTCGGCGGCAACAAAAAGGGAGGGGGCTGCTCAACACACCCACAAACGCACGATGGCGATGCGGATAAGTCCGATAACAGCCCAATTGGGCAAACTGTCGATCGGCGGCGGCGGCAGCGGCGGCGGCACGACCTCGAGAACAAGCATACGGCTCGCACACACGGCCAAGAGGAGGAAGGGCAGCGAGCGCATCGAGCCGAGCTTCGAGCCCGGCCACGGCGAGAAGATCTTCGTCTTCAACCACTTTGTGGACGGCATGACGGTGTACTCGCACAACCCCGTGCTAAAGGTACGCTGCACTGCACTGCATTCGCGGTTCCGCTCCCCTTTGTGATCGATTTCGACATTTATCCAGACACCGCCCGTAAAAAGAACATACATACATACATCATCATCCAGCTGGTTCGTTTCACTAACCGTTGTGGCACTTCTCTCTCTCGAAATTTGCAGGCAAACCATGCTTTCAGACAGATCCCCTTCAACGGCAAGAAGCTCCGGCCCGCGAAGCTGCGCAAGGACTACTGGCGGCCGATGGCCATGATCCAGTTCCCGGACGGACAGGGCGAGGTGGGTCGCAGCGTGTACCAGCGGCTGCGCGAGTGCAAGAAGCTGCACGAGTACTCGTGGGACGACAGCCTGCTGTACGGCGAGGGCGGCCAGACGTTGACGGTGCGCCAGCGCGGCCGCCGCCTCAACGACCAGCGTGCCAACACCATCGCCGACATGGCCGCCGTGCTGGGCGGGCTCGGCAAGGGCAACAAGATCGTGGTCACCGAGAGCGCGAATGATGAGGCTGGGGGGGAGGGGCAGGCCGAGAGCGCAGCGCCCGTTGCGGTCGATGAGGGGAAGACGCTCCTTCAGGCTACCGTCTGGTGGGCCGATGTCCTCGATAAAAATTACGCACAGAAGTGGACAAAGAACGTCACGCACGGACTGTTTGAGGAGGCTCTTTTCGAGCCGAGACAAAGCGCGGAAGGCGAGTCACAGATGGCACCGTCCGAATTGGCCGCGGAGTAGGCGATTATAAATGATATTCAACTTTAGCAGGGCAAGCAGAGCCTCCGCTGCCCATTACAGCTTTCCCAGCTGAGTGTGCCCATTATCGTCCTCTTGCTATGTATATTTAAGAGGGGCTGGATGAAAGGTTCCAACTACTTATAATGTAGTGTACTAAGTCATATACATCTTGTACCATAGACCATCATAAAAGACCAGCAAACACACACGACGTCCTATTGAGCTTTTATTGTCGGGCGCAAACTAGAATACCAGAGCAAATGATTTCAGATACTCGTAGTGCGGGATGTTCTCTTCCACGCAAGCTCTGATGATCTTCTGCCCCTCCTCACCGTACTTCAGTCGCCATTCCTCGTTTTCAGATTCTTCGGTGACAGGTTTCTGTTTCAAACCCCAGTTAGACACGACCTTACGAGCAATGATGTCTCAAGTTGTGCTACATACCTTGGGATGAGTCCTGGCAGTAAGTCCTTTGCTGTTAATGGCGTCATTGTGCCACCCATTCCACTTGGCAAAGGCGTCCGCAACACGTTTCTGGTTCTCCTCGTCGTCCCACTCCAGCATGTCTGGGGAGAATTGGATGCCCGTCTGCTTACAAAATGCCCTGATGGCCTGCTCGGGCTTGTCGAGGAGCTCGTCGGCATCGAGGACGGTGATGGAGACCTCGTCCTTCGCCTTCTTGGTCTCGCCGCCCCGGCCGGCCACGGATGGGCCGACCAGCCCCTGCTCTCGTAGGTAGTCGAATAGGCGGCGAAGCTCAACATATCCCGACTCGCTCGGCATGAAGTGGTCCCATCCCGTCGTTTCCGACAAGGGAGGGGAGCAGCAACGCACGTAGGAGGGGATACCCCGTCGGGGATGGCGGATGAGGAACGTCCAATGGAACTTCTTCAGGATCTCTAGAGGAATAACGGTTGGGTTTCCGGTACCATCCGAGCCTTGTTTCTTGGATGTGTCAACACTATTCACGCCGTTGGCGCCGTTAGCATGGCTGTGACCATTCACGCCGTTGGTGTGACTGCGGCCGTTAACCGCATCAGCATTAGTATCGCCATTGACACCATTAACATGATGACTATTCTGGCCGTTCGCCAATTTTTCACCGTTGGCTAATCCATTAGTTACAGGGTTGCGCAGCGACGGTGCAATTGATGGGACTCCGCTGTTGGGAGGCATAAGGTAATATGCCATGTCTTTGATGAAGACACGCTTGCCCTACTTCATTTGTTAGTTCAACACATTGCCATTATAGATAAAAGTGAAACATGTTCGACTATTGAGAATGAAATTCGAAGTCATGTTAGATAGAATTTGGGTTGTGAGAGATTAATTGAGCTCTGCAGACGTAGAGAATAATACGGGAGGAGACATGTCTAACCTCGCTGCCATCACGCTCAAGCCGGTCAAGGACACCTTGATACGTGGTCTTGGAAAATCCACTGCTCAATCTGCCTTCTTCATCGTCTTCGTAGCGCTCACCGAGCCTCTCGGGGCCGTAGTAAAAGGCGTCTCCAAATGGCTCATGGGCGCATTGGAGAGTATCCTGACGGGTCATGAATACCTGTGGTTATTACCCGGTTAGGATCAACACTGTTCTCAGCTGGGTTGCATATTGCGTGATCGGCGCTACTGACTCTCTCGAACGCCGTTGAGCAGGCCCGGGGATGGGTAGCCACAAAAACCGGCTTTTGGGACATGATGATGTGATTTCTCTCACGGGGCTTGCTCAGATGTTGCAATTGTTCCTGAAAATGAGTACAATTGCCCCAGTATAGAAATTTCCGGGGAATCTTAAAACAAACGTTACGTTTGAATAGGTATGATTATAGATTATAGCGCACCACGAAGGAAATAGTTGATAGCTGAGCCCATTGAATAGTATACCAATCTCATTGAACTTTAGGGAAACCTTGGAGAAAAGTAAAACAAGCAAGACGAGCGGGTATGCGAAGGTATAAGGAACGCTCGAGCTGTCCCGGTCTTCGCTCGAGACGGGGATCATGTTTATAATATGGGAAACCCAGAGTTCTACTTTTAGCGTTAACAAGACCTACCACGCCTGGCATGTATACTGAGCCAATAATGGTGAATGTAGATGACAAGCAAAGTACACATCGCTGAGGCCTGGATACCCAGTATACGTCATATACCTACTATACGGGTACTTTTTGCCTGCGTATATGTAGCTCCAAGTAGATACAGCGGGTCGACCCATGTCCGGTGTTACAAGTGGCTTTTGATATATATTCTCGTCAGTGCCTGGGTAGGTACCTAGAATAGGTACGAAGCAAAGGGCCAGATAGACGACAATCCGATTAGTTGACTGGTCAGATATCTATTAGCGACGTGAGAAAAAAATTGCCGCATTCGGCGAAAGGGGCGAGATTTATTATCACTGTTCTCGTTTGGAGAGCTACCCATCAGCCGCGGTTCAGGGGATGTCCTGGCATCAACTAAAGTTCACCGGGTAGTTACTTAGATACTCGGGTTTCTAGATTGCGCCTAGCTAGCTGGAAATCTCCGCCATCTGTTAGTCAAGAAGTTGTCATACCGTTACTTGAAGATGCTGTTTGTTGCCAACGGGGATCTTGACATACATGTGGGGGTGCGTTGAGCTTCTATTGGTGCTTATCTTCGATGGTATGCCATCAACCAGTTAAAGCTCAGTTAATTAGCACTTCTTAGAAGCTCTTCAACTCTGCGGACCTAAGGTCCGCAGAGTTTTCCTAAGTTGTATACTAAATTCTTTCGATCGAGTAATGTGTTACGGACAAAGTACCAGTCACACCCCGTAACAATTTTACAGAGCAGAGAGTAATGATCAATTATGAAAAGAGCAAAAACATATACAAATGCCGAAATCTACTGCTATGTCTATTGAGTTAGGTATTTTCCACCTCGGGTATTCTTTCTATGATTTCTTGTTCAGGTATACTTATATCTATATTTATTGAACAGATCTATTATATTGTACAATGATAGATGTCAGCATCCAATTCAGGTTTTCGATACCGCTTTGACTTAACTACTTATTTAGCATCTCGCCCGGCCAAGAGTGGGGTAACCTCGGAGCACCTTTTCTCTAGATTCCTTCTAGCACCACCCAATGACATCAATAATGTGGTAGCGGATGGGTCACCCCCCACGAGTTTGTGGATCTTTCGCTGCGGTTGACGAAGGCTTTATCAGGGCGAGAAAAAAACGGTTGTCTCTAGTCTCCAACATGAACCAAGAAAAGTAGGGTCCGTGGTAGATGGATCGCGCATGCATTGGGACAATGCCAGAGCGAAGTTTGAGGCTGTAGTAGGAGGGGTGGAGTATCATACACTTATAGTAAGCTGCTTGTTGATTGGCTGTTCGACTACACCCAAAATCTGGTTGCCTGTGGGGCTCTCTGCATAGAGGCGTCGCCGAGAACCGCCGAGAACCACCGAGTGCCGCCGATAACCGGAATCGTTGCTGACATGCATGAAAATCGTGATGCTGGGAATGGTCTGAACATCACATGATGAGTTGAGCTGGAACAGTGTAGAGCGATGTGGCCATAGCTACATCGATACTGGCAACGTTCTCATGTACGTAGTAATGATGAGGTCGTCTTAGCTCAGACGGCCCCAACTCCAGATATTCAAACCGACCTTTGTGCCTCTTGTGACAGGGAGTCCAGCGTGCCAGGTCTCTGGCCAACCTCTACCTGTACCATCAGGACGGAAGTTCTCCCAGAAGACGGCATTACCCGAAATAGCCTTGAATGTGACACCCATGATGGGCTCCTTCCTGGGAGCTTCTTCACCGGTATTGGCCGATCCCGGATCGGGACACTCGACCCAGCGACACCATGGTTGGTCGGGCCCATTCCGTTGCAGGCGAGGGAACTCTGTGCCACCGCCTTCGATATCATCAGTCTGTACCCAGACCATGAAGCTGCTGACGCGCCCCCAACCCTGGGCACCGGAACCCCAATCGAAGTGGTGGGCGTACTATACGATAATCTATTAGTGAGGAAAATTCAAGTTATAAAGTAAAACTTACGTGTTGACTCGGCCCGTATCGCTGCGTCCTTAACCGCTCGATCCAGAGGTCGTCCCGCCAGCCCTGGAACGAGCGGGCCCGTGTTTCGACACAGCGCACGACATCGGTGCGCGGGACCAAGGCAACCTCAGAGTCGCGGACGAGGACATTGCGCTGCGTCTTGTCCCCATCATTTGTTATGGTCGAGGGTTCGAAGAGAGGCTCACTGAGTATAGTCAAGTTATGTTAGACATGCATATAGATATGAACAACAATCGTAAGTAGAAATTAGCTGGAACTCTTATATAACTGTACAAAAAATAATATGAACATGGTAAAATATGGTAGGATATCACCTGATCTCAAGGAGATGCTCCCGCTCGGCCAGCGAGAGGAAGTTTTCGATATACACGACCAGTGGCGCCTTGGAGAGGATATGCACGGAATACGCATCAGAAGCACAGCCCAAGGCCGTTTCATTACCGGTGTCGAGAGCTAACAGGGACTCATTGATCCGTGGTCGCGGAGTGCGCGGAAGCGGGCGCGGCGCTTGGCCCGCTGTCAGATATTTGGTAAGTGGATCATACAACAGGAGAACTGCGAGAATGCCTATAATGTAGGACAACATGACGCCGGCCGCTTAGGCACCCGACCGTAACACAGTGACGGAATGGGTCGGAGAATTCGATAGGTAGAAGTTGAAAGCCATGGCACGCAGTCCCATGGTACGATTGGTACGATCGGTGCCACGGTGGGACCGTAGCCAATCACAGTTAGTATCATCGAAATACTATACATACTGTCAACATCAACTAATGCTCCCGGATGCGTATGAACATGGTTTCACTGGCATTTCCGTTGACCGTAATTACGACAGAGACTAGCAGGTCGTATTGAGACAGTTTTACTGCAATGGTGCTCTCCGTCTTGCTTGATAGGAGATAGGCAGGGTGTAGTATGGGGTCGATGGACTGCCATGTCACATTCCCTCTAGGACATCAGTGCCACACAATCTACTGCTTCTTCTTCTCGCTTCCTGCTGTCGGCTTCTGACTGCCGTATCCCGTCCTCCAATATACTGATGATAGCTTAAATACGACATATGCAAATCCTAAAAGCACCACAGCTGCCGTCCCAGTGCTGATCCACTGAGTTTTGTTTGTATCGAGAACCGGGACTTGTATTTGGTGATTAAGGCCACCAGGTCCCTCAGGCTTTGGGTTTACGTGCCAAAATAGTGTCTTCGGACCAAACAAGCCATCGAAGCCTAGGTTGACCCGATCAAATGGACTGTTGGGGAACTTGGTTCCCTCCTGGGCATTGCAGGCCCAGAATACAGCCGGCCAGGGAACTTCAATTGGCCTATATCCGCCCTCAGCGGGTGATAGGTACCGGAGATGAAGCGGGATCTCTGCTGTCCACGGTGAGTCCGCCCGGGTGCTTGGTGGCTGTAATTCTACGAGCACACTGGAGCCCCATAATTTCATTGCGTAGTCAGGTGCCTCGAGATCCACTGGCTGGCTTATATAACGTAACGCCGTCAAGTTCTTGGAGGACAAGAATAGGTCGTCTCCAAGTTGATACTTGTCAGCGAATATAGTCCGTGGCAATGTTAGATACGCATGTAGAGAGCAGGACGAATCTGGCAACGGTGGGTTGCTAGAGTCGATGCTTAGCTGTAAGGTTGGATGTAGACCTAACGGCCGAAGGAACGTGGACGAAAACGTTGAGCCAGCATCCTTGTGGCGTGAAGGAAAGGAAAATAAGACGGGAGAAGGTTTGGAATCTTCACCCAGAACTGTTAGTAGACCAGTAACACCTAACTCGTGAGGATCCAGATGCGGAGGTGAGTCGGGCGTCAGAATGCCGACTTCGGTCCTGTGATCTGGGTGGGAGTTGATCGACAGCTTTTGATTCCCTTCCGGCCAAATTGCTGCGATTTTTGCAGCATGGGAAATGGCGTCGTAGGACAAGTCGAGAGATACCGCATTCTCTAGTCCCCGAGCCCATCTCTTACAATCGGAGTCTCCAGGGACACATGCATACTGCTCGGCATACGTCGACAGATTGGCAAGAGTATCTAGCGGTTGGAAATATTGAAAGGCGGTCGAGTGCGAGAATCGGTCCGTGGGCAGTTTGGTAAAGGACTCCTTCAGGGCATTAGACAGCACTCCGAGCTATTGATCTTCCTAGGGCTACCTACAGCTGGCGATGAACAATCTAGATCTCCAAACACAGCGCGAAGCTGGTTACATAACCGTGAACTGAGAAATGTCAGCCACGGTGTACTTCAAGGCTGCTGTATGCGCTGTTGCCTACGACTCTGCGGCGCTGGCGGTATGGGGCGTGTAGAAGGCATGTAGCCCAGGCGGTATCCTCGAGGTCCAAGGGCCTAGGGTATTTTGCGCTTGAGGTGTGCTCCAGCGGATATGCAGCTCATGGATCTCATGAAGCAGTTCCTGAAGCTCGGCAGGGAGCTCTTCGAGAGCTAGTGTGACGCGATGCTCGCGAACAGCTACCAGGTCTGGTCCGGATATGGAGCGGCCGCGGAGCTGGAGGGACGAGGGCTCGATGCCGTGTTCGTGCCTGTGGAAAAAGGTAATTCGGTGTCGCATATTGAATGAACTGAATATGTATTACGAATAGGTCTATTTGTTGATTCTTCTGATAACCGGATTTATTAACGACTGGAATGATAGAACATCTGGAAACTATAACTACAGGTAGGTAGGTAGCTCAAGCTATGACAGGGTTCCAATGGTCACAAGCCCCGCCATCCGGTCGGGTCATATGGGCGGGTTGACGTATAATCTTACAGGGGTCATTACAGGGTAAGTCCACTTGGCATAAAAAAGATCATTTAGGTAGGCGAAAGGTGAAAGATACCTATAAAATATGTCTAATAGATGCGACCATATGTCTTAAAATCAATCTCCAGCGCAACACTCTTCCACGCCTCATCCCAAGCCGGGTTCCCCTGCGCAAAGCGGCTCAAAGCACCTTCATCGGCCCAGACACCAACAACCACAAACTCATCCTGATCCTCCTTCCCCTTCTCCCTCTCAATGCGCCAGCCGGCAGTGTGTTCGTGCCCTCCCGCAGCGTCGCGCAGCAAACCCTTCGCACCACCATTCCAGATCTTCTCAACCTGCTCCCTCTTCCCCTCCGCAACAGAAATCCTCAGTATGCTTAAAAAAAGCCCCGCCTCCAGCCTTTCCACGGGAAACATCCACACCCCTTCGATGTGGCAGAACTGGATATCCGCAGCAACGGAATGAGCCGCGATCTCCTTCATCGCCTGCATGTTCTCCTGGCTGGCGATGCACTCCTTGTGTTGTGCCGGCGAGTCCCAGTGTGCCGTGAGAAGCCCGATGCTGCGGTCCTCGCGCTGCTGGTACATTGCCGCGCCGCGGACGGCCGGGGGCCCGAGCGGGAGCGTCGAGGATGCGTGTTTTGCTACCCACTAAACGCTGGTATTAGTATATTGTACTGTGTGTGAACCACCATGAATCATCTTAAGATCATTACTCGACCCGTTAAAAACTGCAGGGAGTTGAGTAATTGACTAAAAGTAAGAAAAAAGAATGCGGAGGCAATGAAACAGGAATGTTCGATCGTATGAGAGATATCGCAGTAGACTACACATACTCCATTTTGGGCCTCTATGCCCTCCCGACAAGCCTCAATCAACGCCGACTGGATAGGCCCCGGCGCTCCTGAGGGGATCCAAGCTAACTCCGTAACAGGCATCTTCTCACGTGCGAGTCTTAGAACACTGGTATAAGAAGTAGCAGGAATAAAGGTAGAATTCCGATAAGCTGAAGAAGGAGTAGGAACACTCGATTGCGGACAAGCCGTCGGTTTCTTATGTACGAGTCTCGCGAAGACATGCTAGTCGGCTCGGAATTACCTCTTACGCAACATGCCTGTTGCCTCCACCGTTATTGGATCTTCTGCGTGACCGGCGGTAGCATACGTAAACGGCTGTGGCCTTGCCAGATCTTCCTACCTTGAACTACCCAACAAGGATATATTAAATATACCGATGTGGAGTAGGAAGTTGTATACCTTGTATATGGGGACATGTCTACCATAAGAGACTCAACAAATATCAAATAGTTTCAAGCAGGTTACTACGCAATGGATAATAAAACTGACCAGATATCAAACTGACTGTATGTATTACACTTGGGCTGATGGAGAGTGATTAATCTTCTCTATTCGATCTATCATGGGTTTGTTTGCGTCGTCTGCCTTGAAGCATGGCATCCTGAATCCCACAGCAAAGACAGACAAACCGTTATGTAGCCCCTGCATTCGCCGAGTGACTGCCATAGCAAACGCAGCGTACAACACATAGCACAAAGAACAGTTAACCCATCAGCTGTGCGAGAACGTCAAGTGAGAGTCATGCCAAAGAGTGCTGAGAAAATTGATGAGGTGAGTACCAAGCTGGTTGGCATTCCTCATATTTTCCTCAATGTTGACTGATTACCACCAATGAGGACGAGTCGTGTTGCCCAAACCAGACCCAACTCGCATCTTATTTATTCTTTGCCTGGACCAAATCTCTTGTTGGCCTTTCTTTATTACGTGGCTTCTGGGCCCTAATCCCAGCGGCCACCCTCCCGCTCAGCTTCTACGCGCCTCATGCGCTCTTCATCGTCATTGCTGATGGCCTCGCGGCGGCTCTTCCTGCGACCGCCCCGGTCGTCGCCGGCGTCGCGGCTGCGCTTACCACTGCTTCGACCAGCGAGACCCGCCATGCCGGCAATCCGCTGGGCCTCCTTTAGAAGGCGTTCCCTATCGCGAGCTTCTCGCTCAAGTGTATGCGGATCTTTTGCTGGAGCACTGGGTGCTGACTTCTGGGCACCCGCAGCTGATGATTGGGAGGCACGGCGCGACACGTCGCTCTCGCGTCTTTGCAGGTCAGATGAACGGCCACTCGCACCCCTAATCTCAAGACTGGATTTACTACCAGCGCCTTTAATTGAAAGGCCACCTCTGGGACCAGTGGGTGGGTTGAAGCCTTTCTCAGATGGTTCTACAGGAGTAAGAGGCTCAGCTGTTGATACTTTACCATCATGGTTTCGATGTTCCTTATCAAACTCGCGAGAGCGCTCCTTGTCTCGAGTGCGATCGCGATCGCGGTCTTTCTCGCGTTCCCGGTCTCGTTCTCGATCATCATCGCGCTCACGATGAGACGAGCGGTGACTGGGTTTCCGGTAGCGATCGTGATCGCTGTCCCTACTTCTATCCTTATCGCGTTCCCGCCGTTTCTCATCGCGGTCTCGGTCTCGGTCTCGGTCTCGATCGCGCTCGCGCTCACGTTCACGTTCACGATCACGCTCACGGTCTCGGTCGCGGTCGCGATCTCGGTCCCGATGACTGCGGTGAGTTGAGCGCTTGTGCTCGCGTTCTGTGGGCGATGTTGATCTAGACCGCTCCTCATACTTTTCGCCCCTTGAACGGCTTTTGTGATCATCGTCGTCTCTAGTAGACTGCCGCTTGCTTCTATGCTTCCTACGGCGATGGCCACCATCGCGACTAACATCTGAGACAGATGGAGAGCGGTGTCGTCTGCGCCTGCGGGACTCCTTACGCTCGCGGCTGCGACTCCGGGCGGGACTTTGACTTTTTGATATGCTATGGGTGCGGGAACGTCCACGACCTCTATCATGATCCTTTGCTCTATCCTTATCATCTGTGCCTTGCTCTTGGGGCTGGTCATGGTGAGGATGATCTTTGTCCTTGCGGGACTGCGGAGAACTACTCCGCGACTTTAACAGCTCTTCCATGGGACTGGCCACAATTGGGCCATTAGTGCCTATACTGGGTGTTTTCTCATCCATAATATAACCACGTGCTCTTAAATGGTAGAGGCTAGTGTTAGGGAGACCCTGGCGCATGGCCTTAGGACCAGTAGGTGCATTTAGAGGGACATCAGGGACAACCCGCTGCGGCGGCACCGAACCCGGGCGTTCAGTGCCATTTGCCTGTTGATGCATAGCAGACACATCACCATCGGGATTCGTATTGTCACCTTGAGTCTCTTCAGATCCAGGTACAAGCTCCTTGACTACTTGATTTTGGGTTTCCGATGCCCCGTTGCCTTCTTCCTGTCCAGCAACAGCATTCTGCCCATCTTGACCCACTGGATGCCCGTCTTGAGATTGGTTTGCCCGTATTGTCCTTCCAAATTCATCAACATTGCCTGATGTGGTGTCGACAGCCTGCACTGTATTATTGAATTGGCCACCGGCCCATGAGTTGCCCTGGTGGTTATAATTATGGTGAAATCCACGACCATAACCTCCGTAGTATCCACGACCACGACCTCTTCCTCGGAAACCATAATTGCCTCGACGATGGTCATTGAACTGGTTGTGATGGCCGTAATTACCTGTACGGAAATTCGCGTTAAAATTGCCAAAATCACCATTACCCATGCCAGGAGCATTTGGATTGAAATTATCTTGGCCGACGTTCCATGATTGTTGTCCGTTCCAGTCATCGCCGCCACCATTGTATCCATTCATGCCCATGTTCATGTTCATGCCGCTCATGCCCATGCCTTGCACACCGAATCCACCATTCATCATCATGTTCTGCATCATCATTGGATCCATCATGCCTGTACACCACGAGTTAGCGACTGCTGCTTGCTCGCATGGCGAGAAAAGACGAACCCATCATAGGGAATGAACCGAATGCGGCGGGGTTCATGCCATTTTGCATTGCCATCATCATCTGCATTTGGGTCATGTCTCCATTGCCGAAATTCATATTGAAATTATTATTCATGGGGTCAAAACCAAAATTCATGCCAGATTGTTCCGATTGATCTGCGCCAGCTTCAGCCACAGCATCACCTTTTTCTCCGTCTTCACCCGCGTCCTCCTCGGCCGCATGACCCTGTGGACCAGATTCCTCTGCTTCCTCAATTTCAGCATTTTGCTCTTCACGTAAATGATCATTTGCTTCTGCCTGGAAATCTATTAGTTTTGTTTACACTTTCAGGCTCAAGAGTCACTTACTGCATCTGGCTGGGCTGTAGTGACATCGTCAGAGACCGGCTTGTTCTCGGTTTCGACTGAAGTTTCGGTAGTCGCCGGTGGTACATTCTCTGCCGGCTGTCCTAGGTTTGTGGGCTCTGGAGCAGATTCCAAAACGGGAGGATCTGCCGGCCCTTGAGTTTGTGTTGGTGTCGGTGTAGGGGTCACCTGAACAGGAGTTACGGGCGCAGAGCCATTAGTTTTGGGTCGCGAAGTTTCGCGCTTCTTCTCTTCGGTCTTCAAGAAGACCCTGATGGTGGTTCGAAGAGATTTGTAGACGGTGCAATCGGCGCCAGAAACAGGAGTATGTTCGCAAACCGGACATGAGGACGGCAATGTAGCCTGGCCTATGGTAGGAATTAGCATGGGATTGGCATAATTGACATGACAGAGAAGATGGGGAGAGCATACAGTTTTCACAGATGGCGGTTTCGCAACATGGCAATCGGAAGGCATTAACAGCCAATTTGCTGCATATGGCGCATCGTAGCTTCGTGGGCAATTCATCCTGAGTCAGGGAACTATAGACCGTTTAGCATGCGGCTTCATTGAATATCTGAAGGGATTCGGCGATCGTATGCGTACCTTGCCAGCTCAAGCTGGGCTGGAGTAAGAGTCGCCATACTGGAAGCGAATGGCGTCGCAATTCTTCTCACACATATGGGAAGAAACTGCAGAGACTATGGAGAAAAAAAAGGGTTTGTAAGTCGCCTGCAATACGTGTTGGGCACTAGTCGTGAATGGGCTTGTCTATGCGACAACTGGCATTTCCATTTATGAAGCGAACTTGGTAAATGCGTCGACAAGACGTGTCACAGATGACGATTGAGGGGCGTTGTATAGAGGCACAATGGCGCTGGTGTGGGCTGTTAGGCGATAGACTGCACCATCGTTTGTTCGACGCGCAACCAAGCAACGGGATGCTGTTGGGTGGTACTTGGTGCTTGGTGCTGCTACGAGAGGACGTGATGCGTGATTGCGCCGAAGCCGAAGAAGTTTTGAGAGAAGGTGGAACCTTCAAACTCGCGGGAGCGCCACTTGGAGGGAAGGATTTAAGCGGTCTTTGCATATATCCTAAGTTATTGGTTAAACTGCCATAACCCCACCCTCTGAATATCTCTCCTCTTTATATGAATATTACCTAGATTGCGCCGGCATCTCGGGATCTACATTATGGAACATCATGCATCTTGAATCGCTAAATTATTGGACGGTCTATATATAAATCTGAACGAGCACGATGTCGCCAATATCTGTCTTCGCTTAGAAAGGGCACTGGTGGCTGCTTTTTGCGAATAGCTGAAATTTATATTACGCGAGCATGTAGAGAATAATGGGTATTGAATAATGAATACGTGCGGTCTTTCGTGTGCTTCACTCACTCCTTTACGTGCTGTTAATACATCAAAAGAGGACATCCATGTGTGGCAGACACCCCAGATACCGAGTTCCCCTAAAAGCAACCTTCGCTCCAATGTTACATGTGTCGAAAATTACGAAAGCCCCTGACCAAGCGGCAGCATGCTCCTCTGTTACAGAGCGACCCATTCACCCATTCTGCTCTAGCAGGCGCACCCCTCCTTGGCAGCCTCTCTGGGCCCATTGAGATTCACTCGCTGTTCGTCTCCACCACGACTGACAACATTCGACGCACCGGGACCCCTTGTGCTTTTTAATGATGTCTCTGGGATAGCATTTGCAATAGCTGTGAAAACGTCTGTGACATTGTAACCGGTCTTGGCACTGGTCTCGAAGAACAGCAGGCTTTCCTCCTCGGCATACGACTTGGCCTCTTCAGTCGACACCTTTCGAGCATCTCCCGAGTCTTCGCCCTCGGCACCGTCGCCGTCATTATCGCCCTGCCCTGATTCGCTGTCGTTTGTGAGATCGAGTTTGTTACCGACTAGGGCAATGACGATGCCAGGCGATGCTTGTCTCTGAAGCTCGGCTACCCAATGTTTGGCCTTGACAAGGGACGTAGGCTTGGTGAGGTCGTAGACGACAAGCGCAGCCTGGGCGTTTCTGTAATACATGGGCGCGAGCGAGGCAAACCGTTCTTGTCCGGCGGTATCCCAGATCTCAAACTTGATCGTTCTTGAGGGGAGGTTGCACTTCTGGGTTAGGAAGGCGGCTTGAGAAGATGGTCATGTCAGCGCAACCGGATAGATGCAGGGGCTCGATGCCGGATGAGCAACATACCACCGATCGTGGGCTCCTTGTTTTCTTGAAAATCATTGTTGACGAATCGCAGCACCAGCGAAGACTAGCGTAGCAATGCAATATTAGTACTCATGCATTGAAGGGAGCTGTGGTTAGAGGATTAATACCTTTCCGACCGCCGCTTCGCCAAGCAACACCAGCTTCACGCTGCTGCTTGGTTTGGGTGCATTTGAATCGGCCATCGTGTAGATGCAATTGTAACAAGGCCGCGAGCGAGTGAGAGATTAATTGTAGATGGACAATGTTTGAAGAGAATAGTGTGATTCGGGTCTACACGAAGATATCAGGCGAAAGATTAGGTGTAGCTGAGATGTCAACAGGCTACAGGATGGATATGTCGGGATCTGGCAGGCAGCTAAAACGAGAAAGATTGGGGAGGTCTTGTCGGATGTCGAATGACGACGCTTGGGGCTAGATTTGGAGGAGATGGGTACAGCTGTAGGGGCCGTACGGGGCTTGAGGTCGCCGCCTAACAGCAGCAAAGGATGGGTAATGGGAGCGCTAGAACTTCCATGGGGTAGTGCGGGCAATGTCGGAATATCAGCGGTCCGACACCGCCTAGGATAGCGTAGCTTGGCAGCTGTTTGAAGGCCAAAAAGCCCCGCCAACAGAGCAGCGGCAGAAAAAAAAAAAGATAAGAGAGCTTCAAGCCCCAAGATTCTACTTGTACCTTCACTGGTAGGGTAGGCATGATTAAGACACGACGCAGACTACATACCTCTCCGGGTCCCTCGCTACATTACATCTTCACGAATAATCCTGGAAAAACGAAGATACTATCGAATTTGCGCCGAGCGCCCTGCCTCTTAACATGGCAGCTGCGGACGCCCGCAAGGTCCTGTTTGACGACAGCGACGACGAATCTGACGGCGGAGCAAACATTAAGATCAACGATGAATTCGCAAGACGTTTCGAACACAACAAGAAGCGCGAAGAGCTTCACAGACGTTAGTTCAATTATAGGCTGTCGTCGTTTGTTTGTCTGTCTAGCTAACTTCTGCCAGTGGAGGAGAAATACAAGTCAAAGCAAGCCAATCGCAATAGCTCAAAGGGCGACGGAGACGATGAGGAAGACGATTCTTCTTCGGACGAGACCGAGGACGATAACGCTTACCTAGCTACTGAAGAACTCGACGCTCAGATATCCGCTACACTTCAAGCCATCAAAACCAAAGATCCCCGGTTATACGACGGAAAAACGACGTTCTACACGCCCATAGACGAAGATCCGACCGTTCAGTCCACTGTCTTGAAGCAGAAGAAAGAAAAGCCCGTCTTCCTTCAAGATTACCATCGGGAAAGGCTCATGCGTGGTGATACGGGCGCAGATGACCAGGATCAGGAAGCGCAGCCGCAGACGTACACAGAAGAGCAGGATGATATCAAAAAGTCTCTCCAAAATCAAATTCAGGCACAACTGAAGGCTGCCGGCGACGGAGAAGAAAGTGACGAAGACGAAACCTTCATGAAGGCCAAAAAGGGAGCTATTGTCGCGCCTACGAATAGTGTTCACCCGTCACGAGCTGCGAAGATGAAGGTTTCGGTGCCCGATGTCAAGGAGGCGGATAAGGATCCTGAGCTCTTCCTCTCCAATTTCCTAGCTTCTCGGGCCTGGGCTCAAGGGGAGGGCAATGGATGGCAGCCTTTCGAATCTGACGAAGACGAAGATGAAAAAGCTGATGAATGGGAAGCTGCTTACAATTTGCGTTTTGAGGATCCCAGCAAGAGCAATGAGGTGCTGAGGTCATACGCTCGTGATGTCACTGCCTCTATTTCCGTTAGGAGAGAAGAGAAAACAGGACGAAAACGTCAACGAGAGCTTGAGAAGGAAAGGCAAGATGCGGAGAAGAAACAAAGAAAAGAAGAACGTGCACGTTTACGTCGGCTGAAGCTCGAAGAGGCTGAGGGCAAGCTAGCAAAGATCAAAAAGGCTGCTGGCCTTAGGGGCAAAGTGCTCAAGGACGAAGAATGGGAGAAGGTGCTCGAAGGTGCTTGGGAAAATGATCAGTGGGAGCACGAAATGAACAAATTTTTCAATGATGAATACTACGCCGAAGCTGACGGAGGCTCTGATGACGAGGACGCCGTTGGAGGTTCAAAGAAGGTGAAGAAACCAAAGTGGGACGACGACATTGACATCAAGGACCTGGTTCCTGACTTCGACGAAGAGGAACACCCTAATTTTATGCTTACGGATGAAGAAGGAGCTGAGGAGGAGGAGCCAGAAGAGGACGACGAAGATGCTCCAGCGGCTAAGCGACAAAAGACTACGAAGGAGCGGAAGAAGGAGCGTCTAGCAAGCCAAAAAGAAGCACGTAAAGAACGCGCAAAACTAGAGGCCATCGTCGACGCACACATGAATCTGGAAGACCCGGAGATACTGAGTGGTGCCACGTCGTCCAAGAAATCCAGTGCGCCTAGCTTTGGGTATATTGAGACGAAGCCCGAGTCATTCGGCCTCACGACGCGCGACATCCTCATGGCGTCAGATGCAGACCTAAACAGCTTCGTCGGCCTCAAGAAGCTCGCGCACTGGCGCGATCAGGAAAAGCAGTCGAAAGACCGCAAGAGGCTCGGCAAGAAGGCCCGGCTGCGGCAGTGGCGCAAGGAGACGTTCGGTCCCGAGTTCGAGCGGGAGCCGCCGGCCCTCAACTTCGGCAAGCTCCAGAAGGAGAAGGCCGCCGTCGACGACGACGACAACGAGGACGGTGGCAACGTCATCGAGGGCTCGAAAAAGAAGCGCAAGCGCTCTCGGCCGAAGAAGGAGGGGAAGGGAAAGGGAAAGGAGATTGCTCGTGCGGAATAGGGGGGGGGGGTTCACATATACAGCATGTACAGTAGAAAATAGGTAGCTGGCCGCATGTATTGGTATAACTCTAGATACCCAGTGAAAGAACGATGAGGTGATAGCTTAGCATTGAAGTTACTCGTGCTTAGTGAAAAAAAAATCGTTAGTAGCCTATTTGATCACCTTGAAATCATAAACATGCAACGTCGAACGCTTCGCGATGCGCCGAACGAGCTAGAGCTACGCCATGTGCCGTTGCCCGCCTAGGTACCGATCCATTCCGCCGCGACGACGCGGCAGTCCGCTGGGTGGCAAAAAAAAAAAAAAAATCGTTCGCGACAGACGTTCGTTTTTCAAGATTCTCAGAGTTTCGTCAACAAGCCGATGCGCGATGCCGAAAGACACGGGAGAATCCCATGCCATGGCCTTATCATCGTACCATTGTAGGCCCATCACCACCACCGCAATGCCGACCGAGTGAGTCCATGCCTCCCTCCCTCCGGCTCTTCTTACTTTCTCGGCAGAACAAAATGAACAGAAGAAAGAAAGCAGCAGAAAGAAATCCCTAACTAGATCACATTTAGAGTTGCAAAAATCTTGTTTTCGAGCTGGAGAAAAGAGAGAGAGAGAGATAGATGGGCGGATCAACAATCGGCCTGACGAAGGCCCCGGCCGGCGCCGGACACTTATGGTGATATCCTTTCGTTCGACTGTCAAGTTTTTTTTTATTTTTTATTTTTTATTTTTTTTCCCTGGCGCTATTATGTTGGTTTATTTTATATCAAGAAATACGAGTAAGGGGAGGAAATTCCACAAGTAGCAAAAAGGCTACGCTCCTTTTGCTTCTTCCCCCCAAGCTCTGGCAATTCAAACAGAAGCTTCTCCTTAACTAAGTCTTTCTTTCCGTAGGCTTGTTCAATTCTTGTCTGCCTTCATATATGCGTACATCCAACCTTACACATAATTCTTATGAGATCCTGACTCTATTCTTCCCAAGACCCTGATTTCCAAGAACGAACTATCTCGCAAAAGCACTCCTTATTTCCGTTCATAAACTTGTTCATTTTCTTTTCGTGTGGTCGTGCCAATCTGACCGGATAGATAGGCAAGTAAAAAGTAACGCAAGGCAACGCTCATAACCTCAGACACAGTTTTCGCCCACAAAGCCGCGAAGAGTGGGTTACAATGATTGAGCACCAGTCTAAATGCGACGAACCATGATAGTACAGAGAAGAACAGACAATTTGCAGATAAAATAAAGGGTATAATGTGCGCAACTCCAAACAGCACAAAATCACAAGAACGAAAACAGAACTCTAATCGCCCAACTCATTCTTGTGGGCATCGAGTAAATCGCTCAACGGCCACCTCGTCGGAGCCCCAATGAACCTCCTGGGCTGAACATACTGAATGTGTCCGCCATCCCGTTTCCTAGGTCTTGTCCCAACTCGGGTGGTTCCATGTTAAATGGCATGAACCACGCAGAACTCGGCTCCGGGACGAAACCACCGGGTAGATTTTCGTGTGCACTTGGCTCATCGCGATGGACACTAGCACCATTCGTGTTTCCACCTCCGCCAGCGCCAGAAGCGTGACCCGCCAATGCATCCCAATCCATTAGCGCTTCAGGACCACTGATAGTGGTCGGATCCAGTCCACCATAAGCATTGAATACCAGCTGTCGGTCCAGTTGTGGTAGTAAGCCAGACTGATTTGCGAGCGACAAGGAGAAGAGATCTGGATTATACAGGCCTGCAGGGTAATGGTGGCCATGACCGTGACCGTGGAGTCCATGTGGAAACCCGCCAATGACAGGTGAGACTGGGGACATCGCATGATAGTTAGCGGCGGCGGCAGAATGTGACCGTGCTCGTGCATTAGATAAATGGTGGAAAGCGGCTGGACCATTGGTTTGGGCACCCAGGCGAAAATTGCGATGGGCCTGTTGCTGCTGTGCTTGCTGAATGCGTTGCTGGATTTGTTCAGGAAAGCTGGTGCCATTGAGGTCAGTGAGTAAAGGCTCAAGTTGCTGTTGCTGATCGGTTCGCGCGTTGCTTCCTTTCCTAGCAAGTGACTTTCGCTTTACGAGAGGTGGTCTACTCGGTCCAGCAGGATCTCGCGCTTCAGTGGTACTAGGTGGTGGTGAGAGTGATGTGAAAAACTCTTCAACAGTGTGCAATTCAGGCTTTTGCTCTAGGACTGCGTCGTCACCTGTTTCCTTCTTTTTACCCGAAGCAGGCTCCACATACTCAGCTTGCGTTACGCCGTGCGGGTATCGGTCAAACCAGTCGCCATACTGGAAGATGGGGGAAGAAGTAGCATTGTCGTTCGCTGGTGTTCCTTGCCTTGCTGCATCGGCACACGTCTGATACTGCTCCCGGAGGTTTTCTACCATAAAGTGAAACATGCCCCAATAACGCTTCATTTTAGTGAGGAACTTAACATTTGTAGCAAGATTTCTTTTCGCTGCTGTCTCCACCGTGCCGTTTCCTGAGAAGATGCCAAAGATATGTACGGTACTGGATAGGAAGGCACAGTACCCGACGAAAGGGGCCGCTATTATGTACGGTTCAGCGTCTTTGAGCAGTTCGGAAATCTTGTTTGCCGCAGCAAAAGCTCTCGAACCAGCCTGTGTCACGAACGTTTGCGGTACATCGGCCTGGGAACCGCCGCTCGGAGACGACACGGCGAAGCGGTTCATGAATAAAATATTTTGCTGAACTGATATGTGCAAGAAGAGAAACTGATTCGCCATCCCCTCTGTCTTGTGCAAATGGAGGTTTTCAGCATTATATATCAGCCCGTCTGGAAGGTTCTCCGGAAATTCTTCTGCCTGTTTGAGAAGGCTGGCATACCCAGAATCAGTTTCCCACATCGAATGTTTGTCAACCTCTTTCCCGCCTTGGTTCAAGAAGTTGATGATTCTTCCCCACAACGCAATGGCACGTATCATATAGGCTGCGACGCCCATATTATCCTTGGCGTCAGATAGTTGGCCTTCGTTCGTGGGCACTGGATGAGGGACTCGACCTTGTAAATCTTCTGTTGGACCCGGCATATCCAGCTGGAAAAGCTTTTCTTTGATAGGCAGTTGTATCCTAATCGTCTCCTCCTTAACGAACATTGGTCGATCCGTCCCAGAAGAGTTAAAGCGATCCATCAAAAAGCAAGCCCACATGGTCCTCCTCCTAATCTCTCTGTCTATGAAACTGAGCTGGGTGGATGGGTTCGGTCGCATAGGATCATACTCTAGGTCCTTGTGTAGCTGCAATGCATAGGCCATTCGGGTAGCTTGCCCACCCAAAGACCAACTTCTACCACCATGACATGTTCCAAACTCGTGCAAACCAAGGAGGAGCAGACACGTTAAGATGGTTATGTTCGGCCATTCGTACCTTCGGATCACAATGTCTCGCGCTGGCGCGGCCCATTCCTCTCCGCGAAGGAAGTTGTTCGTCATTGCAAATCTTGGATGAGTGGAAAATCGCGCTGAAACAGCACACACGGAGAGTACTAGGACCGGCGGTAGGGTTCCCGCTCTATTGACTTTGTTAGTGAAATGACTCCAGAAAGTCCAAGAGTTTATACAAACTTCAGCTTTCTTATATAGCTTGGCTTGTGTAGTAAATGATAAGCCTGTCCATAGATATTGTCGAAGAAGACCTCAGCTAGGTGTTCTTGAATGTCCTTAGGGGGTAGTGACTCTGCGCCTTCGAAAAGGAGCTTGCTTTCCTCTGCCTCGTGTACCTGTAATGACGTAGGTTTACCCGAACTGTCCAACCTCGGTCTTGTTGAACCACGAGCCCAGTGTTCCAGTTCAGCCCCGAAGGCGTCATCCGCCACACGTTTTTTGCTCGATTGTTTGCTCTGGGAGAGAGTTCCGGGTAGCACGGGTTTAACTACACCTCGGACTACGTTGCTAGTGGATGTATCCTGCTCACTCTTCGGCACTATTTTTATGATTCGATCTTCCATCCTCTTAAGTCGTTTGTCTAACATAGCCATATAGTCGGTCCTCGGAGCTGCCTTTCGAGTCGTGACCTTGTATACACAAGGAATACGAGAGCGAAGACAATGCTTGCAAGCCGGCTTCTCTCCAGAACAGCGGATCTTTTTTCTTCGGCAAGCGATGCATGCTAGCGGTAGTCGCTTTCTTTCCTTACCCGCCTTGGTCTTCAGTTCACTCCATGCTGGTGTGGGGTCTGCTTTATTCTCTTTTAACTTGCCTCCCAATTCGGTGCCATCGCCAGTTGCAGCTACGGAAAGACCGAAATCATCTGACATGTTATCCTCGAGGGAATTATGTCCATCATGAGGACTTTCCTGGCTGCCGTCTTCTGACTCGTCGATGCTGCGAGGCCGTTTCAGCGATGCTTGAGCCCCGGTAACTGGAGTATCATGGCGCCCCGCCGTTGTCGAGTCCTTTTTTTCTCCGATTGACGGGTTTGAACTGGGGTCAGGGGTAGCGAACAGATCCGTTGCATGATCGTCAAGGGAGATCATCTGGCCCTCCTCGGCGAGCTCTTGAAAGGGAAATGAAAACTCCGGGAACTGCGAGGCCTCAAGCAACCCCTGGGTAGCAACGTCACCATTCATATCATCGTGTTCATTGTGAAGCGAGAAACCGTTCAAATCGGTCGGATCGAGCCGGCTTGACTGAGGCTCGGGCTCATGGGCGGTCTGCGTACCATCTGCGCCCCCGGAAAACGACGAGCTTTGGCGGCATGACTGATCCGATGGCATCGCTACATAGATAGTTCCACCCTGTTCGGTCATCGGGATAGAATTAAGGATTAAACCCGCGAGCGCGCTCCTACACTACAGTGGACCCTTGTGTGCCCCCTTCAAATTTCCAAAACGCGAATTTCCTGTGAAAAGGCGCCGTTAATTGTCGAACTGGCCCGGGACGACTGGATTCTCAACCGTAACCCTCTCGGTCAGCCGGGCGCAAGAAACCAGGTGCCGTATGTGGATAAGCGAGCGTGTCATGACAGTCGATACGTTTTATCGTCGAGGCAGCATACTCACTCGCGAGATGCGGGCGAGGTGTAAAGGAGGATTCGGGAGGAGGGCGTCGTGGATTCGGCGAGGAGAATAAAAAGAAGGTGGTGGTGGTGGTGGTGATTCACCGGAGTAGAGGTGCAGCAGCTGGGCGACCACGGGCGATCCTTCAAAATCTAAGGTAGGATGCAGCCTCTAGCGGAAGGATTGCGTCGTCGGGGGGGGTGTCTTGTGGGGTAAAGAGAGAGGCTTAGTAGGACATGGAGTTAGTACAAATAGGAGCTTGTCGTAAGTATGCTGGAGAATTATAATGAAACCTAGACCATTGGTAGTTAACAGGAGGTGTAAGAGAGAAAAAAAGCGACTACCTACCTAACCTAAAAGCCCTGTCTTATTACCGCATTAACCTCGGTAGGCTTAGTTGATATATATATAGGTATGTATATATATATATATCTCTCTCTCTGCCCAGCTGTATGTACTATACGGCAGACGATACTCTCTATACTAGCCGGATGCAGGCGGTAGCTTCGTTGTCTGTACGTCTGTGTTTCCCCGCCGATCCGTTGTTAGCGTTTCCGGCCGAGCGGACTGAGTGAACGGTGTTTCTGCTGTAGCAGCACGGACGAGATGTCTCACAAGTCGGCTGGCAAGTCTGGATGGAGAAAGCCACGCGATGGGGAACTAACTGAGAAAAGAGATGGAGTCTAGTCTGGGAGAGGATGGCGTCGTACTGGAGAGACTGATTACTGGTTAGGTGAATTGGAGAAAAGATGGGACCGGACCGTTCAATCTCACCCACCAGCACTTGTTGAACAAGGACGGCGCAACAAGGATCGCCAACAAGCGAACAAGGAGAGTTCACGCGTGGGGAGTAACGGGTCGACGGGCTCAATTGGGTAGGAGAAGCGCGCTGAACTTAGTAAAAAATATGTCGACGTATGTATGTGTATGTGTATGTATGCGTATGTGCGTGTACTAAGTATGCTTGCTGTATGCAGATAGGTACGTATGACTGTGATGTGTTGCTGTCTGTCTAAGCGCTTATGGTAGATGCTTGCTTTGTCTGGGATGATCTGATATAGTACGGGTACAATTCGAGTTGGTTGTCAGATATTGGCAAGGGGCGGCATGCCATCAATGCAATTGCTCCAATCTTTCCGCTATCTTTTATACAAGACGCCAGTACCTTCATGGTTCGAGGAGACGAAGCATACCTAGTACAGATACGAAAACAATTATAACATACCTGATTATGACACCTCCTTGTAGTACGTAGCAGGTAGTCTGACCTTGGGACCCATACGACGCTTTTGGTGAATTTAACGTCGAGGTTAGAATTATCTGGGTCCAGTATTTTTGAATATGCTGTACTGCTGTGGGGAAGATGGATGTCTCCGAGAAATCTCCTTTCTACAGGACCATATTCAGTTGACAAGAGGACAAGAGGCCAGTGAGATTGGTGAGATTGGCAACGCTCCTCCGCAACTACTCTACGCCTTAGCTGGCCGCCGGCTGAACCGAGTGGGTCTGAGCCAGGGCAAAAGTACCGGCACGGTTATTGTTCTCCGTCTAACTAAACGCGATGGAAGTACGTACGGGTTTAAGGTCCACAAAGCAGTTACTTATACCAACCCTCTCCTTAATAAGCCGTTACTACCTGCCAGGCCCCAAAATGCATCTACTTACAAAGGGTCAGGGACCTGAGGAGCATGGACGAGTAAGGCTCACGCATAATGTTGTGGCCGACTTTTGGTCCCCCAAACCATCCAGACTTGTCAGCAACCAAATCCCATCCTTGTTTCGCTGGTGGATGCCCTGTGTATAATCTATGATCAATGGATCGCGAATCACCGATTCCAAGGACCACCTACGCAATCAACAGTATTGGTTGGCTGCTTTCCAGCTTTCCTGCGACACCACCTCCATGTCTCCGTCGTATCTTGCCACTTAATAAGAACTTATTTACCTATATCGCGAGGTGCGGCAGTGCGGCATCAAAAGCCAGGTTGCATAAAACGCTATCTGGACTAGAGAAACCAGCTGTCTTCGTCTTCCTTGGGCCCATGCGAGGTCAGATAGAGCCATGTTTGCTAAGTGTGTATCAAACATCACGCGGGGCACCAAGAATTGTCTAAAATCCGGGGTGCATTGCTAAGTAGGCATTGTATTTCCACGATGCTTATATGATATCGAGACATCTAGCAAGGCGTCACCCTGTCTCGCCAATAATACCTACTTGCAATAAACAATGAGGTAAAAGTTGGATGTTTATATTTTGTTCCTTTTTGAGTGTGTAATACAGCTTATAAAGTGCGAATCTATGTGAGACTAGCCTAATTAGGTCTTGATTTCACACTTCCTGACCTTTCAAGGAATTACATGCATGTGCCTCATTCGCTCGGCGCTTTTAAAGAAGCCGCCCTGCGACCAAGATCCGTGCCTTCCTGGGAGTCAGCTTAGGAGGGAAGCATTTACAACCCATCACCTCGTCTGGGCGTGCTTTTCTACCATATGCCACATCACTCATGAGTCTACCTATTACCAGGGTGCCTGTTTATGTTATCAGACCGGGGTTACAGGCTACAGGCTACAGGTTACATGTTATTCCCATGCTCACGATGATGTACTTGTAGGTATGTACCTATGCACTTGCCACCTAACCTCTCTTGCACAACTCATAGCTCACAGCTTTGGGGTTTGATAAGGTAGGGTTATTGGTTCATCTCTGCTCGCCAACAGCATGTCCCGGCCGTATTCGTAAACTGAATGCAGATGCGAGCAACGGTATGACTGTCGAACTAGGTACTCTTCTGGGGTTCGTCAACTTTACCAATATCCCTCATGCACGTTTGCGACGTGACATGAGAGCTCTACTTCGACGTCGATCTTCAACCGCTCCCACGCCATGGTAAACCAAATACGCTGGCTCACATATTGCAGCATGACACCTCATGACACCGCCTGCCTGGTGATTGAGCTATGAAGAAATATCATCACAGTGTTGAAGGGACAAGCATGACCCCTCAGGGACGGCTTGTTCCGAGAGCGCACTTCTTTTGTTCATCTAGAACAATTTCCGGGCTAATTCTCCCTAGGGTAGATCATAAGTGGAAATCTGGGGTAGGGGCAAGCAGCCGCCATCCTCTTCGCAAGCCATCCTCGCTTCAATCTGTATAACAGACACACGAACTCTTACTCCGTTACATCCGCCAGAGCGAGCCAAGAACGTGAGCTCGGGGGCATCCAACCGATTATTCAGGCCTCTATAAACGATTTTTCAAGGACTAATTGAGTGGCTGGTGCTGGTCCAGGATGATATATGTCGGTGATCACTCCATCCTGTTTGGCCATGGTCGCTTACCTTCCGGAGCCAATTGATGCAGAGAGAATCACGACTTCATAGCTTGCGTCCATTGGGCCATTGTTCCCCCGGTCGTTCCATCCTGCTTCCACCCCACAAGCACATACGGGAAAGACACATTGGTGCGGATAGTTGCCGCATCTTCTCGGCACGATAGCCTCCTCTAATTTGACGCCTGGCGAATAGTCAGCGATGCCTTTATGAATGCATCCAGAACACCCGAATTAGCGGCTCGCACCAAGCGCTAAGAACTCCAATACGACCTACGTATCATCTCATAGTCATGCAGTCGAAACTGAGCCTAACCCAGGCACCGTTTGCAGACCTTACTATGTAAGGTGATATTCTGCATCGTAAGGAGTTTGCGAGTCCATTTCATACTTCCCTTGAAAATCGGTGTTGCCAGCCTTTCAATGTTGAAACACGGTACGGCTTACACAAGTTTGTTTCCCATTGTTCTACGTGGCTAGGAAACCATCGCCGATGTTCTATTTTGCAATTTAGACGACGCGATGAAAAACGCTTTGTTAAACCAAAGTCAAGCAAACCTCAACGCTGTGTCACATCACGAGGCAAGATATTACTTAAAGCGTGGTTTCACTGCATACATAACGTGTCCCCTGGGATAGCCAAGACCTGCGGCCACCAACAGCGCCTATGCGTCCTATTTTAACTTGAAGCCTTTCTAAATGAGTAGGCATCGGATCCATCATACTGCCTCAAACTCGGCCCGTTAGGGTAACGGCTCTGGTAAGAAACCTTGGGTTGGGGTTAAGAAATTCCCGAATTGGCCCAGGGGAGTAAGCTCTTCCGTTTAATGTGTCAATGAATTTTGCCGCCCTTTTCCACTTGCCTTCACGCAAAAGAGGACCAAAGAGGACCACCAAAACACTCAGAAGCGAAGGCTCGACTTATTAAGAATGACGTGCAAATAGCGAAATAGATGGTGCGCAAAAAAATTTTCTTATATTCTTTGCACCTGGACGGATCCGAGAGCCATGTGGTCGACTACATGCCTTGTTGCAACCCAAAGCCTCGCTCGAACAATGTACGGCATTTACTGCCCGGTTAGAATATGTACACAGTAGCTCCTGAGAGGGAAAAGTAGCCGATCACAAACAGTCTCTATAGCACGGGAGACTGGAATCGCCCTGATAAATGACTAAAAACTCCTCGTCACTAGCGGTCGTACCGTAACGATTCATTCCTACAGGTATGGAGACACAGTTACCGGCGCTGGAGAACCCCATGGCGAATTTAACAAACACCAGCCATGCCAACAAAGCTTTGCAGGCACCACCAATTTCTGTCACGAGGCGAGTAGTGAAATGCTCCACAGTCTGGCAGCCAGTTGCCCTCCATAACACTACTATCTCTATCCGTGGTGCCGGTGTATCTACTCTTCGCTTCTTGAAACATGAACGAAAGCAAACAATCTTTTATTAGACTGCTTTCCCAGGCTTTCGAATGAGCTTTTCATGCTGCAAAAGTTCCTCTTGTGATGTCTGACGAATCATATAGGTACTGTAAAAGACCTGTTTAACCACTTGTATCACATGACAATCATTTGTACTGTATTAGTGGACACACCCTGACGCGAATCCGAGAACGTCACATGTCAATAACTATAGATTGCTTCTGAATAGCTCAAGCTGCCGGGACTGAACACAGAGAACGCAATTTGCATTTGCCACAAGAGGCTAGGATTGAGTCAGAGCGTGATGAAGCTCTGTAGTGGATAATTCCCTCTAGAACTTCACGTCTGTCTGCTATCTCAGAAGTTACATATAGCATCACTGACCAAGCCAAAAGCTATGCGGCCCCATTCCGCCTCCTTCATCCCTCTTCTTAACAAAAGAAGATACGAAATCCATCATAGGCGACGAGATCGAACCTGGGCCCAAAGGTGGGACGAGAGCCTTGATCGTCCAAACGACAGCAGCCTGTTTCAAGTGCAATGCTCATTAACAGCTCAGAGGAGTAATAAAACATTATGAACATCGAGCGAGGCACAATAGGAAACAATATCGCATATGTGACGTATTCCTTAAAATGAACAGTGCACTTAAAGGCGACCAGGAGATAGATAGATCAATAACCATGCGTATGAGTACTGTAGCCTCTGTATACATGTTTGTCAACATCTATCTATATTCAACAACCAGATACTCTACATTCGCAGAGCAGAGCCGTATTAAAATAAAAAGCACTAAAAGCAAACCAAAAACGCTAAATAGGTAAATACACATTACTCTACTGGTAGTTTGAGAAATTCAACTCTGTACAACTCCGGGCCCTCCGTCTTTTCTCATGAGTATCCCCCCAAAACCTAGAAAGAAGGCGCGGAGGGGAAGGTATAGAAAGAACTCCTTCGCAATGCAGAAAAAAAACACCGCTGGTTTTTTTTAATTCCAGGAATATGCGCACGCAGACCATATTTACGCCCCGGCAACCAATTATCAACAGACAAATAGATAGACAGGTATAAACACCCCCTTTTACTTGGCGACGTATACGGGGATACCGTACACGACGACGGCCGCAGCAGTGAGATACTTGAACCGACAAGCCTCCGTCCTCGCCTTCGCGACCGCCTGCACAAGACTGGCAGGATCCTCCTTCTCCCGCTGCTGCACGACGCTAGTAGCAGCAGCAGCAGCAGCAGCAGCGCTCTGCTTCTTCTTCTGCGCAGCCCCTTTTCTATTCGCCGCAGCCTTTCCGAAATTCGTATTGTCCTCCTTGGCAAAGGTGCCGCGGGGGAAGAGGCCCCAGTCCTCGAAGACGGCGGCGGCGAAGCGATCGATGTCGCGATCCGTGACGTCCCAGAGGGTTCCCACGACGGCGGGGGATCCCGCCAGCATGTAATCTCGTATGGGCCCGTAGGGCTCGAACTGGCCGACGTGAGTCAGGGACGCCGAGGAGCACCCCATGAGCAGCGCGACGGCGCGGCATTTCTCGAGTTGTCGGATCGTGCGCCCCCGGATGTACTGTGCGCCCGACCCGTGCCCGAAGTACAGCAGCATGTCCTTTTCCGTGAGGGCGGCCTGGAACTCTCCCTCGGTCGGCGCCCGTGTCTCGATGCTGCACCACGCTGCGGGGAGCGAGGCGAGGGCTTTCCCGAACGTCGCTTGGGTGTTGGTCAAGTCGGCGCTGGGGTTCAGGATGTATGTCCCCGAGTTGATCGATACGTGATGGCCGCTGTGTGTTGGGGGGCCGGCGGTGCTGGACCCGTCTGATTCTGATTCTGCAGCCTCTTCGTGGGACGGCGAAGGCTTTGCTTCCAAGATCGCGCGTCGTAGGTAGTCGAGAGAAGGGACGCGCGAGACGGCGAGCCCTTGTAGACATGGAAGGGATTCCCAGGGGAATACATGAAGAGATTTGTCAAGTATGAGAATAGTGTGTGTCGTCGTTTGGGCTTTCATCTTCTTGGCCGTGGCATGGTAGGCGTGTAGTGCATCCAGGGTATCGATGATCATGGCGTTAAAGTCAATCTCGTCATAGGCATTGGGCTCACCGTGGAACTGTAGAACGTCCATAACGAAATACAATAGGTCTATCAGAGGCTCATACGCCTCCTCTGCGGGAACCGCACCTAAGCCGATGAACAGTTCTAGGATTCTCGGATCGAGATTCACCTTGACGGCGGGCTTTTTCGCCTTTCTAACCTTGACCTGGCTCCTGGATGGTAGATGCGTCTCTAGAATACGTAGGAAAGTCTTCTGAAATCTCGCTAAGAGATCAGGACGTCTGCGATGCTGCGAGAAAATGCCTTTGAAACCGCCGAGCCATGTCAGCTCGATATTATCAAGAAGTTGTTTTAGCTGTTCATCTAATTCTTCGCGCTCTGCCCACCATTCTGACTTTGCTCCTTTCTGGCTCATGTCTCGTGCATCATGACAGCTACGGTTCGCTTGTTGTATGAGCTCGAGAAGCTCAGATCGTCCCTGTGGGAAATCGAACACTTCGTTATCAGCATCCCTCGAAGAAGCCCGGTCGAGAGGGAGACGTAATGCAAAGGGACTGGATCCTGCCTTAAGTTTGGTAATACACAATTCGTTTTTGGTCTCGTTCAGCGATAGTGACACGACATTCCACGTATCGGGGATAATATCAACGTATTCTCTTTGAAATCGATCCATATCACCAGTAAATCCGAGGCTGGACCGTCTAGCATTGGCATTATCCATGACCATTGGCCATGCTCCTTTATTATCTTTTTCCGAGTCGCAGTGATTCGCCTTCCGTTCACGACGCCACGTCAGATTCCGCGCTAATTCAATAGAGCAAGTGGCATATGCGGAATGACTTGCGCGAATATGTGTCGAGCTCGTGTTTGCCAGTAAGACTACCACATTCTGTAAGGCTGCAGCGATGCGGTGAACCAGAAAACCGTTGCCGTTACGCGTTGCTATCGAGTGAGCTTCCAGCAGATGGTCTTGAGCATCGTGCAACTTTTCCACGAACTCTCGTGTATCCTGTGGGGTTGAGCGAGGCTTGCGAACTGGCGAGGCCTGGCCTGTGAGCAACTGTCCGTGAGGGTCCCTATCCCTAACGGTCATAGCCACTGAAGGAAACGATAATGTGGAATCCTGGATTAAAGAGAAGACTGAATCACTGCCCATTTGCGTTAGACTGTGGCCCATGAGACTTATTCCAAGTAGGAAGTGCTGTTGTAAAAGGTCTGAGGATAAACTTGAGAGCTGAGCCACACTACGAAGTGCGGCGATAGCTGCTACCCAATCTTGTTGCCTGACCAATGCTAGAGACTGTGAGAGGAGGACGGATGCCTTTAATGATTTGAGCTGGGTATCGTGTATACAGATTGGTGTAGTTATGTTCGTTATCTTTCCTTTGGCTGGAGTCTTCTTGGCCACTGTTTTTCTCGATGCTGGCGTTGGCTTCGTAGCAGCTGCAGCTCGTCCCCTAGATCTTGATGGTAATGTTTTCTTGAGAGGAATCTGTGATGGTTTATCTTCGAAGTCGTCCATAGCCGCGTCGCCTCTTGAAACAGTCCTTTGCTGCAAATTCTGGAGCATTGTCTCTGCGCTTGTCAAGAAAAGCAGTTCATTATCTTCTTCCCCAGCGTGTTGGTAGACGGATGCAGCTTTACACAAGGCAGTAACCGCTTGATATGTTGGTTCTGTGGAAAGCAGTGATGATTTGGTCTCTGTTACCAGACTTAATGACTTGGCTATGTTTTCGGCCATCAATGACACAGATGCCACATACGTGGTAGCCTGGGCAAGATAGCCTGGCGAGCCCATACTCCTTGCAATCTTTTCAGCTTGTTCGGCATAGTAAAGCGTCTCCTGGTACATACCAAGATGCTCGTAAGTCGAGGAAAGTTGTCGGGTGAAGCGGTATAATGGATAAACCAAAGTCCAGTACGAAGGCCCAGTATTTGCTCGTGCAATGTCCAATTCAGACATGCGAGAGCTGTCTAGACTAGAATCTTCCTCTGATGAGTCGGTTTGCGACAAATCTCCCGTACTAACATCAGCTGGCGAGCCCCTGTTTTGTTCGAGGTATGACCAGTCATGGAACAAAATTTTGACGGCGGTCTTGGCAAGCCTTAAAGCGCGATGGTTCTCGCCTCTCTCTAGATAAAGGCACGAGGTCAGGAATGATGCATACGCGGTGGAAACTTTGCGGTTAAGTTGGCTATTTCTTCTCCTGGTTTGATTCGTGGCGACGACCGCCTTTCGAGCCTCTTCTAAGTGTCTTTCGGCCTCATCAGACTTGCCGATGGCGAGGTAATATTCCGCCGTGCACAAGTGGAAATAAGAGAAGATATCATCGGAGATCTCAGACATGGTAACTCTATCCATAACAACCTGTAAGGCCTTCTCAGCCTTGGAGGATTGGCCAAGAGTTAGGTACTGTAGAGAAAGGCTAGCGCTCTGTATTATATGAGACTCAATGTTATCGTCGATACTCAATTGAGAAATCATAGTGGAGAGTTCCACAATCTCTGTTACGAGATTCTGCTGACCTTGCATTCTCGCAAGATCTGCTAGGGACCGAAGGGTCTGGAGAAGCTGTTGCGGATCATCAACGTGTTCAGCTAACTCGTTGGCCGATTGACAGGTACCTGCCACCGTCTTCCAAGCAGATATTGCCTGCTGGATCTCGGATAATTTGAATTCGCCACAACACATTCCAAGGACGCACACTGCAGATTGGCGTAGGTGAGGAACGTATCGTGTGAGACCTGAATCGTTCCCTAAGCAGCCATCCTGGATTTTCACTAAAACCGCCTCGACTTCTGCCTGTAGTTTGTCTACCTGATCTCGTGAGTCCAAGCTGGTGGCGAGTATGATCAATAGAGATCGGAGCCGCCGAACGGGGTACCGCTCGGCAGAATATGACTGCAGAAGATTAAGGATGATTGGATCTGTCAAGTTTACCCTAAACTGATTTTGATTGTCATTCGTAAGAATAAAGTTTAGGTCATGCTCTAATGCAGTGGCTTTGTCTTCACCTGCGAGCAACCAACTCCAATCATTCGGTCTTCGCTCGAGTTTTGCTAGGTTGCAGACTGTGCGCGAGAGCAACTCTGTTTCGGTGCTGATATTCCATGAACACCTAACTGATTTAGACGCTAGACTGGTGGTAATGGCTTGAACGGTATCGCAACGAACTAAGTGGTCTCTTATGGAGCGAAGTGCATCGATAGCATCGTCCCTCCTATTGGAAGCTTTACATAATTCGACCAAAGCCTCCCATTTCCTGAAGAGCTGTGCACGAGCCTGCACGGGTTCTGGTTGTTCTTTGACACTGTCGATAGATCTTTTGAGGGCTCGAAGTGAGGTAACTTCGGTGTCCTTTGCCGCAGACTTGCACAATGCTAAGTGCTGTAGATAGTAGATATGGGAGATTTTGACGTGATATGAAGCAGATGGGTTACTCCGAGAAGACGGTCCAAGACCCCCCATGTATTCCAACAAGACCATACTATCCTGGAGCATGGAGTCACTGGCTTCCCATGAAAATCTGTCTTCATCCAATTGGGTTTTGGTGAGCAATAAAGCTGTCTCGAGTATTTGATGTAAGTATTTTGAGAGCAGCTGACGTCGCTGCTCAAATCGAAGGAAGTCTTTGGTTGCGCCGTTTGCTGCTGGGGACTTGCCTAACCATCGAAGAGCGAAGCGAGGTAGTTGATTGATGAATCTTTCAAGGAGCTCCCGATGACTTTGCAGTTCCGCAGTGTACGTAGCCTCCTTCATAACAATTTTATAAGCAGTTTTTCGAAGGAGGCAGAGACTGACTAGAAGATCATCCAGTTCTACGACGCTACCACTTAGAGGCCCTTGCATCCCATCCAATACCTGCATAATTAGACTCTCATCTGCCTCCGACGGGTCCTCGAGAGATAAGGCAAGGAGTTGTGCAGTAACTGCGCAGGATTTCGCAGCGGACCCTTCGTCTGCCTTTATGAGACCCTTCCACTTAGATGTCCATTTTTTTGCTTCTTTCGAATTTCCTGCCTCCTGAGAGGCTTTGGCCAGCAACTGATAGATTGTAGATAGAGATTCTTGTGATGACTGTGTGACCCGAGAATCCAACTCGCTTACTTTTTCCCAGACTTGCTTAAAGGCGGTTATAAGCTTGGAGCTGTGCTCAAGCGATGTTCTCCTCAAGAAAGCGGCCAAACACTTGGATAGGGGTAGCAATATCTCCTTGTCAATATCGCCCTTGTGACCGGAGACATTCCATGATTCTAATCGGGTGATGAGTCCTAATGTCTGTACTTCTAGTGCTGTTTCTGGGGAGGGACTGAGCCTTGGCTCAAGGGCAATATTATCATCCTTTGAAGCTAAGCTTGGAGTCAAGGATAATAGAGTTTGCGATAGGCTTTCCAACTGTCTTGCTGTCTTTACGCAATCTGCCTTTTTACTCTGCACGGAGGACAGAAGTAGATTCAAAGGTGATGACGAGTTGTCTGATCGCAAGAATGGTAGAACTACATCGAGATGCATCGTCTTGTTCAGCTCGTGGATAATCCGAAGGGCCTGTAGTTGGGCAGTGATAAGGAAAGCAACAACAGGTTCAGGATAGGGCCCGGCCGGGTAGTCCAACAAGTCCGAGAGTGTCCTGGGTGCTAAGCTCGTATTTTGGGGTGGCACGCCGCTCTTTTTATCTTCATTCCCAGTGGCCATAGACTCTAGCCGCCTCTTTAGTATCCGCAGTTCTTTGACCGCATGATCAAACATCCTCAGTGCAATCAGCTTGGCGATGAGAGACGACATTCCAGATTCCAGCTGGAGGTCGGGAAGAGTGACGGAACCAGAAGCTTGCAAGCTCCGGAGCGTTGCGAAAGCTACCCGAGCGCATTCTACAAGAGCCAGGCAGCTAGTCGAAGCAGACGTCGGCGGCAGCTGGCTTGTTTTCGTTTTGAGAGGAGACGTCTCGACTCTATTCAGAGACCGGGGCTGCAGCGGAGTCGTGGGCGCCGAGACTGATCGTCGAAGGCGTGTTCGGGAGGCGGGCTTGGCTACGTTGCTCTTTGTGGGTGATCGTTGCGGTGTCTTTGCCGCCTCTCCCAAGGCTTTCAACGCAGCGTTGACGACGTGTGTGGCAAGCAAAGCTTTCTCTTTTGGACTCATGTCACTGGAGCCATGGCGCGCATCCCCCGCAGCTTTAGCCGCCGGTTTCCTTGTCGTCGTCGTCGTCGAAGATTTTGACTTGGCGGAGGCCTGTGTAGTTTTTCGTGGTGGTTTGAGAGAGAGGTTCGAAGATTCATCGTTATTGTCCTGTCTTCCCTGAAGAAGTTGTTTTAATGAGGCAGAGATCGCTGGAGTGCATGTGGATGCGGATGCGATGGCAGACCGAATAGCATCGGCCTGGACGGTAATGGAAGCCATGAATATGTGTATATGTACGGGTGTCGTTCGTGTAGGCTCTTGTAAACATGTCGTCGTGGTGGGCAAAAGACTGCAAATACAGATTTCAAAACACCATGTCCATGAATTCAAATCAGCAAAAGAGATAAACCCATGACAGCGCTACTTGGTAGATGACTGTTGAAGCCGCAACCTATACGTAGAACAGTACCTGGTAGGTAAGTATGTATTCGCAATTGAGATAAGCTAACATCGGCGCATTACATCCGACTAAGCTCTGACTATTTGGCTGGTGGGCCTGAGAGTTTGTGTATGTAAAGACACTTGACCCAAATAGGATAGCTCCTGTTGACACAGCAACCAAGCAATAGCCCCATTTCTCTTGCATAGATCCATGTACCCTGACTGAAAGCTTGTCCAATAACATCTTTGTTCTAACTTCAACCGCCAAAATCTAGTCTGCATATCTTCCAACTCGTTTACTCACAAGTCACAAAATCATTCAACCAAGTTCATCCCTTCTATCCCAAATATAGATGGTAGTCGCAAGATCTATTTGTATATTTTCTTGACGGATTTAATATTTTTGAAAAACGATGGAGCGATCCCTACAGCAAGGAGCTCTCAGAGCTTATGCGACAACCCGAGCGTCCAGGGTCCAAAAGCCCATTTCATTCCTTAATCAATGCCGCATCCGTCGCCAAAGCTCGGCCCCTACCGTCGTTCAAGTGTCTTTTTGGAAATCTCTAATACCGAAACCCCTTCGCCCTAGCCCAAAACCCACCGTCGATTGGGGCACTCCAGCAAAAAAGAAGCCCAAGTCGAAGGAATGGAATCCCGCCACTTTCTTCATAGTCATATTCCTCTTTATTGGATCCATGTCTATCCAGATGATAGCCCTAAAGAGAGATTATGCTACGTTTACGAGACGAGCAGAGGTCCGCATTGGACTATTACGCGAAGTGGTGGAGAAACTACAGAGAGGTGAAGATGTGGATGTCGAGAAGGCCTTAGGTACAGGGGATGCTGAGAAGGAGCTGCAATGGGAGGAAGTTTTACGAGAAATCGAACGGGACGATATCCTCAAAAACACGAAGAAGCCGGCCACGCCGAAGACCCCTTCTCCCACCCCAACAGAACCGAGACTAGAATCGACGTCGACACCAGATACCGAGCCAACAAAACCGAAGACAGCTTATTCAAACTTCTTTTAGGTTTGGCTGACACAAGTTGTCGCGCTTACTATACAATACATGTACATAGCTAGGGTATCAAGTAGAGCCCTCTAGGACAACATGTCTTTGAAGACAGAAGCTCCGCGTGCCTCCAAGATATAATCAGAGGCTTCATGAGCAGGGTGGGCGGTGGATGATAGTTTGAGTCGGTCTACTAGGGCGGGTAGTAACTCATCGGTGGAAATTTCCACTCTTGCGCCCTGGTGACCAGTTTGATCTGGATCAAGATCAACGAAGAACGTATCCTCGCCTCTCACGCCTCCGATATTGACAATCGCAATAGGCTTCTTCTGGTCCTTGGCTTGTTTAGCCAGTCTCCATGCCGAGTATGTGGCCAAGGATGTGCCTAAGACGAGAAGTCGATCGGCATCATTGATCATTGTCTCTGCTGCAATTTTGACCGAGGGACGGATGCTCTCTCCAAACATGACAACCGCTGGCTTGAGAATCCCTGCCGTACTAGTGGGATTCCAAGCGCCGTCTGAGTCGACCACGACAGTTGCACGGGTCCCGTCTCCCGCAGGCGGAGGATTTGTGAGGCATCTTGGACATGCTGGATATCGAAACAAGGTATAGGGCGCACCCGGGAGATCGACATCGCCATCGGGATTTGTCTTCATACCTTTGGCCCGGCGTTCATCCGGATTCTCCGTGTCTAGGGCACCCGATGCTAGGATCTCCTGGAGGAAAGCGGCCCAAGCGGGATTGAGTCTTGCTAATTCATTCTGAAAATCATCTCGGGGAAGCTCTTCGTGGCATGATGTGCAAACACATGACCTTAGATAGCCATGCAGCTCAACGATGGGAAGATTAGGATGCGCTTGTGAATGAAAAGAATCAACGTTCTGCGTTATAACGCTCCGGACCAGCCCCAAGTCGTTCAACTGTTTTATAGCAAAGTGAGTCGCGTTGGGCTTGGCCTTGTGCAATGTGTTCCAGCCTATAAAACTTCTTGCCCAGTAGCGTTTCCTTGCCTCATGATTGTGCAAAAACTCATGGTAGTAGACAGGGCGATAAGTCTTGTTGACACGATAAGTCCCATTCGTGCCCCGATAATCTGCAAGGCCGCTAGCCACGGAGATTCCGGCGCCCGTTAAAAGAGCCGTAGACGGACCTGCTTCTGAAGATGACGACGACAATGGAGCAGCGAGAAACTCGTGAAGGGCGGCAACAGCACCGGACAGAGCCGCAGCACTCTTCGGGATGATCGTGGGGGCCGCTAACACATCCGTGTAGGGAATACGCATGTAAGACTTTCGCATCTCTATATATATGTGACGAATGTGACGAATGGAGGTTACGTGTACAATTGTTTCAAGGATGGGTTTTGGACAGTGATCGTCTCGGTACCAAGCAACAGAATGCTACCCTACCTTCTGCGTAAGAGTAGGTAATGAATAAACAACAGCCCCAGGTAGGAAATAGTAAACTGCTGATATGAGAAATTGCAGTTTTTTGGTAACCAGATTTTTGACCATTCAGAATGAGGTCATTAGGCAAAATGGTTTAGTTTGCGACATGGTCTTCTTGTCATCTTTGGCCTTACCCGCCTTTTACCTTTACTGTCACCAGCCTTATGTAAGGTTTATACCCTGTATTCAAGTCACGGTATCTAAGTTCTCACGTCACAACCTAAGTAGTATACCTAATAGACATGTCAAAAATTGTGGGCGGCGTTCTCACCGTGACGCTCCAAGATATATGTACACTTATTTTACAATCATTTTACTATTTGAAGCTTTCCACCTGCTCGGTCGAAAACATCTGGGAAATACTGGCCTGGCCGAGGCGAGTATCCAATATACCTGTAGCATACCCACTCGAGATACCTACATAATCCACTGCAGGTACCTAAGAGACCGAATACCTTACGAGTCACGACTTCACTAACGCCTCGCGCTTCAGCACTCACCCACCCACATTCCGGCAGCACTGACGCAACACCGAACTTGGCTAGGTACCCCAGCGAAATCGCAGTCTAGTTACCGCCTTATGCTCTCTAGTTGTTGCCGATAGTCCCATGACGACGATTTCGCATCTCCCTTCGTCCAAAGTGCCAAAGTCTCATGCGCGTCGAGTGTTTCGTCTCAATAAGCCCCTCCCACATTCCAGGAACAGGAGGAGCACTACCTAGGTATCCCGTCCCGGACGCGCACTTCCGTTCTTTTTCCGCAGCAGCGAGGGGAAACGTGTCTACTAGTAAGTAGATAGCAAGTTGATTGATTGTGTGTGCCCCTCCCTCCCTCCGTCCCTCCCTTGTTCCTCGAAGCGGGAAGCTTTATCTTTTTCCTTATGTTGGCGCAATGTAGGCCGAGCTTTGGCCGCCCACGCCCACGCCTACGCCTGCACCAACACCTACACCTCCTACACCACTATTTTGCGGCTGGTGCAGAGCACTCTTTTCGTTGGTCCAAGGCCCCGTCGTCGCCACGCGATACCACCGCCACTACTGCAACTGCAACGTTTACAAAGTCCTATCACATCCACCACCACCATCAAGGTTACCAAGCTCTTCAGGCTCACCAGGGTTCTCGTTCGAGGACACATTGTCTGCATCTGCCAGCACAATTTCGTCGTGTCCTGCGCACCTCCTCCTGCATTGCAGCCTCCTCTGTGACGGCTCCGTTGTTGTCCTTATCCTCTTCACCGGCCTTGTCGCCTTCACTCCCTCCTTCTACAATTCACATTCATTCACACTACTCTCCTTTTCGTTCTTTGCCCACCACAATGACCTCCGTCACCCAAACCAGAACACATAGTGGCCATAACCATAGCCACGGGCACCATCATCACGGACACCATCACGACAATGTCTATCTAACGTCAACAAACAAGAACGATGCAGGCGTGCGCATCACGAGAATTGGTCTCTACTCTAACCTAGGTATGGCGGTAGCCAAGGGAGTTGGTGGTTATGCCTTCAATTCGCAGGCAATGGTTGCAGATGCTATACATAGCGTTACTGACCTTGCATCTGATATCCTGACGCTTGCCACCATATCCTGGAGTCTTAAACCACCGACAGACAAATTCCCCACTGGCTTCGGCAAAATCGAGAGCTTGGGATCCTTGGGTGTCTCTAGCATGCTCTTGTTTGGCGGTCTCTGGATGGGATACGGTAGCCTCCTCACACTCTATGGCCATTTCTTCCTAGACCCGGCAGCAGCTGTCGAGTTGGCTTCACACGCACACGGACATAGTCACGACCATGGAAGTGCGCTACCAAGTCTTCACGCCGCATGGCTTGCGGCAGGTACTGTGGCCGTCAAAGAATGGCTTTACCGTGCAAGTAAGTACTCCCCATTGTTTCGCCCGTGGCATGTTGTCACTGACTGCTTTCTTGTGTCTCAGCTATGAAAGTGGCTCGTGAACGAAAGTCATCCGTCCTCGCCTCCAACGCCATCCACCACCGAGTCGACAGTCTTACCGGTATTGTCACGTTAGCGGTTATCCTCGGTGCTAATGTATTCCAACACGCAGCTTGGTTGGATCCTGTTGGTGGACTTCTCATCTCACTCATGGTTGTGAAGGCCGGTGTCGAGAATACCTTGGACGCTCTCTTTGAACTAGCCGATCGCGGCATCGATGACGAAGTCAAGTCTTCGATTAGAAAACAAACGCAAAAAGCCATCACCGAACTTAGCGAAGGACACGAGATTGAACTACGCGATGTTTCCGGTATTAAGTCCGGACAGAACTATCTGGTAGATCTAGAGGTTGCTGTTCCCGGCACCTGGACGGTTGAGGATGTAAGAGAGGTTGAAGACGTCATTAGAGCTAAAGTTGGCGGCAAAGTGCGAGGCGTGCGTAGGGTCCGTGTCCGCTTCGTCTCTAAGCAGGGAGCGGTAGCACCCAAGTTCGACGAATTCATTCCCGGCGATGTCAGTCCTAGGTCAAGCCCTGAGCCTGAAGCAGAAGATGGAAACCACCACCATAATGGTGATGGAACTCATGACAAGTCGAAATAAACACACTGGTCAAAAATTGGTGGGGCGGGCGGCGTTAGGGCGTTTTGTCAGATTTATATATACAGCCTTCGGACGGCTGTATGGCTGAAAGATACCAATTCGCGTATTTTGCAACTGGACATCTGAGCTTTCTGGAACAAGGTTGAATGTACCATACATACACAAGAGATGCATTAGACGGCGTTTCGACATTGCAGATGCACCCCGCCGATACCCTTGGCATTGAGCCTTGGGAATATGTACGGCATTATGTTAGAATATTGAACCAACGCTTTTGAGATCACCGCTTGCTCCCCATTCATATGTCATCTTTCATCAAGATATCGAGGCCTTTTACTCTCTCTCTCTCTTTTTTCCCCCCTTTGAACTTTAAGCCTGAAGCTTGGACACTCGGAGAGCCAAGACCTGAATGATCGCCAATTGATTGGCGCGGATGACGTTTAGGCTAAATTGCCACGCAAGAGAGCTTATTTCGGGCGAATTGCCCCGCGCTTCTGGGTCAAGCTATCTTCAGGGACCGTGGGGTCGTCTGGCGTCAAGGCTGAGTCAGAAGCAAATTCTAGAGCCGATCCAGTAGCTATCGTGAAAAGTATTTCGTTGCTTCTGTCGTTTTCAATTCTTCTTTTTTTCTAGCTCACATGATGTTGAGTTTCCCCTCTCATTTACTTCTGCTGTTACAAGCGACGACTTTTGATAGAGTTCCTTAGAATATTGACTTTGCTCCTTAATCCTTCGACTTATTTATTGCGTCACATATTAGAGCAGGCGAGTAAGCAAGCAAGGATGAGCTCTGGACCCCTCTATCTAGGTTTCGATCTCTCGACGCAGCAGCTTAAAGGTAAGTCAAAGGAGGTACTCAAGTCTGTTGATTCATATTTCTAGTGTAGCCTTCTAGCATGGGCTATATTGGAAAGGAATTAGGAGTAAGAATAAGACATAGAAGAAACCCAAAGCTAACGCGCGCATCAACCGAGCAGCGATCGTCATCGCTTCAGACCTGGCCGTCGTCTCGGAAGCCAAGGTCGACTTCGACGCCGACTTCGGAGCGAAATATGGCATCAAGAAGGGCGTGCGCATCAACGAGGCGGAGGGCGAGGTGTACCAGCCCGTCGCGATGTGGGTCGAGGCCGTCGACCTCGTGCTCGCGCGCCTCCGCGAGAAGGGGTGCCCCATGGACCGCATCAGGGGTATTAGCGGCTCCGGCCAGCAACACTCCAGCGTCTACTGGAACGGTGACGCAGAGCGGACCCTGAAGAGCCTCGACCCGAAACGCTCGCTGCTTGAGCAGCTGGGCGAACAGGTCCTCGCGTACGAGTTCGCGCCTAACTGGCAGGATCATAGCACCCAGAAGGAGTGCGATGACTTTGATGCCCATCTCGGAGATCCGCAGAGGCTTGCTGATGTCTCAGGGAGCGCGGCTCATCATGTAAGTGCAGTTACTAGATGAATCACTTCCCCTAACATACCGTTCAACTATGATTGTGTGCGCCATAGGCTAATGATTGGTGTTCTCGACAGCGTTTTACAGGAACCCAGATTCTACGGATGCGGCGCCGGCGGCCGCAGGTCTACGACGCAACGGCGCGCATTTCGCTATGCTCGTCATTCCTCGCATCCGTGTTCCTAGGCAGCATCGCGCCCTTCGACATCAGCGACGTGACGGGGATGAACCTATGGGACATCAGCGCGGAGACGTGGAACCAGAAGCTGCTGGAGCTCACGGCGGGGGGCGCGGAGGGTGTGCCGGCGCTGCGCGCGAAGCTCGGAGAAGTGCCTCTGGACGGCGGCGTGATACTGGGAAACGTGTCGCCGTACTGCGTGGAGCGCTTCGGGTTCAGCAAGGACTGCCGCATCACAGCCTTCACGGGGGACAACCCGGCGACCATCCTGTCCTTGCCACTGCGTCCGCTCGACGCCATCGTCTCACTCGGCACGTCCAGCACTTTCCTCATGAACACGCCCAACTACAAGCCCGACCCTTCGTACCACTTCATGAACCACCCGACCACAAAGGGCCATTACATGTTCATGCTATGCTACAAAAACGGCGGTCTCGCGCGCGAGAAAGTCCGCGACGCGCTTCCGAAGCCCGACGACGACGAGAAAGATCCCTGGGTAAACTTCAACAAGGCCGTCCTCGGGACGCCGCCTCTCGACACGCGCAAGGACGGCGACCCCGCGAAGCTCGGGCTCTATTTCCCGCTGCCGGAAATCGTGCCGAACGTGCAGGCCGGGACGTGGCGGTACACATGCGACGCGCGCGACGGGTCATCGCTTACCGAGTATTCGTCGTCGTCCTCCTCTGACACAACAACAACAAAGACAGACTGGACACCCGAAGCGGACGCGCGGATCATCGTCGAGTCGCAAGCTCTGTCCATGCGTCTGCGGTCGCAGAAGCTCGTCTCCGCGATTCCCGGGCGGCCGGAGCTGCCCGCGCAGCCGCGCCGCATCTACCTGGTGGGCGGGGGCTCGCTGAACCCGGCCATCGCGCGGGCCTTCGGCGACGTGCTCGGCGGCGCCGAGGGCGTGTACCGGCTCGACGTGGGCGGGAACGCCTGTGCGCTGGGCGGCGCGTACAAGGCGCTCTGGGCGTGCGAGCGCGACAATGACGACGACGACGACAATGGTGGTAGTGAGCAGCAGCAGCAGCGGAAGAGCTTCGACGAGCTCATCGGCGCGCGTTGGAAAGAGGAGGGGAATATACAGAAGGTCGACGACGGGTATCGTCGGAAGGAGTACGCTATGTACAGGAATGTGCTGGGCGCTTTTGAGGAGATGGAGAATAGAGTCCTGAGCGTTGCGAAGAATTAACTAGCTAGCTAAGCTACAAAGCTAAGCTAAACGAGAAAGCGTAGAAAGAACTGTAGAGATCTAAAGATAGCAAAAATGTCTTTGCTTCCGTTCTTAAAATATTGCGATCGATACTAGATCGGAGATTGCTAGCCTAGATCGTTCTACTTACCCTGCCTACCTACATATAGGCAGGTAAAAAAAGTAATGTCTTGCACTAATAATTGTCGGGAGATACACAAGCAAGTCTATTTGATGATTTATTTGCAGATGGTTTTGGACACAAGTTAGATAGATCTAGTTAGCTAGTGGCTGAATCGATCTAACGTAGCATCGGCTACACGGCACCAGCCGTATCTACAGTACCTAATCGAACGCATCTCGGCGTATCAGCGCAGTCAAACGAATCCTCGACGTCACCGACCGGCAATTGACTTTCAAGCCCGCCAATCGGTGCTTTGTAACTCTCTGTCCCATGTGAACACCAATACCTATTCAGTTGCTCCAAGTTTCTTATTTTTACTTAGATAATCCGGAACCAACGCTGAGAGATAGACACATGGAGGTTAGTGAACAACAAGGACCGTACATCTTACCAAGATGATCTTGAACCCAATCTCGTACCTAGATTGCGTCGTCTTTTGCATCTTTCTAGCACCTCAGCTTCTCATACACGTCGGAGTTCTCGAGACGGTATCAGTAGTGTTGCGATGTCTTCCTTTTTTAGGTGAATGGTATAATTTTATTTTGGCATTAGAAATTCGATATTGACTACTGAATAGTGCTAGAGCTTCCGTATCGCTTCATTCGCGAACGATACTTGACTAGGCTAGAGAATCGGTCTCCCTTCGTGCAGCAGGCATCGCCATTCGAGGATCTCGTGATCCGATGTGTTCGTTATGCCTTTGCTAATGTCTCCCCGCGCGTCGGGAGGGTCTTCTTCTCTAAACCGGTCGCTCTACCGTTCCTGATATTCAGAATGTTGCGCCACGGTTACATCAGGTCTCCAGTCCACTGGCATGAATATAAGGACGTAGGTTGATGCAAACTCAAAATGATACGTGAAAGGACTCACAAAAGCTGCTTGTAGAAAAGATTCCGGGGTATTTGGGTCATTCACGACCCAATGAAACAGCCAGACTTATGCGTATATTATGCTCATGGTAAGAGGAAACCCATTTGAGAATCCCGTAACGTAGCAGTGATGGCTGATCCTCAGCAAGGTGGGGGATTTTCGATGGGTTCATCCTACTTTTACCTGGAATTTCTGCTTGCATGGTTAGATCTCTTGAAGAAAGCCGGATATGAAAACCCGTCGATCTTCGCATTAGAATACACTCTGGTTCCCGACAAAAGTTTCCCCAAACAATTGGAAGAAGCTATTGCTGGATACGAACATGTGTTGTCGACGGTGGGAGACCCCGGAAAAGTTTGTGTGAGTGGTGATTCGGCAGGAGCAACAATCATGGTCAGTTTGCTTTTGCATCTGGCAAATATAGACCGCCATGTGGACATGATGGATGGAACTGGGAAATGGCGCCTGGCGAAGCCCGCTCTGGCTGTTCTCATATCTCCCTGGGTGACGCTTGTGTCGGAAAGGCACTACAACACCAAAAGCGACTATCTCGACGCCAGTCGCTTACACCTCTATGCTGAAGAATACGCAGGGGAGGATCTCTCCTCTAATGATTGCTTGCTTTCACCAGGCCAATGCAGAGATATTTCGTGGTGGCACAGAGCTTGTCCACCACGTGGGTTATTTGTGGAATACGGGAACGAAGAGGTGTTTGCACCCGAGATCGGAGAGCTTGTACAGTTTCTCAAGACAGGTGGCGTCGATATCACTAGTCGTGGGCAGTTTGGTGGTATTCATGCCTGGCCAGTCGCCTCTCTTTTCCTCAGCGAGTCAAACAAACGGTTGGAGGGGTTGAAGGCACTGGTCCGGGATATCAGGGACAATATATGTATCAACGACTCGATGAAGGATCGTCATGTCAGATTAGATCAAGTAACAACATCATCGACCAGACAGTAAAGGAACCTTGACGTCGAGACGTCCGGCTTCTAGAATGCTGTCGCTTGCGGTCTCGAGAAGCTCCTTATCATAGCTGTCATCATCCATGACCAAGAGAGTCGTTTCGGCTATCATCACTCGATAATGCCAACAATTTAACGAGATGGGGATTTGTAGTGTATCCGATGTGTCGATCAACTAACTACGGCAGGAGGTATTTCCGAATGGCCTGAGGTGGAGGGAGCCAAATCCAGTGCTTTACCGCCGTATGACAAACAGTCCTCCAAGAGGTCCAAGAGGACCCTAAGGTTATCGGCGGAGTAGCAATGCCTCGTGAGGTCCAAGAGAACCTCGAGGTATTAGCGGACGGTTAGCAGGGATTTGCTTAATCGTGGGCACGATAGCCAGTCATAGGTGAAAACGGGTCCTATAAGAACAATGTCGTTTTCGTTGTTGGTGAATGAGGTATCTATGATTAGTTTCTCAGCTGTTCAACCGTAGTACCGGTCAACTGTATTGAAATCGACCATGTCTGAAAACTGCGCGAGTGGTAGTTAACTGTTTTGCTGTATAAAATACCATACATTTGTTGTCGATGCGTTATAATAAACTTATGTACTCCGTACGTAAATCCTCGTTTTAAGCTTATGGTAAGGGTTAAAGGTACCGACCTGAAGCGCGTGAAGTAGGTACTTAGGCAGGTAGGTAGAGATAGACATATGGTTTTCATGACCCTGGTTAAAAATCGGGATGGCAAAAGCAAGGTGCCGTAAGCCCATCATCTGTCTGGTTCAAATGTGCCGTTAACTAGTGTAGGTATTTGCTGCAGCCTGGGAATCTGCAGACGCCTGCCGGGCAAAAAAAACCATAATGTTATGAGGGCACATCGCCACAACTTGCAGGGTGGCCCGTCGGGTGACACCTCGACTGCATTATGGCTTCGGCGTGTTGCATGCAGTCAGCGAATAATGCAACCAAGGTGCTTTTTGACAGAGCGGGTGACGAATAGTCTGACTGTGAAATATGTCCGATTCCACCTTACGGAAAGTTTGTGGTGTAGTCACTGGTAGGGTACTTCGTACATAACGAGGTAGTAATGAGTAATAGAAAGTGGAGACGAGCATCGGGGCGTTTGGAAAGGAATCTTCAGATGCAATGCGTGTGGAGAACCCGACGAACCTGCCTTAGCTAGATACTCCGTACTTGCCTGATAATTCAGATGGAAAGAATCTTTCGGATAGGCTAAGTTTTGGGCTGGGTCCATGTGGCCTTAAGGTTTTTTTTTTTCCTCTGCTGATAGTTCGGTCCGTACATTAGGTAAGTAGTAGCAAGTCGCAATTTTACGCTATTGTACCCAAGTGTCTTCTAGTAATAAAGCTAACTGCCCGAGCAGTGCCTTAGTATGTACCTAGAAAGGTGGTACCTACTATCAAACACGGACAGATAGATGTCTATCTGGGTGGTGTAGATCTTGGTAGGAATCAGGTAGCAGTACCCGGTAGACAGGTACCGGTTTCCACGACTGAGGGGATTAGCAGCTTGCATGTGGTTGTTAGGGCTGCTGGAGCCAGCCATGGGACGGGACCCCCCCTGATTCGTTTCGGTGTGTCTACTGTAGGTACATCTGCAAGTCGCATATAAAACAGTGGACACTCGCCGCCCCGTGCAGTGATTCAAAAGGGGTCGTTCGCACCCGCACCCTTGGCTCAGAAAATAGCATAAAAAGCGCACGTCACCACACGGTCTAAGCTTAAGCCACATAATAATCTTCACCTCGCCCCAGCCAGGAACCCAACCAACCTATCTTATCATACCTATCACACAACACCCCACTTTCACCGCCCGGCAGTTCAATACTCGACACCTCAAGATTTCGAACATTTTGAGCACCTCCCATCCATCCCTATTGTCGGCCATTCCCTAGACGCAGCCAAGGCTCATTGGTTCGAAACCGTAAACTTGTTGTTCTTTTGGTACCTTCTCTTCCCAAGAAGCCGGATATCTTCTATCCTGCTGACCTCCCACTGCGTCCAAGAGGGCTGGTGTGTTCCTGCACTAAGCCTTCCGTTTGTGCATGTGTATAGGTGGTTGGACATATAAGCCATCCGTCCTTCCGGCCAGTCTTGGTGTCTAGAGCCTCAAACTTTTTTGAAGGCTACCATTTCCCTCCACACCGTCAGTCTTGGATCCCCACATACTCGTATAATCGTAGCAAGTGCGTGTGTGTCTGTGTGTGTGCGTGCTTCCTACTATCATTCATCCAAATATTCGGTGGCTAGCTCCCGTGAACGCAGGGGTTTTTATCTCCCTCCATTCTGCGTGTTGGGTTGGCTTAAAACAAAACCAGCCACTCGGAAGAGAAACACCTGTACCGCGAAAGCAAAAAGGGAAACAAGATTGGTCCAAGTTCCTGGTTGTCCAGTCCCAGCTGGGGAAAAAAAAACCTCAAGGCCATCGAGATTCCCCACAGTTCCTAGAACGGTGGTTTGTTTGTCTCTTTGTCCCAAAGTTTCTTTCTTATTTCCGATTCTTTTAAGTTAGAGACGGGTGGTGGATCATGTCTGCGACCGGAGACAACGCATCCTACGCACCCAAGTCGCCCGACTTGTCCTCTTTTTACTCAGGCCCAGAAGTCTATTCGACACCTGCCCGCCTCAACCACCACGCATTCCCGAACTCCGGTACACCTACCTCGGGGAGCCCTTACAGGTATCCCTTACAAGTTCCAGCCCAAGCACAAGTACCACCACAAGTACTACCAGAAGTACAACCACAGCAGGTACAACCACAAGTACAACAGCTCGAGCCAGGAACGCACAATTTCAGCCAACCACAGCCCCACTACCAATTCCAGACTCCTCAGCACTATAATAATAATAGCAGCAGCAGCAGCAGCGGCAGTCCTGCTCGCAACGGCTCAACTGCGACCACCACAGCCATCACCAACCACAACACTTATAATCTATCTCCACAACAAAACCCGCCGTTTGCTGTCTACAATAACGACAATAACCCCCAATACGCAGTACCTCGTCCATACGGCCACAGACCTGGTGTGCAGTACTATCCGCAGCAGCAACAGCAACCGCATTACCCGCCGTCGCATACACCAGGCTACCATCCACAAGCTCCATCCTACTACGCGTCTCACACCGACTCACCTACGTCGACGAGCTACCTCCCTACACACCAGAGCCTTTCGCAGCACCAACATCCACAGCAACCACAATCACCTCTAGTATTCGACCAACCAACCACAGCCGACTATCACAACGCCACCATGCCACGCGGCAAGGCGGTTGCCCAAGCGGTGAAGGAACCCGAGGTCATGGATTCACCTGTCCGAACAAAATTCCCTACAGCGCGCATCAAGCGCATTATGCAGGCAGACGAGGAAGTTGGAAAGGTCGCGCAGCAGACACCGATCGCGGTCGGGAAGGCGTTAGAGCTCTTCATGGTTCAACTCGTGCATAGGAGTGCCGAGGTAGCCAAAGAAAAGAACTCAAAACGCATCACGGCACCCATGTTGAAACAGGCAATCGATTCCACTAACGAATGGGACTTCCTGAGAGACATCGTCGCCAAGGTCACCGAGGAGAAGGAAGGGGCGAAAGGTAGCGGCCGAACCAAGGCAGAGAGCGAAAGCGATGATGATGTTGATGCTGGAGAAGTCAAGAAGAAGGGAAGAGGTGGTCGCAAGAAGAGGGTGGTATAAGGCTCCCCGGCCAACGAACCACCTCCTATTCCTTCCTACCAAATATCACGGGTATTATGACGGCTGGTTTGATGTTTCGGCGTTCGGCAGTGTTGAGCGAAAGTGTTATCAGCATCACAGGTAATGGCGTTTGCGGGTTGGGCCCACCCTATATAGTATGGAGCTGGTGGGGTTGTAAATATCTGGAACATTATTACAGGGCAAACCTGGGGCTTGGGGATTTCGGCGTTTTCTCATCATTGCGGTACATATAATTGACTAACAGAAAGGATTCTGTTTCGCTCTTCTCACGAACCCAACTCTTACCATTCGGACGAGACAAGGGAGGGACCATAGCCCCGCTTTAGTGATTCACCCCTGAATGAAAGAAAGGAAGAAAGGGAAAACATGCGAAGTGGTGATCGACCCGGACTCGGATCTGCAACATTTTTCTTATAGGTATTCCCGATACAGTTATCGTAGTGACGATGCTCTCTTTAATCAGTGAAGAGAGGCGGAAACGGGCTATTAATGTTGTAGTCAAAGCAAGTTATTAAGCATATTTGGATACCGGTGGTTCCGGTGGGTAAGGCATAATAACTTCTTACCAGCTAAGCATAGGTAGAGTTCCGGAATTTAAGGCGCGTCAAAAGCGTCAAATTACACCTTCACTCCACAATATGCTCAATATATGGAGGAAGGGCTGAGTACCTTCATTCATGACAGGATAACCCGGCTGGGTACATAGCTAGGCATCTCCAGCGTAAATTCAGGTTGTAGAGGAAACTTCTACTTAGCTGTTGATGCTAAGCCTTCAAAATGACCGCCTCAGGCAGCAGGTTTTTCCAACAGTCAGGTCACCTTTGTGCATAAGTTATGTAAAAAGAAACGTTTTTTTCGGTTGCAATACCATGCCAAATTTTTTTTATAACAGTAGGCTCCCAGTTAAGTTATCTATCATTTACCAAGCTTTAGCTGGCTATCCAAACTGCATATATAATAATACTTAACGATGTTAAAGACAATAATTGATTAGAAAAGTCATGTTAAATGTGACTTTTCTGCGTTGGCCCCCTTCATTTATGTAGGCGCGCTTCTGGAAGTTGTCAAACACAATGTGTTGGCGCAGCGAAGACCGACACGACATCAAATCGCAATCCAACGTCACAAGGCTTAGACTATGTACTATCGTTTCTCTCCCAACGTCATCAGACTGGCTAGCACATATTGGTATCTCGAGGCTGTCTATGTGGCTTCGTGCAGGCTTCGATGATCCAATATCAAAGGAGGGCTACACGTACAACTCTATGAACAGACTTGTTCCTCCTAACTTACCTAAAGTGACTTGGCATATTCGTCTCTGATAAGAAGAAAAGTAATGGGCAGGCCCGAATGTAGTATTGATGTAGTAGATATTCGTAGCTAGACAGTTCGCCAGCTTTGCATGTTAGTTTAGCTGACCACTGCCTTTAAATTAAAGTCTGATACCAATCCAGGCCCGTACCAAGCAGTTATTTTTCTATTGTGGCCACTACTGTATTGAGGTGTTAGTGAATTATAGACTCACACAGATAACGAATATCAAAATAATTGGGTTACGAAGATTATTTGAGTTTAGACAGCACAAGTTGTATACAAGAAAGTTGTTGCAAAGTAGTACCCAATGATACCTTCTGCCTAAGGAGGGAGTAGAGGGACCCGTAACGAACCGCCAAGGGTGTATTTGATTCTTGTTTTATCGCTTCCGCCGCTGAGGAAATGAGGTCCTCAGCCGATAGATTGACGATCGACGCTAGAAAAGCCAAGTCGCGTGACGAGTATCTCAAAATACAGATTTAAGTCTCTCACTGATCAGATAGACAGACTAGGAAAAGAGCAAGACTAGAGGAGAGGCACGTGGCCTACAACAACCAGTTCCAGGTCTACGATAAGCAATTCGAAAGCTTAAAGACGGATATAGAGGAGATGAAGGACGCTGTCAAGTAAGCTGCAGGCAACTTCATGTCCAAATCGACAACACGAACTATGGTGGTTAAGGCAGCTTCGTTTGAACGACTCGCTCTACGCACCTTAAACGCGTGAGGGCTCCATGGTAGGATGGAGGAGGATTCTTTTGCTCTTTTTCTTTCTTATTTCGACATTTTACGACACGGGAAATTGCCCTTCTCTTCGCATGTTTAGCGTCGGACTTGCGTCTTCTCGTTGAGTATGGGAATCGGCCATATCGGCAAGCCGCCTTTTAGATACGGACGCCTGATCGGACGTGTGGTTAGATAATGACTTGCGCTTTTTGCTTGATGTGCTTTTTGTGGTTAATTCATTGCGATGATACTTGGCGTTTTTTCCGAAGGGGTGAGGCTCTGAAAACTCCAGTCCCTTCCGCAGTTCCTGAATAGAAGTAAGCTGACGATACGCCACTATTCTGGCTACCCCTTCGACACCTCGTTTTTCTGCTGCCACTAGTTGTTGAAACTCTGGTATCCGTTTATCCGATACTCAAGAAAACTTAGCAACGTTATTATCTTGGGTCTCGTAGCATGTAGTCCCGCGAGATACAACGGCTTTCTGCCTGACCATCCACTTGTTGTCCAGCTTAACATCGACTTCTTCCTTGTTGTTTGCGTTATTTAATGCAATAGAGTGACAGTCATTCTGGCGTCGGCGAAGTTGCTAACAACATAGTTGACGAGAGAACGAAAAAGGTCGAGTTCCACTTGGCCACTTCCAATACGCTGTCCTATAGAGAGCAGTACGTGTGCCACGCTATCGTCTTCATTAAAACGAAGGAAGCGTGCTGCTGGAGAGAAGACAAGAGCGCTTAGGAGTGCTATGATATCTCCTGCCCGCAGGTTTTTGAGAGCGGGTGCTGCGAGATAATTATGGTCTGCTCTTCTGTGAGGGCCATTTTGTAGGTAAAATACGACTGTGGTTGAGTAAGTAAACAGAGCGAACGCATATCTGCCAGCAGGGTGACGAGAGCTAACTACATAATTGTGGTCCCTTCTCTCTGGCGTTAACCAATCAGCAGCCATGGTACCATGGTACCTGCTTAGCATCAATGATTAGTATGCATGCTCGGAACGGTACTTCCCATCTTGACACCTGCTCCAAATACAATTCCAGTTCCAATTCCCTCCGTCTTTTGTCTCAGCCTGCGATGCGCACACAGTCGACACGCCCTCTCGTGCTGTGCTGAGCTGAGCCTGTTCGACGACCGCAGCCATGGTAGACGCCCTTCCTGAGCTCCCCTTCCAAGCCCGATCCAGGTGACACGGTACTTGTCCCCTCCGCCCTTCAAGATTCACGATTCAAGATTCAAGAGAACGAGAAAGAGCCGTAGCAGCAGACGCGATAGCTGGTCACACTTAGGTCGCTATGTCTTGGGATCTGCTGCAGCGATTTATCGAGAGCGATGTCTTCAACCAGAACCCGTTCCTCTCCGTCTCCTACCTGTCGTGAGTTCAATGGCGCCTCGCAATGGCCTCGGCACCTTTTTCGCTCTAACCACCCCCTTGTAAATGTGCAGCCGATACGCCGATCATGTTGGCATACACTACGTGCTATGCTCCAAGCTTCGCCAGTTCCCCTACGAGGATATCGAGTTCTTCCTCCCTCAGCTATGCCACCTCATAATCAGCGTCGATAACGAGTCCATGGCTCTAGAAGAGTTCTTGATGGATTTGTGCGAGGAATCCGTCAGTGCCGCTCTTCTGGTGAGTGGACAATCCGTACAGCTGTCGTCACAGGTTGCATTGCTAAGCAATATCTCAGACATTCTGGCTTTTCCAGACGTATCTGCGCGACCTCGCCTCGACGCCCCAAGCACAAGCCTTCAAGACCTGTCGGAGAGTGTACAATAAGGTACAACACCTTGTGTTCGGTCTTCCCGACACCGTAAGACATGAAAAGATCAAAGAAAACGTTCTGCCCGTTACCGTCCTAGCAAGCTTCGTCCTAGCAAGCGTTGGCCTTCCCAGGCTGTCACAATGGGCCGGGCCGCTTGCCGTCGCGCAAGCACGGAAATCCCAGCCGACCAGCGACGCCATATCTGATTCGAACCAGACACAATCCAGAGTGGCAAGAAGTCAAACCGTCACCGTGTCCTCGACAAGGTCACGGCGTCAACGCGATGGGATCAGAGGAGGAAATTCACAAGATGCCAAAGAGGTCACGGCTGAAAATTCACCCCAGGGCCTTGCCACTCCGCCAGCTAACCATTCAGGAGTCGACGTCATCCCCCCTCCAGCGAGCGCGAAACCTGGATTTGCCGATTCAAAATTGCTAGATGCACGTTTAAGCTCTTCATCTCTTCCCTTGCCTGAATTACGATCACCCAGGATAATTACCCGCCCTACCACGCCGCTCTCTGCCAGGCTGCCACGTCCAACCGATGCTATATCCCGCAGACACTCTCATCATGTGAAGCCCGTCCTCAGCCTCGCCGAGATGGGTGCGGACCAGAAAAGCAGCCTGCTTCGACAAAACTATTTCCGGACACAGACAATGTTTCTATCGGCATTAGAGGATATCTCGAATCGGCTCGTTATAGTACCTAAGCCCGCTCGTCTCAGTGCTTTGCGTGCTGAACTTGCGCTGATTGCCAGGGACTTGCCTGCGGAACTAGATATACCGGTTCTCTGCCCTCCGACACTCGTCGATGGATCGCCTTCCAAGAGCCGGCATCATCGCATAGTTAGGGTAAATCCGGCCGAAGCTACCGTGTTAAACAGTGCAGAGAAAGTACCATTCCTACTTATGATAGAAATTCTCCGAGATGACTTTACCTTCGATCCCAACTCAGTAGACAACCAACGCTTACTCAGCACTCTAATTTCAGAGCAGAGCAATCGCAAACGATTATTTGATCTATCAGAGAGCCAGCGAACACCCATGAGTGAGCGATCAGCCTCGCTAGAAAATGAGAAGGTCGACAGTGTTTTTGAGCCAACGTCTGGTGATCTAGGGAGCTCGCCTATGCTCAAAGCCTTTGATGACGAACCTCTTGACAGACAACAACCCGCGAAACTAGTCACTCGCAGGTCCATTCCGAATGGCATCAAAAACATAGACCTAGAATCTACACCGCGGGATTCGGGCACATCCATGTCCAGATCCAGCAGTCCTGGATCATTACAGAAAATAGGGTTCTCGGGGCAGCGTAGCAATACATACGAGCAGCCGGATTTTTCCGCGTTAGCGACCCATATGCGTACGGCCTCACAGATGCTGGCGCAGTTAGATGCGACCAGTGGGAAGCGACCCAAGCACGAGGTGGCAGCTATTCGATCAAAGATCATTGCCAGTATGCAGAGTCTGGAGGAGCAGAGTTTTGACCTGGATGACGGTCAAGGACCTACTTTTGACATGATTATCGCTAAAGCCAGTGCGACATCTTCAGTCTCCGAGGGCGACCTTGACGATGAATTTACCGCCGGCAGCAATCCAACGGCCGGAGCCGCTAGGATGGAAAATGATGCGATGACGGGTGGTGTCCAAAAGAAGGGTGACCGTGATGACCCAAGTGCTGCTGTATTCGGCGAAGCGTGGCACGTCAAGAAAGAGCGCATCCGCAGGAGTTCGCCATATGGTTGGATGAAGAATTGGGACCTCGTCAGTGTTATCGTGAAGACAGGGTCTGATCTGAGACAGGAAGCATTCGCATGCCAGCTGATCCAAGTGTGTCACAAAATTTGGGTGGACGCCGACGTGCCCGTTTGGGTCAAACTCATGCAAATTTTAGTGACCGGCGAGTCCTCTGGGCTTATCGAGACGATTACTAATGGTGTCTCTTTGCATTCCCTGAAGCGCAGCTTGACATTGTCGTCTATTGATTCCGGTGTGAACCCTCGGAGGCGCTTCGCAACTCTTAAGGATCATTGGGTGAAGACATTCGGCAAACCTGACAGTGAACCATATAAAAGCGCTGTAGATGCCTTTAAACGATCGCTTGCCGCCTATAGCGTAATACAGTATATCCTGCAATTGAAGGATCGCCACAACGGGAATGTACTCATCGATAACGAAGGCCATATCATCCACATTGATTTCGGATTTATGCTCTCGAACTCGCCGGGATCAGTTGGATTCGAAGCTGCCCCTTTCAAACTTACTCAGGAGTATGTCGATGTATTAGGTGGGGTCGGTTCTACAGATTTTGAGGATTACAAGACACTTTGCAAACAAGCATTTCAAGGTAAGCTTAACAAAGTCACTATCATGACAAGAATGTTTCTAATTCAACAAAGCGCTTCGCCGATCTGCGGATAATATAATTGATCTTGTCAGCATGATGGGCAGGGACTCCAAGATGCCATGCTATTCAGCTGGTATCGTTCAGACGACGGCATCTTTACGGCAGCGCTTTCAGTTGCATTTGAGCGCCGACGAAGCTGAAAGCTTCGTTGAGACCGATTTGGTTGCTAAATCTCTCGGTAGCTACTATACACGACTGTGAGTTCACTCGCTTTCTTATCAAACCCACACACTAACGGAATTTCAGTTATGACACCTTCCAATATCGGACTCAGGGTATATACTAGGCTATCAGCAACGACATGGGGGTCATCAGGAGGAGATATGACGACTTTGCAGCATTTGGGCGGCGTTGCAGGCAATAGAGTTAACGACCAGGATAATCTCTACCTAGGACGAATGATTTACTGGATCATCATGGTGGATTCGCACTGCCAGCATAGAATCGAAAGTGACTTCTCTATGAACATACCATCTACATGCCATACATACCATAGCGAGAGAATTAGTGGCTCAACAAGTGTTGAAAACTTGTCAAATAAAGAACCTATATCAACTGAATAGCATTCGCCAACCTAAAAGTACTTGTCACTTTTTTTAGTAGGATTAATCGCAAGTAGAGTTATATTTGTATTTCTTCGTGGTTGACAGGTTGGTCAAGTATGGCAGATACCATAATCTGCCCCGTTCAGTACTCACTCTCATTATACCTTTTATTGACTTCAGAAATTGAGTTATCTCTTGCCCTCGCCAGCGCAGTTGCCATCTACAAAGTTAATGAGGCCAAGTTAGTTGCCTATCTAAGTTGAAGGATATTCTCAATCCCAGTATGTGTCTATCGTGGCGTACACATGTGTTGCAATTTCCTTCGAGGTCGAGGTCGAGGGGTTTTTCTCTTGCTCTGGTAATTGTGAGCAAGTACAAACAAACACGCCGAGTCGATCATCAAATTCGTCTTCGCTAACACATCAGCCTCTGGCCGTATAATCAACACCTGCTGCGTAAGTACCTAGCAACTCACAACTCTCTACGTTAGCAGCTACAGCAAGATCTACCTAGTCTACACTCTCTTCCCCTTCAGTCGAGATCCTGGTTTGGGCTTAATAACAGTCCGAATAATAAATCCTTTAAATTCCTATGACTCTTTCCAAAACGATAGCTGCTATCCTCATCCAACATTGCCATTGCTTAAACTCACATATTTTTAATTCGGCGTAGAGATCTTTCATTGGTTTGTGTTGCGTCTCTCGACCACGCATATCCTAACCTAGTTGTTTTCGTTCCAAACAGTCCGGCTCGCTTTTCTCTACTTCCTTAGCAGTGATGAGCAACCTTACCAGTCTCTATTGTTTCTCATCTTCTCCAGCCCTTCGTATACCTGTCGAACCTACTACCTACCTTCTCAACAAAGTTGGTTCTTCTCTATACTGCAGGCTTACCACTCGCGTCCACGCAATCACTATAACTAACTACTAACCAACTTTCGTTTGCAATCGTAGCAAAAACAAGCTGCGTCTGCTTTCCGCCTGCTCCTTGATCTCGCCATCTTACCGATAGACATAAATTCTTCGGCCAAGAAAGTAAGTCACAGAAAGAAGTATCTTCGAGTCTTTCAGCCCGTCTCAGTTGATCAGCACATCATTGCGCCCTCTTTCCCTTTACCTACATCTCCTCACCCCTTCGTGCCTCCTGCTTTATCCTGGAGCCCCTTTTTGTGCAAAGCTACAGATATCAACAAGTTACTGCCTGCCTCGAAGCAATAACCAAATTACTTTGTCGTTCCTGATCATCCATGATACCCCCGCTCACACAACCGCTTTTGGCACAACTTAGCGACACTGGTACTTACCATGGAAAACCCGTCCGACACCATGGGATCATCCCCTTCCTTCGAAGAGAGCCCCCCACCATCCGTCAGTTCCGGGCCAGGTCCCAAGATACGAGAGTGGTCTCAATTTGAGCTCGACACGGTGTGCGCCCTGATTTGCAAGCATGAGCACCGTCAGATTTCCAAGAGACGTCATCGCTGGGGAAACATGAATGGTGAACGCTCGGATCAAGACTGGGCCCTTGGGTTTGCCACAGGGTTGAATGAGGCTATTCACGGCGCTGATCAGTATCAACGCGATATTCCGGTCACTGATGTGCGTGAGCTCATGGACTTCATCGAGACCAAAAACCAAAAGTTTATGGCGTATATCAGCAGACAGTCGACCCCATTCCGAATCACGCGCTCGAAAAAGTACGCGTTCCAGCGCTTATGTACCGATTTTAACAATGCCTTCTACAAGTGGACCATTAAGCGTAGGGAGAGACGCCGAAACGCCAACATGGATACCGAGATATCTCAACTCAATTCTCTTGATCGTCACTTGTCAAGTCCCAATCGAGGTAAGATCACATCTCACGTTCCAATTCATGTCCTGCTCGAAGTCTCAGACTAATGCTTTATATTTTCTAGATCCATATGTTCTCGGCACTACGCGCATCCAGAAGATTTTAGACGCAGAATTGGATCCAGACACTGAAAGGGGCTGGATATCGAACTCCGTGTACGCCCAACGAAATCGCGAAGACCCGAATATCGACAGCACCGTAGGCTTTACCCAAAATGTTAATGTGCCCCAACGCTATATTCTTCCAGCAAAGTCTACACATCGGGTTCATCATCCCCTGAACCAGCGTGGAGTCATTCCTCTTGCACCTCCGCCGCCCCAATTGCCTCAACATATTCGATGCGAGCAGGTGGATGTACAGCAATCCAACTCATACGATATTCCAAGCTACGAAGGCGGAGGGGCAGACACACACAGCCATCCAACAAACCCCGTTTACTATGGCCACCTTAATCCGACCTTCTCGGCCTTGCCCTATCCCCCAACTTCCCCGGCTTATTTTGCCCATACTGAGCTGCGACAAAGCATTCACCCAACTGGGCCCAGACCTGAAACGCCCATGGCCATGGTCTCGCCTGCTTATCAGTATCATTCAGACCTGCAACAAGATGTCTACCCGATGGAACAACAAGTTGATGCTCCTGGGTCTTTGACGTCGCCGGTGTACGATAACCTATCTCCATCCTTTATTGGTTATCAGTATCCCAACTCGGCACAAGACAATGGAGACTTCGACTACAGTAGAGTCCTTGAGACACCTGCTTCTCCTTCGTCGCCGGTGTACATTCCTGACGCAACACCTGCTGAAATGATGGACACTCAAACAGAGGGGAAAGATCCCGCACCAACCTTCAGCGAGCTCCTAGGACAACCAGATTTCGACTTCACTCATTTAGACTATGGCGAGTTTCCTCCGAACTAAGAGCCTCCAAGTGTTGACTAAGCATCATTACGCTTCAATCTCGTACATGTTTGTCTATATAAATGCATGAAGTCCTGCTCGCCTCGGAGTCGCTGGTCGACGACAAGAAGTAACAGGAAAACACAAAAATTCAACCATGAGAATGTTCGCAATAGTAAGGGGACGACACTGTTGCCGTTACACCTCGCTCGAGCTCAGAAAATAGACCAAAGGAAACAAGAAGTATACAGAAAAAGATCAGGTTGCTTCTCATTGACGATCTTTTTGCGGCTTAGAGCAAGTTACCTGCTACATCAGTCTCTATTTTCATGAAAAATGAGAATACTATCGCCCCTCGCCAAACTCGGGTTATTTTACGCTTGTTCATGCTAGCACAATAGCATCCCATCGATTCGAGACTTCGAGCCGCAGCAGAAGTTACGATAGACAGGTAGGTAAGCTCCCTCCAGGGAAGAGACGGATATCAGTTAACGTTTTGTAAGACATCCAAACGCACGGGTTTTGGAAGACATTGCTCAAGCAATAGCTCTCGATCCCTTCCTTTCATAATTTCCTACTTAGATTTCGATGAGGTATCGCGTTGATCAGCTGGTCTGGGAAAGCACCTTTGAATTCTTACTTGATTTCACTCAATAATAAGCTTGAAGAAGAAAAGGAAGAAAGTCTCGTGCCATGTAATAGTAGACAGGAAGATCATCCTTTCAACCGGATAAATCTGGTTCAGATAAGAACATAAAATGTGGAAATGATGGCAAGTATCTACTGTGATAGTTGCATAAAGTTGGGAGAAAAACACACATAGTCTGTGCTGCTGCAGGCGATGGGAGTTAGTCTCTTGCCTTGTATAGTGAGTGAGGCATAGACCGAAAGATACTCGATGCTTACCAATGCCTCTTCTTAAATTCTACAGGCGGCTGTGGATTGTGACATGTAAGCTATTCCCGGCGTGTTTCCTGACATGTACATTCTTCGGGCGAAGGAGGCGATCTGGACTTCCTCCCATGAATGGACTTTTGAATGCTTGTCACCTATAATAGCTTTCGTCCTTACTATAAGCACATATAAGCAACTGCAGAGAGACTACATCCCCCCTGCTAGCAATGTAGCGGCATAGTGCTACAGGCCTGCTTCAAGGTAGCTTTGCGTGAGCCAAGGCTCGCCCGGGGGGGGTTTCCCTCGCGATTATAGTAGACGGATAGCCGTCAGACTCACCCGAGTCTTAGAGAGGGATGAAAATATCAACTACGGGACAAGGTTGAGCGAAAGAAAACAACGCCTGGCATCCTCCTAGGGATTTTCTCCATACTATACTTGCTCCTGTCATTGACTTCCGGGAGCACATTGCTGAAGGTAGCAAGTACAAGAAGTAGTTTAGGCGGGCCATGCGGGAAGCCGGGAGTCAGTGCCTTGTATCTATCTATCTACCTATTTCGATCTGACACATCGAATTCGTTTCCAGCGATGTGCTAGTACTGGGTCGCCGGGAACAAGGGAGGGGGGGGGAGGAATGCAGAACGATTCCGTTTGCTCATATTGGATGCCCACTTGGTTCCGCGTCCTTGGTAAATACGTTGTATCCAGGTTAACCCGGTCTCCCTCTCCTGCGGCCGCTTCGCCCTATCATGTAAAGGTACGTGTCTGTTTCTCATGAATAAAGTGGCTACAAATGCGCGCTATGACTTCCGAAATACCTATCCAGTCCCGTGTATTGTATGATACCTAGTCGGCCTTGATTCAGTCACACGATATTACATCTTTGCATCCATCGCCCTGTCGTGCGGAAGCGGGAAGACGAATCGTCCTGCAGGCGCCCGCGAGCCAATTTCCTTGCCCATGGTCTGTAGTGTTTGTTCATGTGCTCGATCGCCTTGCTACTTTTCAAAACGCAACTGAAATTGGCCACAGAGGCAGTGGTACAGAGTGTGCAAATGACTGGCTCTCCTTTATCGTTCATGTTGGCCATGTCCCACCACCCAGGGATCCTTCTGTGATGGACGGAACGTAAGTGCCCCCAACTGGTACTACTCTAGTTACGCTGACAATGGTAGTCTCCTATACCACTCATTGTATCTATAGTAGCTATCTTGGCCTATAAGACCAACGTGATACGACACCAACGTGGCAAGGGTCATGAGGGAATTCAAGGCTTTGTCGGAATCGTACGGTCAGATCCTCGCATTTAATATCCTCGTGCATTTTAGTAAACGGCTGGATGAAACAAGTAGATGTTGACCTGGTGCTCGAGCCCTTCGTGCTCCCCATCTATGTAGTGATCGTGTCCTGCAGTGTACCTCTCCATCTACTACAGATCTACCGTGTTCTAGAGCATGAAGAGCGTACAGTTACATGCGGATGAATATGGAACATGCATGTGGCGTGTATGAAATAGTCATGTCATGTCATCAGCACCATTGTATTCCCCATACTCCTTGACTACATACGTAATATGGTTCTAGATGTACAGAAGTAGGGCTACACATATACGGGCACAACGTGGACGCGTTACAGCCTCGGCAGAGCTTTACATCGAAATCTGATAGGGCCATGATCATCAACGCCCTTACATACCCGCCTGTTATCTATCCAAGTACGACCCATCCATCATCAGACCAGAATTGTTGGGCAGGATAGATATAGTAGAGGAGAGCTAAAAAAGAGCTAAAACCTTTCCTAAGAGAGGAGAAGAAAAAAAAATTGGCTGCTATTTCCAGTGGACAGGAAGGCATCAGGATCTAAGCCCGATCGAACCTAAGCGCATAATAGTATTTTTTATTTATATACATACCAAGAGGCTCGAGTTCTAGTTTACTCACCCTCGCCTTTGACCAAGAAGAAAGGTTAAGAAGTCGTGTTCTCTAATTGGGAGACTAGCTACCGAATCTGGGTAAGAGAGTGTGATCTTATTGGTCTACCTATATGGTGGGAACTAATCTAGATCAAGTCCCAAGAGCCTTTCACTTGGGTGAAACCTTAGAACACCCCTGATCCTGGCTTTGCTGGCTCTGGAGGTCTTGTTGAACCGCACTGCTTGTCGATCTGCTGTCGATCAATTACTCGTAATAACGAGTAAGGCGAACATTGAACCGGGAACATGGGAAGCAGTATAGAAGTGACGACCGAATTAGGCCAAAGTATATGAAATCAGGGAATGCAACGTGAACTAATTATTGATTTAGACTTTAAGGAATAAGGCGCTCGGTTAACGGGCTGTCGGCGCAAACTGCCATATTGGTTAGGTAGTTGAAGTCATATCAAAAGTGCATTTTTGATGGAGCAAGTCCTTATTCTCGGGACATTCAGGGTCTATTGTATTACATAAAGTGCAAAGCCAACAGAGGAAGAGCAATTTGATATACTGGTCTTATTGTTCTTGCCTCCTGGCTGCAACGAATAATTGCTCACTTCGTGACGTTATTCCACAATGTCGGAGAAAGACCCACATATCAATATGAGAAACTATTTTTATTACCGCCTAACTAAGTATCTCGTAAGAAAAAAAAAGCAAATGAGTAGATAGTTTCGAGCCGTAAAGTCTTGATTGTCGAAAGGAAAACAGACAAATGAAGTATTGAGTGAGAATGGAGCTGAAGGGCCATCTGCGCACGGTCTATATGTCACCTTGCAGTACGAGATGCCAGGGTTGGGCAGATGACAAAATAGCTTTGTGCTAAATAACCCAACCAAACCAAGGAAGCTAACATCCTGGCACTCGTATTCATAGCAACACGCATAGCCTGCCTGCGCGCCAACCTGAATGAACCACTTGGAATCTCCAATCGCCCCGTCCCGTAGGAGACTAGTTGGGTGATATCAGGATCTAGCTAGTTTTCCCACTCCTTGCTCTTCCCTCGAGCCAGGGATAACCCAGGGACTCGCCCTCATCCGCTGTCTTCGTCGTCGTGAGGAGGCACGTCGGTTACAATGACCTCAAAAGACGGCATGCCATCTATGGCCAGCACATCGAGCAGGGTCGCGAGATTGGGGTTATGGAACCCCTGCATATCATACTTCTCGCCAGAAACTATGACCTTGGTCACATGTGCAGCCAGACCCGATCTATCGCCATCCCTGTTGCTGGAACCTGCGAACCCCTTCATGTTGGAGCCCTCGCTAGTGAATCTTTCAGGATGCATACGTACGTCCGCGATGGCTAGATTCTGCAGCGCCTGGAAGGTTGGATGGACAGAGGATATGATGCGGTGCTGACCGTGACCTATCCAATGGACCATGATGCCGACGGTGTACATGCCCGCGCTGGGGTGGAAGACGGTTCCTGGCCGAGGTGGGTTATAGCTATGCTCACTGCGTTTTATGCTGCCACTGTTACTGACGTTGATGTTAGGTGGCATAGGCGGTCGGTTGCCCCCCTGACTCGCTGGAAAAGGAGGTCTGTCTGTAGGGAGCCCAGGTAGACGAAAGCACGTGAGAGGTTGTGCCGGGGATATTGGGGGTTTCATGCCATGCTGCTGACGAAGGGGTGGGCGCGGGCCAGGTCCCATTCTTACAACATAGGGGTGCGGGAGTGGTGGGGGCACGGGTATACCTCGCATCGAGGGCGGCGGAGCGGGAGGACCATCGGACTTGGGAGGTGCAGGGTATCCAGGAGGTGGCGGGGGTGGCGCCTGTCTGAAGGCGAACGAGGGCGAACGAGACTGGGCAGGGCGGACAGCACGGATGCGTGGGGGCTCTTCCCATGGCTCGTGGGAATTGACTGCTGTGGCCGCGACTTGCTTTTTCCCCGGGCAGCCGGCTGGATGTTGTCTATCCTTGGGCGCTTCATCGGGGCCTGAGGCGTTGTTGTCATGTAGCAGCATGGCCTCATCACCAGAACTGCCCCATTCGGAAAGGGCAGCAGTGGAAGAGTCAGAGTGTCCAGAGACGATAGAGGCCGCATCGTCATCATCACCATCATCATCAAAGATGGGCTCCAACGAGGCCATTTTGAGATCACGGGGAGCCGAGAAGCCATTTGTCAGGATGTATTGGTGGACTGCTTCACATGACTTCGCGTGTAGAGATTCTACTGCCTTTTGGGCGGTCTCACATGGTTCCGACACCAGCATAAGCTCACGAGTATCTTCATTGCATTTAACTGCATGCGCTTTGAAGAGCTTGTTCACCGGGCTCTTGCTGGTAATCACTTGGACGATGTCATCTTTACTTATGAGGAACTCGCAGTTGTCTGGAATTGTCCAATTAGAACTGGGCCCTCATCTTATATCAAATAAATTAGAATCGACTAACCTATGATTTGTGTCCGACTGTCAAAGATAAGAGTCGATGAGGGTGGTGATTGTGGGGCCATTGTAGCATTCGACAGGTAACGAAGACAGGTGTGAGTTGGATTGGGGGGGTCTTGGAGGAAGACAAGCATTGAGGAGGGAAGTTGGAATAAATTCTTTCAATGTTCAATGACCGGAGACTCCGGAGGTCAATCCTTAAGTAGTTGATTCGGGTGCACGGCAGTAATCGTCCTGCAGCCACGCTTCCTTTGTGCGGCAAAGCTTGATTGATTGAGGTTTGAGCAAGGCTGGCGACAGCAGGCATCTTACGAGATACCTATGCCTATGCCCCTCTTGAACGTAACTCAAGCCCCGAGAACTGGACGTAAGAAAATACCTACCTAGGTAATGACCGAAGTACTATACAACTTATAGACATCGTCTAGATCCTGGTAATTGTTTGACAAGGTTTTCTCAAGTAAGACCTACCAGTATAGAAGGTGGTGGCCTGACCTTCCACAGAAAAAACTAGGAGGTTCAGATGCGAGATAGATAGTCACACACGACCGGCATACTCCAAAGTGACATCAGATACGTGCGGCTCGCTCGTTTGCTATGCAGTAGCCATGTATCACTGCAAATGCCCGTCCGTCATAGTGGCTCAGAAGTCCGGCATAAGTTCCTATAGAGCCGCGTGTTGGAGGCAAAAAATAAAATAAAATGAAATGATAAAAATGAGATGATATATTTAGGTCTGATCTCGGCTCTAGGGAACCTAAAAGAAACCTAGAGGTAGATAGAGAGCCTGCAGCGCATGTAACCTACTTCGAGGAGGCCGAAAAAAGTGAGGCGAGCAGTTGGGGGCTCCGGTTCTTGATAGTAGACCCCTGGAAACTCCCGTACAGCTCCTCTCGTCTCCCCACACCGCTGGTGGCGACGATTCTAGTAGCGATCCCTTTAAAGGGGCGGCATATTTATATGTCCCTCCTCGGCGGTTGATATGATAAGGCGGATTTGACTTGTTGCACATCTTGCGGTCTAAACTGTTTGTAAAGTGAGGGCCAATGAGGCGCGGCTGTCCATATGGCCGACAATATCGGTAGTACCAACGCCACCAAGATCATAATGGATAATGGCGTACATCGGACTACCATGCAGCAGCACCACCTCGCTTAGGCTGACCACCTTCACTTGTGCTGACGCAAATGAGGATTATCGTTTTACAATTATACATTTATTTGATAACGACGGACCAAATCAACCTTTGTTGTCCCTTGGAGTGTTCTACCCAACCACCGCTAAGCGTTCTAGCCTTGACTTGACCGCCTCGACTAACGCTGTCTCTCGCTCTAGAAGACCCTTGACTTGACCGATCTTTGCGCGCCTGAGCTCTGACGGAATGCGCAGATCATCCCTTGAAGCACTTGAGTTGTCCTCCTCTTCGCTGCCCGAGACTTCCAGTGCTTGAGCCTGCTCGATAAGCTCATCTTTTAGCTCTGTAACCCTCCTATATCTTTCCATCAGCTGTTTAGCCCGATTTTGCCCGTCTGCTTGAGTCGCTTCGTTGATGCCGAGATTCAGAGCCTTGACCTCCGCGACCCAGTCCTGCTCTTTCTTACTGAGCTCCCGATTCGTAGCCTTGTTGATCGTCTTCCTCATCTTTTCTAGACGTCGACTCAGAGCTTCCCCCTTTTCTTTGGCGTTTTGCAGCCGCCTCTCAATTGCGGCATTGCTTGACTCTGGCTCTTCGCCCTCCTCAACCTGATCTTCACATGTGATTGCTTCGACTCTTGCCTTGACTTCGTTCGCCTTTGTGATTTGCTGTTTCAGTTCGTCTTGAAGCTTTACACAGCGTAGGAACACTTCTGAAGCGGCGACCCCAAGTCTGTGCGTCTCGTCGCTAAGGACTTGGTGGGCCTCAGTGAATAGCTGCAAAGTAAGTGGCGAAAGTCGAATTTCCTGGTTCATAATTGTCTTGTAACGACTTGTGCGGAGTTTCTCGATGAATCCAGGCAGTGCTGAGCTTTCGTCGAATGCGTGAGATGGCTGATAAACAGGGCGGGGCTCAAAAAACTCCAAGGGGCGGACTTCGGTATCTTGACCAAATGATGGTGAGACAGATCTAATCGGGACAAAGTCTTCTTCAGGGCTATCAAATATTAGAGCAACCGGCTCGAATGGCGTGGCGGACAATAGGAAATAACCAAGGTCTGGGTCTCGGGCGGCAACTGCTGCACTCAGTGGTAACTGCAGATCAGCCTGAGATGGACTATTGTAGAGCCGTTCGCGCGTAGAAACCTGACCATTGACTAGAAGATTAATCCTGAATTCAGACCCTGCCTCCGAATCACCTTGAAGTTCACTCTCGAGGCGGAAAACCCAAGGGGCCAAGGATATGTACGTTATGCTGGAAGGATGGGTAATATAAAACGAATATCGAGACGTGACATCGGGGCTGAAAACTGGCCAGGTCGCTTCCGTCACCTCTAGGGCGCCTAGGGTGTCAAGGGTTGAGAACGTTAACAAGGTCGATGAACCTATCAAGCGGCCCATCGTCTTCGATCTGTTCCGGGGTGGCAGCCACTGAGCTTGCGTGCCGTCTATGTCCAAGCAGATCTGGACCCGGCCGCTGGACGAAAGCAGACAAATGACTGATAGCGAAAGACCCTCCGCTTCTGTATCTTCCATTTCCAATTCCTCGTCTTCACCATACATGAGTTCATCAGTATCCAATTTCTCACCGATGACATGTATGTCCGTCAAGTTAAGGTCCAGTTCGTCCTCGCTGTCCGGGCCTAGATCCAGAACAAATGGTCCTTGTAGGCGCGGCACCATGCCAGGCCGTGAAGGTCTCGTATAAATCTCGGTGGGTGGTTCTCCAGGCGGACCTTCAATGACTCGAGGTTCTTGGTTATCGAGATCAGACATCCAATCGAACTGTTGTTGTGCCAGCAACTTTGCTTGCTCAGATATGTTCGGGTCATCTTCAACTGCTGCCAGATTACTGACAATGGATACCGAGAGTGATGGAATTAGAGTCGGGGGAGGAGACCATTGACTTGGCAATAACGGACAGAGGGCGTATACGTCCCCTTCCGTCATAGCGATCCATAGGGTCATAGAAGACCAGCCACCAGATCCCCTTGTGGCGAAGGATGCCGCCGCTACGTTCATCTCGAACGAGTCGGGAGAGAAGCCCTTCTTTCCCCCATCGTTAGCGGAGAAATTTTGATCCAACGACGTCCCATCAGCAAGCTTCTGTAGATCTATTGTCAGAGTAGGTGTGTCGAACGACCAGCGATCTTTCTGTGATACTTCCCACACCCTCACTACGGCATCTCTCGTGACTGTTACAAGTGTAGATCCATTTACCCCGAGGGGATGCCATGAGGCCGAGGCAATAGGCGAGCGATCATCGGCATGAGTAGTAGGACCCAGGGACCATGACTTTGGTTTTATCACGTCGACGCTTGGGGCAGTAAGATGAGACGGATCGGGTATGAGGATGATCCGGACGGTGTGAGCAGTCAAAACGGCCATGAAGTTCGCATAGGGAGATATGATAAGCTGCTGGATGTCGCTTCCGATCGCGGGTGGTTTGATCGTCTATGAGAGGTTAGTCAAAACCTCGGCCAATACACTGGTCACAGCTGGTTCAGTCATGCTAACTAACCCTGAAGCCTTCTGCGCACCCATCTTCAACCGAGGCCTTGATTATATCACTGTCGTCGATTTCATCCGAGTCCTCGCGCTTTATGCGAACGCCTCCTCGACCCTGAGCAGCTTTCTCTTGCCACCGTTCCTTGAGATAGACTAGGTCGGCCCATCGAATCTCCTTCCCTACGGCGATGAAGACCTCAGTCCCCCTCGTGGCGATGGTGCGGCGAGGACCAGCAGCGGAGGCAGCTCTGGAGGCGTAGGAAGATATGTTCTGGGTGTCGTTAGGATTGGGCGCGAAGAGTTGGTGACCAGGCGAAGGACTGGAAAGCCAGGCGGGGGTGTAGGCCTTTATCTTGGGCATTTTGACTCGAATACAAAGAAATGAGGCGGACGTGAGGCGTCAGGTTTAGAAGTGCATGTCTGGTTGGTTGTGGTCTCGGCGGATTGTGGGAAATTCCCAAAGTGCAAGAAGTTGAGTCGCGGCGAGAGGGCGTTGGACAAGATTTGGGATTTCCAAACACCGGCTGTTGCTGGTAGAAGCTCCCTGAGATGTTGTTGCCCGGCAGCCTGTCGTAGGCAGTGTACAAAGCCTGTTGTACGTAGCTCTTTATGCTGGAAATTTGGCCGATAAAAAAAGCGGGACCAAAAGCCAGCACCTGCGTTAGCGCGAGCTCTTGCTTGCAGCAAGTATGAAGCGCGTCCCGGCGCGATAACCTCTTACAAGACAGGTACTTGGATAACTTAAGGTACAGCAAGTAAAAAGTGGAACCTTACGCCGTCCTTTGGCCTTCTCATCGATCATCTGCAGCACCATCTCAGTCTTTCTACACTATCTGGTAAACTCACAGGCACCCTGTAATAAAATTCGCGACCATAAGAATCGAGTTGTGGGCGGAAAAGGTCTTGTCCAAAATGCGTACCGGCGTCCGATCCACCGTTGACCGGCTGGATGCACCCAGCGCCTACTACCACAGCCGAGTGAGTGAGCTATTGATCTTACTTATCCTCACTTATACGCACGCCAAACTCACACTAATACTTCAGATAAGCTAACTTGAGGCCACAGAACAACAAGAGAAGACGCAATGACCATGGACGTGATGGGAAAGACGGTAAGGATGGCGACACAGAGATGCAAGATTCTAAGCCAGAAGAGCCACCTGAGGACCCTCTAAGGAATGCCACTACACTCTATGTTGGAAATTTGTCAGTATACCTTTCATATGACCACCTAATTTTCAAGTTTCACGTTGGAGAAGGAGCGGTCTGCCCACCTACAACTCCATTACTACTCCCGAGATCTAAGATTGCTTGCTAACTGAACGACATACGTAGATCATTCTACACAACAGAAGAGCAGGTATATGAGCTCTTCTCCAAATGCGGCGAAATCAAGCGTCTAGTAATGGGGCTCGACAGATTCCAGAAGACGCCGTGCGGCTTCTGCTTCGTGGAGTACTACACGCACCAAGACGCCCTCGACTGTATGAAGTACATTGGCGGCACTAAGCTGGATGAGCGTGTCATCCGCACTGACCTCGACCCTGGATTTGAAGAGGGTCGCCAGTACGGCCGCGGCAAGTCGGGCGGACAGGTGCGTGACGAGTACCGTGATGACTTTGATGAGGGCCGGGGCGGGCTGGGTCGGGCGATCCAGGCGGAGAGGATGCGTGACTCGGAGCGAAATCGTGAGAAGGATACCCATCACGAAGACGACTACGGACGACTGAGATAGGAGTAAGCGTGGCCGTGACTCTCCTGAGCAAGACTATGTATATGTATACTACGCACGCATTTTCAATGGGAAAGACTGTGGTTACTACTCACAGCATTATGATGAGAATTTCGGAGTTCACTTAAAAATACGATTGCCTTTTTTTCCACTTTTTTTTAATTACATGCAAGCTATGTAGCTCACATCAGCTTTTGCCACTATTTTGTACAGTATTGTTGTACACACGGTCGGCTATGTACGGACAAGCCAATTCATGTCTTCCTCCTGAACCTGTGTCGTAGTCGCTCAGGATAAACTTTCCCCTATCTTAATAGAGACCATTTTGCTATGCAACTCTAGCTCAATGCATTCCAATCGCTCTAGTAACCCGGTGGGTTCAATCGTTGTGAGACTCTCGTCCATTTCGGTAGTTCTGTAATGGCAAAAATCAGCATCACTTCAATCCGTCCAAAGCAAAACTTTCAAGTTCTCAACACATATTCCCTGACTATCAACTCAGGTGGCAGTAGAAACCTACTGTGTATGCCCTTCCTATACCGCTTCTCTTTCCGGTCGAACATGGTGTACTTGTCTTTGGGCAGCATCTCGGCCTCGGTAGGCATCGTCTCCTTCCACACGTCCAGGGCCTTCAGGGTCTCGCCCTTCTTCGCGAGCGCCTGGTCGACCGTCGCCACGACGGCGTCAACGGCCCGTAGACGCTCCCGATGCCTTGCCTTCTGGAATCGCGAGAGTCGCCACGGCGTCTTCCTGCAAAGCACCAAGTCCCAAAGTTAGCAAAGCGAGATATCATGTTGTAGGTTTCGGTCGGTCTGTTTGAGAGATATGTTCGATCGACGGACGGTTCAGCCATTGTTGGCAAATAGCTGGCTTCTAGGATCCGATTCCTTGCGTTGATGATGACGAAGAGAAGTCTTAACGCACCATAAAAGACCGCCTGACAGGGCGTTCGTTGCTCTGAAGGCGCCAAACATTATGGCGTGGGGTGTCGTTGGTTTCGTTAATTAGACTACCACGCCCTGAAGTTGGAAAAGTTTCGGGGTTTAAGCTGGGGCACAAACCAATGCGCCGCCGACAGGCCGACTCCACCCTACAGCGAGCTCTACTTACGCCGGGGTCATCGACCCACTGTAAACTACGGGCTGGGGTGCTCTTGGGCGCCGTTCTGTCGCAACATCTCAATTCAAACAGCTCTCAGCACAGCGCAATCGTCACCAGCCTGCAGTCGATAGATGAATCCGAGGAACAAATGATCGACAGATAAGAACAGAACAGCTCCAAGTCACCAAATAAGCCGGCGGTCATTCAGCCCTTGTTACCTCGGAACGAAGCTAAATCCAATACCGAAGATACCGTGATATTGTGATACCAGGATACCTAGCGACCAACGAAAATGTCCTACTACTTCGTCATAGTCGGGACGCAAGATAACCCGCTCTTCGAGCATGAATTCGGGACCTCGAAGGCTGGCGGCGACGGCCAAGCGCGGTTCCCCGACCAGGCACGACACATGAACCAATTCATCGTGCATAGTAGTCTAGACATCGTAGAAGAGGTCCAATGGGGGGGGACGGGACAGATGTATGCAAATGATGCCTACCACTTCCCCCCTGTTCCTTCGCATAACATTTGGAGTTAACCTTGTGCCTTGATATGTGTCTAGGTACCTCAAGTGCGTCGACCGTTTCTTCAACAGCTACGTATCCTGTTTTCTGACTGGCGGGAATGTCAAGTTCATGCTCCTACACCAACCGCCCTCCTCCGCCGTGTCCTCCACCGGCGGCGCTGCCAACCCCCGCTCCTCGACTTCCACCATCGCCACGAATCCGACGAGCCCGCAGACGGAAGAGGCTGTGCGCTCCTTCATGCTCGAGGTCTACGAGAGCTGGGTCAAGGCAATCATGAGCCCCTTCTACCACGTCAACATGGAAGTTCGTAGCCCTGTCTTCCGCCAACGTGTTGCGGCTGCTGGCCGCAAGTACTTATGATACTTCTCACTCCATTGTCAGGTTCACTGTATGGAGTAATATCTATGTATACAATATCTATGGCTAGGGTTGGTCATGTAAAGGGACTGGCTGTTGTTACGGCATTGCAATTAGGATGATGCTGCCACTCATGGACTGTCTAATCGGTCAGCTAGGCGTTTTTGGAGTTCTCAAATCGTGTACACAAGATACCAAAGTAGAATAGAGTTAATGACTATATCACACAATCACGAGCAATGTCCAATAGTTCATTGTGTTGATGTCGCGATGCGGCAAAGCATCGATAGTTTATTCGTGCTATGCACCATAGGCTATCTTCTTCCAGACGCCTTCCCTTCATGGGCGATCAATTCATTTCGTAGCCCAGAGCAAACCCACAAAACCACCAACGCCTATTATCACACTATGGTGTATATCATGCAGAACCGTGTGAAAAGAATACTAAAACCAGCAAGCCCACTGTTTGGGGATACATCCTACGCCTCTTCCCCAAGCAAACCATACGCCCTCGTGTTGATCGGTATAAACGAGCAAGATGCAGAGTCGATATGGATCGAACACACCAGTCGCGTAGCTTAACCACCGAAACCGTACAGGGTACGGCCCTGTCGCTTGAGAGCGTAGACGACGTCAAGAGAGGTGACGGTCTTGCGCTTGGCGTGCTCAGTGTACGTGACAGCATCTCGGATCACGCCTTCGAGGAAGGACTTTAGAACACCACGAGTCTCTTCGTAGATCACTGGACATGTGTTAGTACTGCATTTGAGTGGTAATGTCAAATCCATGTGTGAATCAAGGTCACTTACTAGCTGAGATACGCTTGACACCACCACGACGAGCGAGACGACGGATGGCAGGCTTGGTGATACCCTGGATGTTGTCACGAAGAATCTTTCGGTGACGCTTGGCGCCGCCCTTTCCGAGGCCCTTGCCACCTTTGCCGCCTGTTCATACCACATTAGTTATTTAGGCTAGTAACGAAAGACAATGCCATGATGCTGTAGATATATCATGGTTATAGTGTAATGCTAGGATGGATACGCGACGCGTTGTAATGCTAGGTCGGCACTAGTGCCCCACTCCGAAGAGGACTGGCGATTGCATCGCGCAAGCGTACCATCAACGATGCAAGAGCAAAGCTATGGCTGTGGTGTGATAAAAATAGAGATGCACTTACGTCCAGTCATTTTGAATGTTGGGAAGTGTAGTGGATGTTTGTTATTGATGGAAAGTAGTGTTGTTGATGGCTGAAGTGGATGCGATTTGATGTTGCGTATGGGGATTGAGAGGAAATGGGAAAAGGAAAAGAGGGAAAATGCACAGACAAAGCGGGATGGGGGACGCAAATTTAAACACCTGGTTCGGGGGTAGTTGCTGATTGCAAGTGCAAGTTAAGTCAGTTGCCTTGAATGTTTGAGCCAATCAGAAAATTCGGCTCAATTCCCGATTCTCGAATTCAAAAGAGGGCCTGATTGCGCTTGCGAACGGCACGCTATTTCCTTGCCCGTTTTACTGTGGTTTTGAGACTGATTTCTATTGAGGCGAGACCCCTGCTAGCCTAGTTGGCCCGTGCTTGGCGCGATCCATCGAATATGACAACCGCAGCTGGATCTAAGGTGGGGCAAGCAAAGCAGGAGATCACCCAATCATGCATAACTTTCAAGAGTCTAAAAATACTGTAGACTGGATTCGTACCAACGACCTCTCAACTTCAACACCAAGTGTGTGTCTTTCATACACTTGCTAGCAAGACCGCTGAGTAGTAACACTACATAATGTGCTAGGTCGATACCACTCGTTGTCAGATACTGGATCCATTAGCACGCGCACCTGTTCATGTTTTCTCCAGGTAGGCAACAAAGTGTCAAAGATAATTACTTTCACTCAGAGGTTTTGAGTTGTACGATCCCGCCTTTATATGACCGCAAAGAGGTCGGCTGTACTGTACACTTTTCCGCGGAGCATACCCTGATTGTATACACAAAAACACCCATTTCTCCAGATGGTTGATAGCCTTCCGTGGATGGCGAATCGTGCCCTTAACGCCCATTCAAATGCAATATCTCACCGAACCGCGCCAAAACACCTGCCTAGACTCCTGACGCTAGCGCCTCAACTTTTCCCGGGTGTCCCAATCCAAACATCATGCCACGCATTCCCTGAACCAAGACGAGAACAGACCGTCTCATCTCCCAATGGAGCCATAGTGCAGCCTTTGGGACTGTTATAGGCCCTGTCATGCTATCATAGAATCGTCAAAACTATCGTCGTCCTCGAGGCTCTCAATGGCCTCTTTAATCTGCTGGCTTGCCTAAATTCCAAATTAGACTAGGAAGAACATGGGTAGCGACTTTTGACTAACCTTTGGATCCAGATTCAACGCAATTGTGAAATGCCGGACAGCAGAGCCTTTGTCATTCAAGGTTTTATACAGCTTGCCAAGCAAGAAGTGAACTGTAGCCTCGTCTGGCGCCAGAGTCTTGAGAATCTCGAGCTCCCGTTGCGCAGCATCAAGCTGGTTCAAAGCAAGCAGAGCTCTCGCTTTCTTGTACCGAGTTTGAGCAGCATGAGGTGCAAGTTCTGTCGCCTTGGTAAAATACTGCAACGCCTGAACAATTTGACGTTGCTTCTCGAGGACATTGCCGATACAACAGATCAAGACAGCGTTGGTGGGATTGATGATGGATGCAGAATGAAAGTGCGTGTAAGCTTTGTCGTAGCTGCCGAGCTTTTCATAGACTCGGCCGATGCCATAATAGGCATTGTAATGGCGACGATCCGCTGATATTGCCAGCCGGTATGCCGTAAGAGCCTTCTCGTACTCCTCATTGGAGACGTGCTCGTGCCCCTGTAAAGTGAATGCATACGCAAACTTAGGGTTTAATTGAGTAGCACGCTTGAAGCACCTGAGTGCTTGCTCGTGATCCCGGGCAAGCGACCATGCATTGCCCAAAGCACACCATGCTTGTGGTGAGTGCCAAGATTGATCCACCAATTCATGAGCAAGAAAGGACAGATCTGTCTCTCTCTTGAGAAACCAAAGGATCGTAGAATAAACTTCCATGTCTTCAAGGCGTGTCGGTGCAAGTATCCGCAACCTCCTATAATATTTCTCCGCCTCGGCATACGACGCCTGCTCGTAATATGCTCGACCGACTTGAGACATCACCCAAGGAGTATCTTGCTGTGCACGTGGTAACGACATGTAAGTAGTCAAAGCATCCGTAGATCGATACTGAGAAAGGGCCAAGTACCCAGAACCGATCTTCTTTAGTAACTCGATCAAGCTCCTCAACGCCTCCTCAGTCTTAACCACGTCAGATTCTACGGCTTTAGTCGCCTGGGATTGAGAGGGCACCTCCTTGACCCCAGGCGCTTCGGCTTGATCTACATCCATGCCATTCTCCTCAAGCGGTTTTCTGTTGCCACTAACAGTTCTGCCAACACCAGCACCGCTTGAATTGGGCCGCATAATTCGAGAGATCGGGGGCCTAGCCTTCCTCAATTCTCTTGTTGCCGTTGCGCTCACAATAGCTGCCCCAGAGCTCGTTTTCGCGTTTGTGCCTCGGAACATGTTTATCCTCGCACTTCTTCGTTGTGGAGCGCCAGGCTCCTCTGACGGCTGTCTGGGTTGCACAGGGTGACCAGATACTGTTCTCTTCCGTTCGATGCCTGACCCGGCAGCCGTAGGAGCCCTAAGAATAGTCGGGTTTGACTCAGAAGAGTGCTCGTCTTGTGTTTTCTGGTTTCTTTTTGCAGTAAGCCGGTACCCTATCTTGGGGACCGCATCTAGTGATGCCAGGTCTGCGGGCTGTGTATTCCTCGTCCGTCGGATCGGCGCCGGAGGTGGCTCAACGGCTAAACCTACTCTGGAAAAGTTTGTATCACCGTTCAGTACAGTCGGCGATTCCATAGGTTCATGAATGGGTTCAGGTGCGACGGCCATCCTAGAGCGAGCAGCATGAATTTTGGACATAAAGTTATTCTCTCCAGAACCCGAGCTTAAATAGTTGTTGCCAAGAAGCATTTCGTTCGAAGCCGCTGATCGCTGGGAGTCGAATGGATCTATAGCGTCAAAGATAGCAGTTCGAACAGAAGACTTCTTAGGTAACGGCTCCAGAGGATTAATTGCGCCGTTGTCCCTCTGTTCCACCAATATTCCAGGCGGTTGATCAGAACCCACTCCGTCTATTAAGGCATCATTTAATTTAAAGATATTCTGCGTCCGAACATTCACGCCCATATCGCACAGGGCTGCGAACGCATCCCACATGAACGGATTCGCTTTCAGCGCCTCCTCAAAATTCAGTATTGCTTTCTTTTTGTCATCGTACGCCCTGTGTAACTTCCCTAGCAGGCATAAAACGCTGGCCGAATCCGGAGTTGCGGCTCTTATTGTTGCTGTATGCTTCCCGAAATTTGACTTATGTGACCAAAGACTCCTGGACTTTTCAAGCGCGGTGATGCCATCTTTGTACCTTTCGAGGATAAGGCAAGTTTGAGCGAATAGGTATGCGCAGTTAAGATGAGTGCCTCGGTAGCCAGAGGCCTTGCTGACCTCATAGGCCGATCTGGTGTCCCCCAATCGAAAATGACAGAGTGCAAGGAGGTAAGCGGATTCGCCCGCACGAGGCTCGTGGGCAGCCAACCTTTCGGAGAAAAAGTGTGCGTTATCGTATGAGTGATGATCGAGGTGATAATGAACTATCTGTCTTAGCTGAGCCGTAACGGCGGCGGCCGAAGGTGGCATTATGGTAATGGGAGTCGGATCGGTGAATTCTGGGCGGTGATATTATTGTCGAATAGCCATGTGTTCGTCCCGTGCGCCCGCCAGCTCTGTGCGTAGCGGAGGCAGAGGCGTAGGGTATGGTTGACGGTCGCCGTCTGCGCCGCAGCAAGTGCTTGTTGACCTACAAAGCGCTCTGCACGCCAAACACCAAGCCTATGGTAATGGTAAACGCCGGCACGTCAGAGTAAGGGAGGATAACTATTATGATTAAGGCAAGCTGACTAGATACAGCACTGGGTTAAGGGATAGTATCGGAATCAGTCGAGATCTTGAGATGGGCGGCAAGAGAAACACAAGTTCGATGGAAGGGATCCGGGCAGTCCTGAACGGGCATGTCTGTCTGTGAGAAAGTATTATGGAACGGCAAGGCGTGAAGGGCAACTCTGGACGCTATTATGACGGATCCATTACAGGGACTGGACGGGACGTGGTGCTCTTCGCGACGATATTCCAGCTCCCGGGCTCAGAGAGTGCCCTCGAAAAAGTACCATGAAGGGGGTGGGCTGGTGGGATGGATGACAACAACAAATAACAACAAGGGCGCTGAAGGCAATTGCCAATATTGTTTGCAGCTAGGTACGGTATGGTCACGATTTTGGTATGTTATGGTGGAGTGACGCTGGCAAGGGGGCAGATGGATTGCTTGATTGGCTGTTTACGCCTGGAAGTTGGCCTGGTTGGCCTGGCAGAGCAACAACGCAGCGCTAAACTATTAGGTGCCTAAAAGCTTCTGCAGCGTGCCTACCTGGGCGGCGCTAGGTACCTAGGTACCTATCTAGGCAAGGCACCTCACCCGCCACACTTTTTGGGAAAGCCGAAAGGTGGCTGAAAATCCCACACCATCTCTTATTCCATCAATCTACAGATCATTGGCCTTACAAATGGTTATCACTGCACTCTTTTGATGCAATCTTAAAGACACGACAGCAGCCGGGCAATTGAAATCAAAATGGCCCAGAAGGCACGCAAGGACAGGGCAAAGGCGAACGCGGCTGCCCTGAAGAACCTCCACATTGGTACACTCATCGTCAACGCCTTATTTGTCCTCTTCAACCTCCTCTTTAAACGGAGGTCCCTCTTACTCTACATTCTCCTCTCAATCCCAAGTTTTGTTTGCGAGTTTGTTCTGGAATCAACAGGTCGTCCCAAATATGAACCATCAACCAACGCTTTGAAAACGGCTGGAGAGGATCTATCTGCCCCGGGTCTTACAGAATACATGTTTGATGTTATCTGGGTTACTTGGGCATCCGTTGTCTTAGTCACCCTCTTTGGTAACTGGGGTTGGCTTCTGTGGTCCGTTGTACCTGCATATGGTGCGTTCAAGGGTTTCGGCCTGCTGGGTGCAGCTCGAGGTATGGCAGGAATGCAGCAGGCACAGCAGCAACAAGCCGGCGGTGCTCAAGCGGCTGGAAATAGGAAACAGAGACGGGCCGCATGAGATTTACTTTTCACTGGAAGCGGGAATGGGAGGTTTTTATTGCTGAAATAGACGCAGCACGCTCATGGGGATCTATGAGGTCTATTTAAGTTCCGTTCGCCGTGGCTTAATTCTCTACCTTATGGACATCTGGCTGTTGCGTCCATTCTTCCAAGAGCTCTTTGCTCGCATCTCTTACCATAACATGGATATGCTCAAGAGAACGAACGCTTTGCAATGCAACCCAATTCTTGAACCATAAGACCTTAGCTTCTCCTTCCGGACCGAGCTTGTCAACGAAAACCCTCCTGACGAAGTTGGAGACAACTTCACGACTCTCCACAGTCATGTCTCCCGTCTCCGAGTCAGTATCAATGATGGTCCTTGACCATACCACAATATGGGTAATATCGGGAGTGAGGCCGTACGGCCAATCGTTGATAAGGATAGAGTAGTCCGACTCGTCCGCGAATGGAACCGACGAAGCTGGCGTGAAAGGAGGTGATCCCCATGCCTTGGGCAAACGATGTGCCAGAAGATACTTGGTCATAGATCCATACTGAGCTTTTATTTCGGTAGTCCACGCCATGTACCGTCGAAGGTCAGAAGGCTTCCTTTTAAGGACCGAGAGATTGTTTTCATCTTTTGGTTGTGCGTAAGTCATCGAATATGACATCTAAATGTCGGAGAATATGTTCCACCTTACCAATGATTTTCTTCAAGTCTTCCCAGTCATGGTAGTGAAATTCCTCGTCAGTTTGAGATAAGACCCATTTGTCCACTTCGGTCAAGGGAAAGGGTGCTTCCTCTGCCAACGCCTTGACTGGCAAGTCACCCATGCTGAATACCCGACTTGTTTAGCGTAAAAGAAGGTTCAAAGTAAGTTCGCTTTCTGTATTTGTTTGATGAAACGAAGCCGAGACCGAACGAAGATGATGTCAAAAGGAGTGGAGATGCATTCAAGTAGGCAGTCAAGCAGTGTGTGTATTCAAGACAATAAAGGTAAGAGAGAGCCTCAAGGATTCTAGAAGACCTAGCTATGCATATAGACATACAGACAGGTGAGTGGAGTGCACCAATCTCCCTTGCTTCGAGAGGTGAGGAGATATGCGACCTGTAACCAGATAGGTACTGCCTACGGAGTTTGGCGGCATAGATGCTTGGCTGAGAAAATTCACAATACCAAAACTAGCCAGATAATACACATTAGGTAATTAATTCACCAATGCCGCCATGTAGTTACACGAAAAACAAACTCGATTTGACAACGTTCCAAGCTTCAAGGTCATTCTTCAGTTTTCAGCATTCTAACATAAATTATCCACTTCAAGAAGAGGCGCAAAAAACGAAAGAGGACTAAGAGACTTGTTGTAGGTCTCGCGGTAGCATAGGTAAAAGTAAGGGGGTTATAGAAATCAATTTTGAATGCCTAACCTAAGTAAGCACTGCCGAGTCGTCTCTCTTCTAGAAGTTGAAGTCCGATGGAGCCCCCAGGATATTGAGGGGTGAGAGGGGGGGGGGGGTTAGTTTTTTGAGGGGCTTATTGTGTGCACTCCACTTATCGATATGCATTTAGGTACTCTATGCTAATCTACAATGGCTGATTAAGGCAATTTAAGCTAAATATCTCGCCGAAAGAAGATCAGGTATGGCCCCATGGATCAATCAGCCCACTGTTTAACATTCTGCGGTATCGACTCTTCTTGGCTTGGATCCTGAGCGCCGGGATCCCGGCGTCTTTTGTTGGGCATTGACCAACCCTGAACGTGTTAAATACACTTCCTGAAAACTTGCCCACCCGCGCCCTGCCACTCCGTCCGAGCTCTACACCGTACTACACCTGAGATAGTCAATATTGACTTGCAGGTCTATCACCACACATCGGCCGTGTGCTAACACAGTTGGTGTTACCTCAGCTGCACAAGCTCGCATTGTTCACCGTTCTCACCATGGCGGACACCTCCTTGACCGCGAAGAAATATGTCGACGGGATCTATATCCCTGCGGGCCTTATAGTCTTCGGCACCTTCATAGTTAAGAGAGAATGGACTCTCTATGCAGCTGTACTTGCTGCCCTGTTGAGTGTCTGGAAGTTCACCAGCTCGCGTACGTTAATTTCTTTATACTCCCCCCTGCCCTGCGAATATGCCTATGCTGACTTTCATGGCAATGTGTAGAACCGAAGAAGGTCCTCAAGCCCGATGTGTTCCAAGATTTCGAACTCAAGGAAAAGACCATCATCTCTCACAATGTCGCCATGTCCGTTGTCTACCATGCCACACAGCCTGCCTTCCATATATGCTGACTACTGCTAGCTACCGATTCAAGCTCCCCTCTCCAGGTGCCATTCTTGGCCTACCGATTGGCCAGCACATCTCTATCGGTGCCGACCTCAAGCAGCCTGATGGCACAACTAAGGAAATCGTCCGCTCGTACACACCAATTTCCGGCGACCACCAGCCCGGTTATTTCGATCTACTCGTCAAGTCATACCCCACTGGCAACATCTCCAAACACCTAGCTTCCTTGGGGGTTGGACAAACCATCAAGGTCCGAGGTCCCAAGGGTGCTTTCGTTTATACTCCCAACATGGTTCGTCATTTCGGTATGGTTGCTGGCGGCACTGGTATTACACCCATGCTACAGGTCGTTCGCGCTATTATCCGTGGTCGAGCCACTGGTGACAAGACCCAAGTGGACCTCATCTTTGCAAATGTGTCCCCTCAGGATATCCTCCTAAAGGAGGACCTTGATCAATTGGCCAAGGAAGACTCAGGATTCCGAGTTCACTATGTCCTTGATAAGCCTCCTGAGGGATGGACTGGCGGCGTTGGATATGTTACCGCCGATATGGTCACTGTAAGTGTTTAACTGTCTCATCGCTTTCCATTGCAAGAACTGACGAGAAACGCAGAAATGGCTACCCAAGGCTGCTCCGGATGTTAAGATCCTGCTCTGTGGTCCGCCTCCAATGATCAGTGGATTAAAGAAGGCGACCGAAAGCCTCGGTTTCCAGAAGGCTCGACCAGTGAGCAAATTAGAGGATCAAGTGTTTGCATTCTAATTGGATATGCCTACTATCTTGTCAGCCTCCACACATAAGTCAATGATGCATATTATGACTATCCTTCGTCGCAACAAGCGGACGATGCATGGTCATTTGCAGTCGATTCATACACTCTGCCGCCCAGGATGTGGTACGCAGCTCTCGTCGGCGGTTTCATAAGTCCCCACGAGGACTTAGATAATATCTCAAAGAACTGTCTCAGGGCCTGTCCAGGAAAGCCGGTAGAATCTCAAGAGCAAAAGCTTTCAACAGCTACAAAAGACGCGGGAATTTACCTTCAAGACTACTTCTATGATACGAGTGTTACGCAAATATATAGAACGCATTATACTTTTCTAGAGGTAGTCTTGAGTTTTGAACATTCCGAAAATGAAACAGTACTATTCCGAAGCTGATTTACTATCGTGATCGACTACTGTAAATGACCACAGACCATGTGTTCACACTTCGCGGCTGTTTTCACCTCAAAAGCTCCTCGTGGCGCTCTCCGTCTGTCTCGCCAATACCCATGAATTTGCCTTCATTATCAGCACTTGGCCAAATAGAAACTAGAAGGATGTGTGCAGTATAAGCCGCTTCATTGAAACAGTCGGAGGGTTGGGTTTTGTATTGTGTCCTTGGACACCTTACAAAGCTATATGATCCATACGCAAGCACGCAATGCTTTAAGTTAAAGGTAGTCCGGATTTATGATTCATCGTTGGATGAAGTCTTGGCCAGCTGAATCCAATTGGGCAGCGGGTCTACATTTGCTTAAGTATGAGCCTCGTAATACTGGCTAGTTGTTCGCCGCCTTCAAAACTCGAATCATCTCTTTTCCAGCAGGTTAATGTGTAGCTAATGGGGTGACGAGAGACAGGCGGGCAACATTAGAAAAATAGTGGCACAGAGCAAGCGCTAGATCAACGGTGAGGACGACATATATGAGCTACTAATTTAGCATGAGGAGTTTATCCTATGAACATGTGCCTCTGAGTCGGTAGATAGCTGCATAGGTAGGTAGCTTAGATCATGGTAAGCTATGAGATTTGAGTTTTTCTCTTTTGGACTTCCTATTTCACGCAAGCCGGCCGATCCGTTGTTGAGCGTTATCAGCTGGACAGCCGACTTCGGAAACGGTATCACGTGTAGAAACTCAAAGATTTGTTTTGGTATATTATAATTAAGTAGTGAACGAAAAAAAATTTCTTTTCTTTTTTTTTTAAATAAATCAATCAATAAATAGAATTTTAAAAAGTTCGCGCGGCTCTCGATCCTTACGCTCGTTAAACGACAGCATGTAATGGTGGGTTAAAATTGCCCGCCCAGTCATAGCCGATGACATCATGTATGGTTCTCGGAGGAATTTATAGTATCCTGATACATCATCAATTGTCTGAAACCATGGCTTTTAAGATTAGGACTTAAATTCATTCTTCTATTATACTCGATTATCGGGCCTAGGACATACACGGTCAATCTCATACTCTGGGTTTTATTCTAATATCGAAGTACGATCGGGCAGGCACAGTTTCAGCCCAGGCGGTCAAGATCTCACTTTTCCCTTGGCTTGGGTCTAGAATACCTAGGTATCTCCCCCCACATCCAATCGCTTGTTCTTCGCCGATCAGCCGGTCCCGAATGGATTGATACGCGCTAGACATGGCTCCCTTGTCAGACCCCAGCGAGTGGATCCGTAACAAAGCCGGTATTAGAATATAGAATAACAACCTACCTTACAAGTTTGTGTTGAAAGGCTGTAGGTAGGAAGTACACGAGGCTGTAAGTAATTAAGGAAACTATGGGAGTGTAAGACATAATCCCCTATTCGTTGCTCTGGCGATTGATTGCCAGAGCAACAAAAGCATTACGCTGGACCGTAGTGCATACACTTCGAAATACCATAATCTGTAGCTCCTCCATCTACATCAGTCTCATCGGCACTTTTTTCGATTCTTGGATTAATTCATCTCTTGCGGTGGTAGAAAATTGGACTTCGTAACATGGCAGACTTTGGGCTTAAAGCTCGCCTGGGGCGAATGTCTCTTCAAGATAAGAATGATACACCTGATGAGAGCAGACTACACCCAAAGACCAAGGTAGCCACAGTCTAATGACATACGTCACGAGCATAGTCGATAACAGCGACCAGGTTGCGGACGCCACATCTACTTTTGACAAACTGAGCAGACCAGCGGGCTCGGAGATTGTAGCTCATAAGCCCCATCCCACAGTTATACGGTCATTTTCACGACGCCCAGCGGATCTTCTTGATGCTTGAATTTGCCGGCAAGGGGGAATTATATAGGCGCCTGCAGAAAGCGAGACGCTTCCCGGAGCGGAGGACGGCAAAGTACACTGCACAGATGGTGAGTGCTCTGCGGTATCTTCATCGCAAGCACGTTATCCATCGAGACATCAAGCCCGAGAACGTCCTCGTTGGAATTCACGGAGAGATCAAGATGTCGGACTTTGGCTGGAGTGTTCATGCGCCAAGTAGTCGCAGGCTTACCAAGTGTGGTACGTTTGACTACTTGCCTCCCGAAATGGTCAACCCAAGGAGACTGGACAAGACCTACGACGAGAAGGTGGATTTGTGAGCTCTAGGTATTTTGATATATGAGTTCCTAGTGGGGCAAGCACCTTTCGATGACACGCCTGACATAACGAGAAAAAGAATCATGAAAGCGGACATGACGATACCTGCCTATGTCAGCCCTGAGGCGAAAGACCTAATTAGAAGAGTAAGTGAGATCATCCGTACTAGCCACTACAGCACGACGATACTTACTCGCCGTTTTCAAGCTCCTTCTCGTCAATCCTGATCAGAGAATACCCTTACTTCAAATCCAGCAACACCCCTGGATTATCAAACACTGCATGGGCGAGAAAGCAAAATTAGAATAACGATAGGATAGATTCGAGGGTCATATTTTAAGACATGGCGGCCAAATCTCCAGTAAGGTCTTGCTTGGAGCCATCAATGTCTTTATAAACTTCTTATTAGGACAGAGTTAGATAAGACATTGGCTCTATTATCGAGTAAACTAGCTCTGCTCGATGATAAAAAGAGTTGTATTAATTACCTTAAAGCGCGCTTATATGTTTAGAGCAAAAACGACGATTGCGCTAGTTCCAATCTGTCTTAAGCTACAAAATCGGCACAACATATTGTACTTAAGCCACCAAAGCAGAGGGGTAAAAAAAGCGTTGTAGTAGGTAGGTAGGTATTGCTCGACCAGCAAGAGCCCTGAGACCAGCTAATTGAATTGTATACGAACGGGTGCGTGGCCTGAAGGCGCCACCAGCTTGTATTCCTCTATACCCTTGCTTTTTGCAGACCCCATACTATCCTTGTTACCACCATCACCACTCGTCACTCTGCCGTCGTTCCCCCCTGCGCCGCACTATTTTGCAACCTGCAGCCTCATTTTTATTGTGCGATCCGCTTCGGCGTTTTCTACGTCACAATACCGACACCAAGGACTAAAACCCGACCTTGACAATCCGAGACAGCACCGCAACCTTGCTTCCCCTTACGTAGCATCTCGGTTACTTCTGCCCGGATAGTCTTAAACCAGTTCAACCTAACACCTTGGAAGTCCGAACGTCTTCGTATCTTATTATTTCACGACGAACCATACCCAGATACCCTGGATTTTCTCTTCTTGGATCGTACCTGACCTGACATCTCACCCTCTCCAATTGGCAAAGATATCGAGTTAGGGAGGCATATATACGATTTCACATCGACAATGCCTGGCCTTTGTTCATTGACTGTTTCTGACTAAGCACCTGTCTGTGTTCGTGTTCCGCTGTCATTGCCGCTGAGCTCGATTCCGTACTTTCGCACCCAAAGCAATGGGCGATACGACGACGCTCGTTTCAGAGCTCCTGGTTAAGCTCGCTGAACTTAATCAGAAGGTCTGCGATTATCGCCAAGACATGGTGCAAGAGTTCCAACGGTACCAACAGCGCTTGTTGCACGATGCACCTGAGCATGTCTCGGCTCATGTCGAAGAGGTGCTTGCAGCGGAGCTCCACAACTATCCATCATTGAGCCCTGCGTTCGCGCTGGATGCTACCTCTGCAGATCTTGGTCGCTCCGCCGTCGATCGATGGAGTCGGAATGGGAGAACGGGGTCCTCCTCACCGCCGCCGCTCCTCCCTCATACCTCAGGCGTACCCCCCAATGACGTTGTCTCCGGTTCACCCCTTGACCGCAACCGCGAACGCGAGTTCCGTGGTCTTTTCACGCCAGGTTATCTTCCTCTGCTTGATGACATGCAGCCGAACCGAACCACATCTGCCCCAACTGTGCTCTCATCGCCCGCCACGCCTCGAGACAATGACTCTGATGATCCCCAAGCGCCATTGCCTCAACCAGACACCACTCCACAGCGACCGGATCCCGTTCGACACTATACGGAAGAGACTACCTCCTCGGTAAATTCAGACGACAGCGTATCGCGCACACGCAGAAGCGCGCTACGTCGGTCCTCGAGCGCTTCCATGAAGGATATCCAGAGTCCACGACGAGTTCGTTTCGATGTCGAAGGCGAGGAAGTCCTACCCACAGTTTCCCCTCCGATATCGCCCCGAATCTACGATTTTCTTAAGTCACCTCCACCCGAAGAAGAACATGCCACGCCGTTTTACGAGTCGCTAAACCAAGCGGTTTCTGAAGAGGATGCATCTATGTTTGGCAGTTCTCCTCCACGGCCGAAGAAAATATCCTCGACTGAACGCCTGAAAGCTTTGGCCAGAAGCTCCACAGAGGATACGTCCAAATGGACCATTGTTGGTGACATGCACGACGATGACGAGGAGGAAGAAGGACTTGTCATGTTTAGTTCCAAAAAGAAATCAAAAGCTCCTGTCCCTGCTCTAAGGAACGGCACGGACTCTTATTGTTCGCAAATCAAGTTGTCAAACGATCTAACAAAAGAGAGCCATGATGGTGACCAAAGAACTGGCGAAATGGTGGATGATTTGCTTGAGTTGACTCCGCTCACTTCTTTCAAGGATAAAAAGAGGTTCTCACCTAGCCAAGAAGCTCTAGAAATCATACCGGAAGTAACAACAGGCGAGAATTTGCAGCGACCGCCTTCAGATAAAAAACTACCAGGCTCAGCTCTTATTTCACAATCTCACACGGTCCAGGACCGTGAAGAAGAGGACATGTTCAAATTCGATCATGAAGAGTCGGCCTCAGAACCTCCAGCAGTCACGAACACATCTAAATATATCGAGGAGGAACAGGAAGAAGTTGAAGAACAAACCACACCTCTTGCGGATAACTCGGCTGAAGAACCACCTATTAGTCTTTACTCCACGTCACCCGCCATTCCGATTATCAGGCCTGCAAGCTTGCAAGCTGGATCGGCATCATCGGTTTCCAAACGGATGGGCGCCTCCGCCGGTTCGTACAAGGGGAAGCCTTTTATAATAGGAGTAATCCGTGATGAGGAGTTATACAAGAAAGCTGAAGAGATGGGTGACGTCTATACGTTCATTGGCAGCGTCGATGGTAGGAGTGGCGTTGACCCGTCAGAAAGTTTCCGTCATGCACCCCCATTCTATTCTCCCAGTACCCCAAGAAGCCTGAACAGGCATCGCATTGCAGACAACGCGCCCAAGCAAGTATCAAATGCGGCCGACCACACTGATTAGCTTTTATGCTCTGATATTGACAGTCAGTCTATGTTAGCGCCACCGGGCTACTCTTGCTGCTGTCTTATACTCTTTCGGTTTTTTTTTAACCTACTAGTGCACTTTGCAATATAGGCGTCCCGGCGGTCGACTTTACTGTCAGGGCTTGTGGGCTAGGCGCAATTTTCATGAAAGAACTTGCATCGATGGAATCAACAATACTAAAGGTTTAGATCAGTAGCCTACGCTTAGGGACATGATGTGGCGAATAGTTACTTAGACTTATCGGTGCTCTCGCATTTCGGGTTTTTTGGGGACAACAGTAGGAGCATTGGCTTAAAATTAAAGAATAAAATGTGTTCAGCCTTTTAGCAGCGCCTTCAAGGATGAATCTATGCGGGCTATCGGCGAGAGATACACCCCCTCAACAGTCGACACCATTAAGAGAAATACATGTACCAATATAGCCCTTAGCATATCAATATTATTCAATACTTACAGCAAGGGAGGATCCCCCACATTACGTATGTACGCTATGGCTGGCTAGCTACCTACCCCCTGTAGGAAGCTAGGTAAAATATTGACGCGTCTTACATCGTCAATTCAGCTAGGTATTGGAATAAGTCAGGAATCTGTTTGAGTCTCATCCCAGTTGCGTATGATGGTATATGATGATGCTTTACAATCTTGGTCCCTTTCACTTGCAAAGGTCTTTCGAGTACGGGGCTGCAATACGTTGGGTACATGCTGGAAGACATGTGTGACACGCAGGCTGAAGGATTCAGCGGCCCCGTTGATCCCGTCGAGGCGCAAGCGCTAAACCGGATCTTGCTACCGAGGGCGTCGATGCTTGCCGCGATGTTGCGTTAAGTAGGCAGACAGCCAATTCCTTATTCGCTATTTATTTTGTAGCTGAGGGGCCACATCAACCCATGAATACAGGCGAACAGCTGTGCCTCCATCCGATGCGGGCATCCTTCCTAAACCTGCTGGCTTCATCTATGTCCATCGCGAAATACAAACACTACGCTTTGCTTAGGCCTCTTTGATCAGGCTTCGGTATGCATGATTCTTCCCGAAATGGGTCAGGTACATGCGACATGATGTTAGGAAACCGTTAACTGTCCGTATCTGGTTAACCTGCTCTTCTTTCAACACTTCTCTTTCTCCACAACGGCTGCAAGTAATAAGTAGACCAAATCGAATATTCCAGCTCAGGGATTATCTGGTCAGCCATGACCGACTTCAATAACGTGCCCTTTGTGACCATCAGCTCGAGACAACCATCGGACGAAAATGGTTCTAGTAGCGGGGATTCCGCGGTAAGATCTGATCCAATAAGACTTGCTATGATCGAGGATGATCTCGTCATCTAACCTCTTTCCTTCTTTAGTATGGCTCCAGTTTGGGAGACTCGAAGCCTCCCTCCGCTACGCATGATATCAGTCGGGTAAATTACCATGTGAAGCGCCTACCCGACTTCGCAAAGGCTTTAGAAGATGTATGTTCTCTTTGTTTTCCTCGCCCTCATGATGAGTCTCCTTACACGAGACTAGTTGACTGACTAAGTGTTCTTAGTCGGCTGCTAGGGCATTTCCTAACCGTGGTAGCTCGCAACGTTATAAGAAAGTCTACGTTCTTTTACTTCATTGGGACTCAGACGACTTATTTGTACTTCCTGAGCTCGAAGATTTGGAAATATGTCTTCAACAAGATTACAATTTCGAGACGGAAAGGTTTACCATCCCTTCAGGCAATGCGCACCTGGATTTGATGATGAAGATTGGGGCTATGATAAAGGATCATGAGTCTCTTGACACCCTATTGATCGTGTACTACGGTGGTCATGCGAGGATAGATGATGCAAGACAGAGCACATGGTGTGCGTCTCGAAATCCAGACTCACCATGGTTACAGTAAGTCGTACCATTGATATACTTCGAGCCGCTCACTATATACTCATATGGGCTTCCACTCTATTTTTGGACGAAGACTAATGACGAGTATAAGATGGTCCGCGATTCAAACATTGCTTGAAAGATCACTCTCCGATACTCTAATCTTGCTAGACTGTTGTGCCGGCGCCGCGAGCGCTGCATTTCCTACCGGCAACAGCATAACGGAGACAATATCAGCTTCATCCTGGGACGCCATCGCACCAAACCCAGGAAGATATTCATTTACGTCCACGCTACTTGAAGTTCTCCAAGAATGGAAGAGAAAAACGTTTTCAGTAGCTATGCTACACGCTGAGATCTTGGCTCGTCTGAAGCACCCCCGACCCGAGAGGCATAACGGAAATCGCTTTGAAGCCAGAACCACTCCTGTACACTTTATGATGACCGCGAACCATAAAGCTCCAAGTATCGAGCTATGTAGAATATCTGACGACATATTACCAACTGCGTTTCCTTCGGCGTCTACTTCGGGTCATAATTCTTTCCATGAAGGCCGCGCCAGCACCGAAGACATCATTGGTTCTGAACCAAACGAGAGCGTTCCTCACGTAATGATTTCTCTTGCGCTCGAAGACGACCAAAACCTCAATATTGATGATTGGGAGCGCTGGCTTGCTACCATCCCCGCTTTAGCCAAGTACGTTCAGGTCCAAGGAGTTTTCAAGAGTCACTCAACCCTGCTTTTGGTTTCGCTGCCAGTTATGATCTGGGATATGCTGCCAGACCATCCTGCCTGCAATTTCATAGCTTTCATCCGATCGAATAATCTTATTACACAGAAACAAAGGCAAGGACAATGGAATGTTGTCTCGACCGGTACACCATTGAGTACCGAATTAGAATCGGACCAAGGCTCTATTTGCTCGGGAACCACTGCGGTCACGATGGACCGCCCGGACCCGTCTGCAAACATAAACTGGCCCAAGGTTGATCCCATTTATGAAGACAAGGCCATGTTTAAAAGCAGGGGGCCAGGAATACAAGCGGGTGTCGTATCAACAACGCGGCACCCCTGGGAGAGCAATGCATCAGGCTGGCCGAATTCTTCACCTAGATTGTCTATAGGAGAGAGCCCAGGTTCTCTCTCTGGTGCGCTAAAGAGAGCGTCAAGTCTACCGAGTGAACAGCAACCAGAGATTTCTCAATCGGCCTTCGAAATGACTTACCAAACTCCAAGCCGACCTGTCCTTCCTGCTCATGCTGAGAAAAGGCTGGAGGAGTATTTCGTGAATAACCCGAATCCAACCGTGGCAGTAAAGGAATTTCTCGCGTCAAGTCTAGGCATAGAGACCGCCGATATAGATGTAAGTGATATTTCGCTTCATGCAGCATTCAAAATACTTATAAGACTATTTAGAGTTGGTTCCATCACCGTCGTGAGCAACAAGAGATATCCGACAAGCTGCTGAGCTTGCGGATGGGCGACCAGAGCCAAATTTCTCCTCCAAAAGACGGCGCCCGCATGGTTCTGCCGGGTCACCTGAACAAACTACTCGAGATATTCCCCACAGGCCAAATCGTGGTGATCGATCTACGCCCAAGCACCGACTATCAGCGCTCCCATATCCATGGCGCAATCAACTTCAGGGCTCCCGCGTCTTTCGTCTCGCGGGCGTCTATGGAGATGATTGAGAAGGCCTTGCCCGACGAGGCCAGTCGTAGCTCCTTTGACAAGTGGTATACGAGCAAATGCGTCGTCTTCTATGATAAAGTCGTCGATTATCCTTGGGAAGCCCCAGTAGCCGAGGCATTTTTCCGGAAATTTAAAGGCAAGCACTGGCCTGGCCAATGCTTCGTCCTCAAGGGCCATTACCGCGAATTCTCCCATTCTTTTGACAAGTACATTGTTGGGACCAATACCACAGATAAAGCCACCAAATACCTAGCCAGTCTGCAGGATGTGTCGTGGGAGAAGAGTGTAAGTTCTCGATCTGACTATTCTCTTCGTGGTGCCTCAGGGTTACACGATGACTTTCCCCTATTTAATATAAGTTTTACTAAGTCCATTTTAGAAAGATGACAACCAGCGCTATGACGATTGGCTAAAGCTCCTTGACGACGAGGATAGAGGTCATGTAGCAGAGCTACCACCAGCCGCGAAGTCAGAGCGTCTACAAGCAACGGATCGGCACCAACAGGCGCTGGAGGACGAATTTCGCCGTGCGTTTCCGGACCTGTACCGACAAGCTCAGGACCACCAACCCGATGACAACTGGACCATCAAAGCGCCCATGGTAGCACATCTCGAGCGCGGCATCGCGAAGATGCAACAGGAGGCTGCGTCTATTGAAAGGACAAATAGAAGTGCAAGTGGCAGTACAAATGAGAACTATGGGAATAACAATATATGGGGACCCGTCAGTGGCCCGCCACAGTACACACGGTACCCCGACGAAGTCAAAGACTCTGGGAGCAAGGAGTATACGCGTAAGGAAGCGGAGAACGATTACGATCGCTATTACCGTCAACAACACCTCAATGTTTGGCAGGGTACGGCGCCTACCCTGAACAGATCCCCCTCATCATCAACATTAAAGGGCAAATCACCTGATGAACCGAGTTCTGGGAATCTGAATATCGCCGGCTCGGCCCCGACTTCCGCAACTATGGGGACGGCTTTGGGTACAAGCTCGGCGTCTCATGAAAGAAGAGGCCGTGCGTCTTCTAGCGGCGGCAAGAACCTATTTACACGAATCATACGGAGTGGCAAGCCGGATCCCCCACCGTCGCGGTAAGCTTGGACGGTCATAATCTCCGTTTTTCTACTGCTTTTTGAGAAATCCGGGAGTAAAGACAGATGGTCGCCACATCAAAGTAATACACATATACAAATACTTATTAGAAAAGCGAGATTCTACATTTTGAGGAGCCGGAGAATATTTATGTATCAAACACCTTTCCCTGATAGAAGACGCGGAGGAGAGCGGGTTACAAATGAGGAAAATCTCACCCAGCAACCAGAAACTCCCTTTTTCTTATACAGGACGACAAGAAAGGAAAATGAAGGGAATGCATTTTGTGCGTTATGATACGAAATTTACGAACATCATATTAGCCAGGCGCACTGGCAAATGTGTACTTATCTTTTGGCAGGGACAGGGCAAAGCGAGGATCAAGAGGCAACCAAAATTATAGCGAGTATTTTAGACCATAGATATGAGTTTTTAAATGAATGGATGAATGAATGATCAACACAAGTGGCACTAGAGCCGGGGCCGCCCTGAGCTAGTATTCGGGAGCTCTCTTTGGACATTCTGTGTATGTTATTTGATTAATTGAACAACATAGACATGACCATTCCAGTAAGTCTAAGCGTTCTTAGAATAGGACCCAATAACTTGATTACAAACGTAACAGGCGTATCACTATCAGGTCAAACTGCACACGTTGTTAATCGTCTATCGGCTAGACTCTGGTTGCATATCACTTATACACTTTTTTTCAACTTAGCAGCTTCTTTGCAAGATCATATGATCTCTTGCTTATTTATCAGCTTTTTGGAGTCATTATGTGACAGTTTATCCGTGCGCCCTGCTCGGAGGCTAAAGAACCAGCCGAACTAGCTGATCAATGCACGCTTCGCTGATCAAGTATTCAGATACCCGGTGTAGCCATTATAGTTCACAATAGACACCGAAACCATCACGTACGACCATAGCCTCCAGAGAACTCGGCATGCCCTAGATAAACTAGAGAGCGGAAGTTTGTTTGTTATTGACTCGAAAGCGTGTCAGACCGTTGGATAGTGATCTCGCATCCAACCCGTTCCTAGTACCGGACCTTTATCGTTCTCCAATTTGTTATTCGATTCTTAGATAATGGGGTTCTGTCGCTAAGGGACCAAATGGCGGCAATTGGTAGTTAGCTCACACTCTCATCGTCTATCTCTCAACCGCCGGGGCAGTCGCAAGGGCAGTTGTGTGTTTTAGTCCTTTCTTTCCTTTCCTCTCCTGTCTTAATTTTCCTCTTCTTCCCCTCGCGAGCCCCATGGCTCGGTTATATGGCCTTGATCTTGACGAATTTTTCGTCCTTGGATGATAAGATAGTGGCATTGGGTTATGGCGGTGTCGAATTATGATTCGGATATGGATTGAATTTTCAAAACTGTAGCTAATCCTGTAAGGCAAACATCATTTGCCTGATCCCAACGAAGCTTTCGTTGTTAGATGAAATAACGATATCAGATTATAGTCTGAACAGCCAAACCGTCATTGATTATACTTGTGAAGAGCCAATCCTGCACGGGTAACGAAATTGCAGAATTGCAATCGATGACAGTCATCACTTACACGAAGCAGAGAAACGGTCGTGAAGCAGCCCACGCGGCGAGCGTCTAGCTGGCCACCGGCTTAAAGGCACTCTAACTGAATAAGCACAGAATCTTGTGTACTCCAAATCTTGCCTGCTTCAAACTGCGGAGATGCGAGAATTCTCCCAAGGGTAAGTAAGGGCAATGTAACTGTCCTTGTCTAAGTCCGAGCAATGATCCATCCCCTAAGTGCCTTGAGGGCCTTCTCTCCGACAAGAGAGTTGGTTCCAGACGAGGCGCTATAATGATTAACAGGCAAACTTTTAAGTGACGCAGTGCTCGCATGGTACTTTGCTTGATACTTCAGAACCGTACAGGACTAAACTGTGCCTTACCCCTTTATAACAGATAACTGCACGTTTTGAAATGTTACTACTGTAGGTACATAACACAACACAACATTCGATTTGCGGTGCTTCACATACTCTCAGTCAACCTCAATGTGAATGGGTTCCACCATCTGCACAATATATTGAACAAGCTGATTTTGACTGCAACAGTAGCAGTTCAGAATAAATGTAGCTCTAGTATCTAACTCTTATGACCGCTAGACTAGTATTCGGGCCTTACCCGTTCTAATTGTATTGATTTGAATATTTAGTAATAGTCCGTTGTTTAAACAGCAATGTGGTAGATTCAATAAGCATCAGTCTTGTAACAATGTGAGTAACTGGCCAGCCATGGGATGTAGTCAGTGTCAACGGCATTAGATGCATATACAATTTTGCTTCATACAACCTTTGCATTGGTTAAATAAGCCGTGAGCGCAATCTACCCAAGGTCAGGTGCTCCTCCTCCACCATCTAAGCTTTGATTCTTTTCACCTTGCGAGTGTATCGCAGTCGACGCATCCGCTCCTAGATTCGTATGATGCATGTCCCAATCAATACCAATACCACCCGGGTACACGAATTGGGCTGGTATTTCGTCGCCTTGCGGAGCAGTGTCAGTCGCTTGCCCGGCCATGGCACTAACACACAAGGCGCCTAGTTCCCAACTGCCCATCCCCCCTTTTGACAATTTCGTCTGCGATGTTTCGCGACCCGCGGTCGCGAACGGTTTCGGACCGCTTTTGCCCAAAAGCCCCGACGCAATGGTAACACCAATACGACTCTGGTCGTGATTTGCAGCATTCTGCTTCGGATTCGAAGGATCTGTTATCTGGTTCACATTGGGACTGGATGTTGTTGTGTGATGGGGATTAGGGGTCGAAGAAGGTTCGGAGCGAATAGGAATATAACAAAAGGGTAAAGAGGATCCCCTTGACGAGCCCGAATCGGCGTAAAGAGATGAGTTGGATGAAGGAGTCGCGGTCCGTTGCCTTTTGTTGGCGTGACCGTCAGAGCCACTGCCACTACTAGCGGACAACGAAGCTGGATTTGGTGCTGGCCTAACCCATGATGAAGATGTGCGGGGGGCGCTGCTGGGCGTATTGCGCGACATAGTCCTGCCAACTGATAGGCCAGGTATCGGAGGTTGTGCTTCTGAATGTCGAGACAACCTAGTCCTAGCTAATAGGGGAACATTATGAGACACTCCGTTATTCAAACGTTGGCTAAGTCGCGTGACCCGCGAAAGTTGCACGATGTCTTGAACGCCATTACGTTCAATGTCAAGGAGTGCTTGGCGGAGGAATGACCGAGTGATGGAATGTGTGCGACCAACGGCTTCCATGGCGGAAAGTATGAAGTCGAGGTTGCCGACATTTGTCGACGTAGGATTTTCTTTACAGAAGTACATGTAGACGGAGGCGGCGCAGAATAATGACAGTGCAGCCAGTGGTGTCCTCTATGATGGGATTTGTCAGTAGCCTATTGCTAGAACTATTTAGGATTGGAGAATATCTCACTGGACTCGAACTTAGGTGACTTGTGAGTTTCATGATATTGACAATCTCCTGTGCGGCAGCGTTCAGGCGATCATGGCTAGTCCGCTTCGCAGATTCAGGTAGCTTATAAGTATCAATTCTCTCAAGGGCTGCATGATGTAGACAAATTATCGACGCGTGGAAGTTCAAATTCGTATTGACAGCCGTAAGGTCACGGTAGTTCTCGGGTAGTCTGAACGATTCCGGTATAAACATGAATGCGCTCGAGAGAGTATTGTCGATATCACGGTGGCGCTTCCAATATTCGCCATACTCGTAGTTTTCGGGGTTGTCATTTTCTTTTGGTCGATGAGCGTGCTTCAAGATAAGGTTGAACAAATGACACACTACTATGGTCCCCGCAAATGATGAGTAAGAGTGATCTCCTTTGAAGACATCGTGAATAGAGCATGTGTCCACAGGTTCTCCGCTGTGGAAGGCAGCTTCGTTCTGCAAGAAAAGGGTCAGCATACAGGCATCAAGTGTAACAAATCACCGATATGCGCTTTCACGGAGAAATCGAAAGGTGCCCCTTCAGTGAACTTTGAAGGATTCTTACAGCGGGAAGATGAGTTGTAACCTAACGTCAATTAGTCATTATATCGCAACGCCAGTTTTACATGCCTTACCTCCGTTACGTCGATTAGATGTGGCCACCCCGTCGATATTGAACAATGACTATCAATAGAAAAAATTCCCCAAAAGACGCGACGCCGCTCCTCAAGTTCGGCCCAATCCCGAGGGGGAGCCAGAGTAGGGCTTGATTCATCAGGAGGGGAATCCAGATGGTGAAGACCCATCATCGCAGCCAGACGTACGGCTCGAGCACAACTCATTGCTGCCCGTGTGAACAACACTACGAAGAGAGAAACGGTATATCAGTTATCACTGTCGTATAAGATACTCAGAGCGGCCTAACAAAGCAGTTGTGGAGCCTGATATAGAAAGCGGGTTGACATCCTTCGAAAGATAACGAGATGTTCATAAAGAGAAGAATGAAAGCCTCGAAGGCAACTCACTTGATTTAGCTTCATCCGTAGCAAGGATGCACCATGTTTGAGCATGTGCTACAGTGATGAAATGTTCGCCGTAGCCCTTTTATGGTGTTAGCAACACTTTACACTCTGTGAATATCTTGCTAGGGCGGATACGTAGGAAAATAACACGCATACCTTCATCTCATCTGTATCAGCATATTGTCGGGCGCGCCGGTAGAAGACTTAAACAGCACAAGTTAGCAAGTTTTCCACATTAAAAAGCTGTAAAAGCTACGGTATTACACGGAGCCTACGAAATAAGGGGCCGACGAAATTAGAGTAACTGCTGAACAGAGAATAAAGCGCTCAGCATTACTTACTGTCATGGTAAGCATTGTATTTGGGGTCGTTGTTTGAAGTGAGTGCCCATATTGCATATTGAAGACACATAGGTGGCTTCATATGGGGAGGGGAGTAGAAAGCCTGGAGGTAGCGGCCGGGGTGGACAATAGGGGCAAACTGTTGTTGCCGTTCAAAGAAGAGTCGATTGCTATCTGTTCTTAGCGACAATAGTATAGACGGACTCATCCAAGCTACTCACAGATCTTCCATCACCTCGAACGGAGGCAGGGCTTCGAACACGCCCCCGAGGTCTATCAGCTCGCCGTTGAAAGCATTCTCGTTGAAGCCACCTAGGGGTTGCGCGGAGGCATCTCCTGTGAACGCTGCTGAATTCGCATCGCTAAAATCAAATGTAGGATTGTCTAATGAGATGTTGGGCGTGCCATAGTCGATACCTTGGAATTGGACATCTTCGGTTATGGGTATCTCAAAGGCGTCAATATTGACGACCTCTGCGGTGAGCTCTTCAGCATCAAGAGCGACACCAGCACCAGCACCAGCACCAGCAGCAGGTCTTCCCTCGCTAGCTTGTCTCAAAAGGCCTTCGACTTGTGCTACAACTCATTCAGCTGCGATTCTAAGGGCCCAAATCTATAGGACTTAATAGGCGAGTTACCTAAGCGTTCCTCAAGTTCTTTTACGTTTCGGCGCTTGAAGGCGGGCTTCCTTCGCGATTCCGGATAGACACAATCACCATTCACCTTGGCGCAACGCGTGCAGACGGGCCTTACTTTGTCACACCGGAGCTTTCGGCTTCTACACGTGACGCAAGACTATGAATGAATATGGGTCAGAAACCCGGCTTGATCTTGATTTGATCCCGTGGATCTAAGTAAAGATAAACAGTGGAATTACCAATGATTCTCCGGTCGGGCCGGCAGCGGCTGCATCGTCAGGCATAATCTCGCCACGAGAATGGAGCCGGGGAGGAGATGATGATGGTGGATTCAGTAAAACGTTCACGGGTCAGATCTCTTTCAGCATAGCTTCAACTGAAATCGGTGAACGGTGATGTTTCACGCCTGTCTCTGCTATGTACATTCGGATGAGGCTTGGGAGCTACGGAGGCTGGTGCTCCATCGATTTTAGCCACACGGGTACGGGGATTCGTGCCTCCGGCCACCGAGACTTAATGTGGACGACAATTGAGCCGCAACAGTGATTAACATATTACCTAGGTATCATCTACGGAGTACCACGGCCACGATCATGGTAAATCATGATAATAAATCCTGCCAGAAGATTTACAGCAAGCCTCGGGCAACTTGTTTGAAGATCTCATTTGTAAATGCTACTTTTTACTATATAGTACTACTTATTCGAATCAGGCATGAACAAGCAGAAGTAAACGAGGAGGCAATGCTCCGGGTATCCCGCGAAGGTTGCACCAAAATCAAATCGTTCTAGCAAAGCGGCCTTGACTCTGCACTCTGCGCTTCCTCACAGCGCCCCGGCTGTTGTCTAGGACGGGTCTGGACGTCGACACGGCCATTATGATCCTGTAGTTCCCGTGGGTTGATGCAGGTTCGGGCGTCTGGACTCTGGGACCCTGGAGGTATCGTGCATGCTGTGTTATTTCACTCATTTCATTCACTCGCTCACTCACTCACTCACTCACTGTCGCATGTCTGTCGACAAGTGTGCACTACAGTACGCAAGTCTAGCAGGTACAAGACACTTGACGATGCAGTCTGTCATTAAAGGAGAATCCTGTGGACCACCCTAGTGCCCCCGGGATTGCCCCTGCTCACCCGGCAATACGTCTGTGCCATCCACTACAGTAGTTCTGCAGACGCCCAGGTTCAGAGCCGTTCTAGATCCTCCCAGGACCTTGATACAGATGGTTGACAGCTTGACAAGTTACTTTAGCTGATCTTGATATTCGCTACTGCAGGAGTCGTCCGTCTCGATATGTAGCTAGTTAGGCAACTTGCTTGAACGATACAACACTACTGTACGCTAGCTGGTTGATGAGCGAATTACAGGACCGTGCTAACTACTCATGAGCCAAAGGGCCGCGCTTGATCTCGTGCGTTGCCGACTTAGCTCTAGACTAATTAGCCCAGCATCTGACTCGTAGAATACATTAGTCGCGGAATTCACCCACCATAATTATTCTGGTTCTCGTCAAGATCCGTTACACTAGTTTTGTCCTCTAAGTACTAGCCGTTTCTCTAATTATGTTGTTACCCTCTGACATGATCTAGTCTCATCTTGTATAATGACATGTAGGGTAACTTGCATGGGGCTCATATGTAGGTTGGTGTCTTTGCCGCATATGTACGTACGTGTAGTTAGACGGCTCGGACTTCGCAATATCTTGGAGTCCGTAATTCGTTCGTTAAACAAAAACTTTGAGGTAACGACTGCCGAACCATGGGTACTCTGTAGATTAGTTATCAGGAAAACTATTCTCGATTGCTTTTGATTTACAGCAAATCTCACAACACCAAGTCAAGCGCATCATAGACTGGTCAAGGGTGAAATTGCGTTCATGGGGTTTTTTTTTATTTGCTTAAAGTTTAATTATCAGTGCGCTTGGAGCGTCAAGACGAAAAAAAGAAAGTTGCCAGAATGGAGACGTGTCATTACGGACGACTTATGAGGTGTTTGGTAGGTATAATCGCTTATTAGCAGCGTCCTAGCGAGAAATGGCGCTTCACAAGTAATGGACCGTTACATGGCGTTCAAGCGTAACGACCCCAAAACTCCACTGCGCGGTTACCAACCAAATAGAGGAATAGACGCTTTTAGTTGAGCGTTACAAACAAATTCCCGATTTTAGCGACCAGTAACTACAGTGCAACGGCGTGGATTTGTACTTTAATTCATTTCTAAGTCTACGTTTGAGTTACTCGAAGCAGCATCCGACACTAAACCGAGCTAGTTGCATAACCTTCGTCCGAATTGACAAGGCAAGTAAGTATACTGAGAACAACAACAACGGAGAAAAGCTAGTAACCTCAACTAATTCAGCCTAGGCCGAACCGCAACACGGCGAAGCGGTACTGTACCTACATGAACACTCACAACTCATACGTACAGTGCCTTTTTCTTTGCTGAGCACATGCACAGACAAGCTCATCTCTTACGCCAAGACGAAGGGCGAGGCCGTCTGTCTGCAAAGGATGCAAGGGAATGAGGTTGAATCCCACGCTGACTGAGAAGTAAGAGTTTCTGCTAACCAAACAAGCTTTGCATCTGGCGTCTTATGAAGAGCAAGGGCCCGTGACTAAGCATATGCCACATGTGCTAGCGTAATGAGGCTGTCTATACAGGGTATAGGCAGTTGAGAATGATGACAATGACTAATGTGGCTGGTTGGGCTGACTGCGGAACACTAACTATAGGGACCCCTCGAATTAACGTGAATGAAAATCAGTTCCCGGGATTTGACAAAAGTACAATATTTCGTATGAATCGTATCGTTTCGTATAATGGCCCAGGTAAACGAGGGTTACCTAAGAGCCGTACATTGTACTTACAAGTGGAGTGGGCACCCAAGAAAGAACTGAGTCGGGGTTATGTCAGGAGTTAGCGTAGTGAGGGGGCTCGGCTCGTACGAGCCTATACTAACAAAGAGGTGGTGTACGGGTTAATTGGCCCAACAAGTAGTCTAGCAACAAGAGGATCAAGATCCAAATTCGCGTATAAATTCACATAAAAAGATATATCCCATCCTATGCCCTCCCCAGGCTGCCATTGGGCTGTCATCGACCTAGACGCCAAGGATCACTAACATAGTAACTGCACTATACTACTATAGACCTACAGTGCACTAGTTGTTGAAGGAGCAGAAAGGAAGAAAGCCGCCGTGAGCAGTGGACTAGGAAGCGAATAACCCGGCCCCGGCCCCGGCCCCCAATAAATGCCTTGGCGGTCCGGGGGGGTTGTTTACTGGAAATCGAAATGGGAGTTACCTGGTTGGGTATTCTCTGCGTGAGTATAGACAAGGTCATTGGCCAATTGCACTCTGTGGGCGTTAGTTAGCCTTGTCATGTTGTCATGACATATTTCACAACACGGGGTTTTGAACCTTTACACGGCAGCGAATTGCATTATAGGATTACCTATAAGTAGGACTTCCAGATGGATCGCATCACATCAGCAAACAATCAATCGCATTGATAGCAAGTGATATCCTTACTTCCCCCACCTTTGTGGTTTTCAGCTCTCTCTCTCTCCCTTTGATGACATGACATAATACGACATTGATTAATTTGCAACCTCAGGTAAGCGGGTAGACCCCAGTTAGCCTCAGGGATCCAGGCTTCAACGATCTGATGTGACATGAACAACCCCCCCAGCACTATTTGTTTCGACGGTCTGACCAAGGCTAGGGAAACCCCCCCTTGGCGGATCTCGTGCTTATCTCGGAACCCATGCCAACTCGTGAGAAAAAAAGAAAGAAAGAAGAGATAACTGCCCTAATTTGCTTACCGCTAGCTAGTTAGCGAGTGCTACCATACTTACCAGCATGAATCAGTCAATTGCCCGATCTACAACATACCGTTGCGATTGCGATATCGTGTAACCATCGATTGTACTGTAGCCCCTCGGCTTATTTGATCCGATCGCTGTCTTGTTTCCCATTTACTCATTGCCGTTAAACACTGGGCTATTGAATGCATAAGTTCTTCATAGGATTTGTTGTACCTTGCTCAGTTCCGGGAAGCTTTCCACAGTACTACCTGTGCATATTACTGTGCGATAAGCACTGTGTCGCGCGGAACATCTTCGGAAGTGGGGTACTGCGGGATGGAGCTAGTTTGGGGAACAAGCCACAGGGATGTACCTAGGTACTGACTTACCTGAGCCACCAAGCCATATATGTCTTGGGAAAAGGGTCCTTGCACCCCAAATGCTTGGGCAAAATAAAACGCTATACGACGGTATTGTACTAATTAGTCCAAGAAGCATGAATCGTTCCAACTTCAACGGTTACAACTTCTATGTTTGCCAGGATGTGTACACGTTCAAGTATAGTTCGAGATGATGTTATTATAAAACCCAAATGTGTTTAATTGCTTGGTGAAATAACAAGACGGCAGGTTGTCTACCGAACTCAGATAAGCTGACGTGAAGGTTTCAAGAACAAACAAATTTATTGATTATTGAGTACGTGTCCCAGGGATTAGGGTTTGCGATTGGGCGGGACGAGGCTTCCATGCCGTGAGAGCTGAAACAGGGTGGCTTTTTGGGCAAAGTCAAAATGTATGCGAACTAAGTTTTTGCCTAGAAAAGAAAGCGAGTGAAAAAAAGGTCTTATATTGGTAGCTGAGCGGTATGGTACGTTTCAAGCAGCCCGAAACTTGTTCATCTCATCATCCACCCGGGATCTGGACCGGCATATGGGAAGTGAAATGTCATCTTTTCTTCTCACGAGAATACGTAGGCTAGACAAGTTCAATCAGAGGTCCCTTAGCCCATCCACCCGGTTCGAATTTAAGTGCTTACCCCTGTCACAATCCCGCGATCCTTCACACGTCCCGTTTTCAGCACTAAGACGTTAGCTATAATTACGACCCCTAACGATACTTGGGCCGATAATGCCAATGAGGGTATAGTTTTAGGCTTCTACGTTGGAATGAATTTTCACGTCTCCGAAATTGGAATGCAGTTATTCAAGAATGAACTTGTAGGGAATTCCGACAGTCCAAGCTGGGCCAAGGGCCAAGGGACAGGGGTTGGCGATTCAGTTGGTAGCTAGCTCATCGTTGTACGATACCTACCTACTTCTCATGCGACCAGACCCTCGCATGTGAAGCTGCGGGGCTAGCGTTAGTTTTCCAAGCCGCAGTTATTAGGTCCAGATCTCTATTAACCTTAATCATGCGAGGCGACCAGATTGCGCACCCAATTGTCACGCGACGTTTGGGAAAATCGTGAGCCTAAATTGGCATCTACTGTCACAGCCCTGTTACTTCGGGCAGAATTGCATTCAATCTATCGATCAAGAACAGTTGCGCCGGGTGCTGCCACACATTCTAGGAGTCCGATCGGACGTGATGTTTATCGCTGTAGCCATGTGTTAATTTTTATTTTATCACTTTTTCCAGGTAGTGGCAAACGATGACGTTTATTTTTACTTTCATTGATGCATTGATGCGATCCAGACCTATTTATCTACATCTGGCTGTATAAAGATACTTGGTGCGCTGTCTCTCCTTTCCTCTCTGAGGGAAAGTTTCGTGACGGGTAATTACTTGTTTCTAGACAGTTGCGGCCTAGCCCTTGTGCGATTGGCAAGAGAGCTGCGGTTCTGTCTGGTACGGTAGCCAAAGAGTGCCATAATACAAAAATAAAACAAGCTCGAAGTGCATGGATAATGCCTATGGTTCGGAGCTGGTGCATTATATGCTGCCGCGCTTCAGATTAGGAGTTCGATGTCTCTCTGGCTCGTAGCCACCTTCGTGATCGTGGTCGTGATCGTGATCGTGGCGCTTGCTGGAAGGTAAACACTTGCCATCTGCCGAGCGACCGCCTTTCATGGCGTCTGCCTCGGCACGGGCACTGTTAATCATATTCGGCAATTGCCGTCTTCTGGCGTTGATAAACCAGTTGGAAATTTGATCTGCAGTTGAAGGAGTCCCGAGGTTAGCGCAAAGTAAATAATCGCAGCCATAGCCTGACTTACTCATCTGTAAATTCGTCTCTCTCATGAGCGCCTGCTTCTCGTCCTCCGTAGGGTATGGATGCGCCAAATGAGTAAAAAACCAATTACGGAGTATCTCAGTGGTCTCCTTTGGCAAGTTGCCACGGCGTTTTCGCTGCTTGCCTTCTCCGTTCGGTCCCATACTAAAATCGCTCCCCACACGCATGTATGTCTCATGGTGGTAGTACCCTCCCGACGAAAACGGCGTTCTTTCAAGTCTGGATTCGAGATGGGCTGACCCGACAGAGAGGGATTGGGTTCGGCTCGGGTGATGGTAACCGTAGGGATGATGATAACTTGGTGGCCGATATCCGTGTCCTCCCACATCCGTCGAATAACCGTTGCTGCCCGGAGCATAACTGGACCGTCTGGACGATTCTATCATGTACTCGTCACCACTGTGACCCTGCGTCCGATGATACTCGTCACCGCTGTGACCCCGATAGTTCCCGCCGATGCCTGGCTCGTAGTTGGATACGGGATAACTGGGTGGTGGTGCTCGGCGCGTTTCCGTTCGTTCGTGTGGATTGGCGCAGTCAGGAGATCTCGTGTGGACCATCATCATGTTGTAGTCGGCGTGGTGAGGACTTGAGGGGGCCGACTCTACCCATGGCCTAAACGGTAGACGGGTTTCGAGACATGGAGACTGCGGTCGGGACACGACCCGACGAGGAATTGTGTAGGGTCGTGGCACTTCACTGGCCCTATAGTATTCCGCCTCTTCATCGGAAGACACACGTCTTCGCTTGGAGGACTGGTTGGGAGAAATAACATAGTCCGGCGGCGTGATGGGTCCATGATACGGACCAGTGGGTGATGTAGCCGACGGTGGTGTTCTTGGTAGCCTATCTCGTTGGAGTTCTGGCACCAACTGCTCCAGATCTGGAAACGCCTGGCCACCGTATTAGTACGAGCCATGGACCACAGGGACGGAAATTACCTGATGAATGGGCGGCAGAGAGATCTTTTGGCGCTCGTTGCATGGTCTGGTCAAAGGGTTGATGTCGATAATTTCCCAAATGCGTTTGGGATGCTCTCGTTGATCAGGTGGCGTCATCCTGTCTACAGTCATGTTGATGAGGACTCCAAACTGTTGCCCACTTCAGCTCGTGAGGCTATATATGCCTTGCCACGATCTATCGAACGAGAAAGAACCCGTACGGTTTCCCGCTCAGCGATCGAACCTAGTTATACTGTGAGCGATAGATCTTGTCATACTGTCATATGCTTGGACTTGAGTGTCTTACACTGGGAAACTGGGTTAAAGTCGGAGACGTCAAAGGGTCAAGAGACTATCGGAGTGGTGCTTTACACTTTTGGAATAATTCTATCCAGTTCTAGAGGGTGATGTGACGTGAGAAGCGAATGGATATCTTGCGAGTGTCCAAGAGGACAAAAAGGGTTGACGTCGGTCAACGAAAGGTCTCGGTTCTTGGGAAGCTGCAGCGAGAGAATAAGAAGGACAAGGAGCAAGAATCGGGGAATGCTCTTTCTTGTCCGCGCAAAAGTTGGCAGGGGCTATGCAGCCTTTAATAATAGAATCAGAGTAAGTAGCGAAGGTAATGGCACCGGTTGTGCATCGTCGTAGTTAGTGTTAAAGCCAGAACGAGAAGAAGGTCATTCTCCAATGGACATAAAAATCTATATGTTAGGAGGGGAGGGGTTCAACCCAGGTCAAGAAAAGATAGATATAGGTATGTAATGGTCACAGAACAGAAAATCAAGCCATGCTCAGACAGCAACGCAAGAGAGAAAAAAAAACCAAAAGCCGGGCAATTATCAGAAGCTAATGAATAAAGGAGACAAGAGCGGCTTTTCAATGTTGAAGTTCACCACCACCGTTGGGAAAGATAGTTTTTGTGACTAAACCCTAAGAGGGATACGGATGACGACTCACAAACATTGCCATGTACGAAGTATATCTGAAGGGAAAAGTCAGTCGGGGCATAGTATACTGTGCAAGATCAATGATACACTACCAAACGAGACCGACCCGGTGCGTCGCCCCTACACTGGACTAGCGCACTTATGACTCTCAAATGTCTCCTCGACTTTGCCAGGCCCTTGGGTGGAACTGGGCTACCAAGGCGGGCCACATGGCTTAAGGGTCTACTTTGACCGGAGGACCGTAAACTTGTTTCAGCACTGACTTGAACTGAACTTTGCCTCTCTTGTTGTTGAATGCGGCCACCACCATGCGGGTAAAGGTACTAGGTACATCCAGGGGTAAGGCGACATCGAGGCGCTTGACCAACATGACAAGCTAACAAGAAGGCAAGTGATTTCTAGTGTACCTAGTGTACGTTTCCCACAAAGCCCCTGCACCCTGTCCAGCAGGGGTGGTTCGTGGCCCCGGTCCGCCGCGGTTGTCGTTTCTAGTGCCAGATGAAATTGCCCGATGGCTCCAGGGGTCGACCTTGCACGAGTTAGTGTAGTGTAGGTACCATTGCATGCTGCGGACACACTTGCACTTTCACCACGGTCTTCTTCTCTCCACATTATCCAGGTACAAAAAGTACGGTGGTAACGTTGGTGGTGGTTGGAAACTCTACAGTAGAGTCTCGATTATTCCTCAACGTGTTGATTGTCGTGACTGGTGTTGCCGAAAAATCTTAGCGATGTGGTGGAGCATCAGTGCAAACGTAGAACAAAAAGTTAACAAAAAAAAAAAAAAAGGGAGTAAGAAACATCAAGATGAAGCGGACAAGTAACTATCGTCAAAGTGGCGTAGATCCGTTATACTCGACTTGCTTCACCTGTCTTTCAATGTGAGTCAATGTCAAAACGTTTGACAAGCCAGCGAAAAGTCATATCTTACACACACTGGGTCATGTATGTATGAGGCGCACCGACTCGAGTAGGCTCCATAACTAGAATCGAGACCCAGGACTTTGCTGCACATACAAGATAGTAAGTAGTAGGTAGGACAGACAGTAGAATGAATACCCGTGCCGGACCTTTTCGTCGATGTGAGCAGCTCCAATGTAACGTTGGTGGTTTTCTTGGCAATGCCGAGTGTCCCCCAAATGCAGGCCACCGACCCAGAGAAGGTTTCCGTGCATCTGCGTCGGCACGGAGCAGCAGGATCAGTCGGTGGTGACCAAACAAAAGCCCGTAGAGGCGCCCCAAGGAGTTGGCACTCTCGGAACGGTGCGCGCGCGGCCTAGGTTCAATCCCACGTTATCGTTGGCTACAATGCATGCGATGGAAATTTGATACGATAAGTAAATTGCCTGTGGTGATGATGGAACGAACTTGACTTGACGCATAGCCAGGCCTGTTGCACCCTTCATTCAGCCTTATACGCCTGGCTACTTACGTACTTATTTACCAGATGGCCAGTCAAATATGCCCAGTGCGATTGGGTCCTTGACTTTGGGCATCTTTGCCAGTGCGGAGGAGCAAGAAAGAGGATGTTCACAGTCCAGCTTGCGGGCCGAGAATAGCGGGTAGGCAGAAAGTTTAAATGTAGCTATATACTACTACTAGTATATTGAGACCCTAACGAAAATTCGCATGATGATAAGGGCACAGTACCTACCTCTTAGGTTACCTACCTACCTTCCATAGTTTTGCCGGAAACTACTCGGTAGAATGATGCAGGTAAATACGGGCTGCAGGTTTTGATATCTGCACCTGCAGTCATACCGTTTCAAAATTCTTTTCACCGAACTGTCAATCTAAGGTTGGGTAGGTGCATCCAGCCAGCGTAGTTTTTTTTTTTTAAATTTTTTTTCTATTTTTTAAGATAAGATACGTAGATATACGTAGTACAGTACCAGGTAGATGTCCTGGCGAAACAAAAGACAAATCCAGTATAACAAAAGTATAAAAATTACTATCGAGGCAGTTGCAGATAGATACCTTAAGGTATGATGCAATCCTCGGTACATGTTAGCGGATTTTGAGAGAGCGCCCTTTACGGGCAACTTGACACGGACATGCAACGAATGCATGTATGTTGTCATCGTACGCCTTCTGAATGATACTGAATGGTGCGCAGGCGGCAGATCGGAAATTTGTACAACAGCTACCTACTCGGCATTGTCACTGTAATCACGGGATGAAACTCAAACTGCCGACATGACATGAACAAACCCCTCAAAACATATCAGACCTACTTGCACATACAGTATGTACTCCTGGCAGCTGAAAATGCCCAAATTGCGGAACCGAGTTAGTACAGACAGTAGTTATACTGACTAGTTATCTAAGGCTAGTTAGTTGATAGCCTCGGATGGAATTTTCCGAGGCGAGGCCGTGCGGACCAAGATTTGCACATAAACGAGTTTTCTTTTAGTTTTTAACCCAGTTTAACCCACAAGCCGTTGAGATGGACCCCCATAACACCATACTAACCATGCGAGCCATGTTAGCTCCCCGCGACATGATCTGTTGCGCGTGCACTTGTCAATCTTGTCAAACCGCCTAATAATAGTACCTGACAAAACAAAGGGGACGGCGCCTTCGAGTTCCGCTCTTCCGCTTTAGTTCATACCGTAGTGGAGATGCCAAATCTGCCGAGGAAGGACGCCGGCATTGCACGTTCGAGTCAGCGAAGGTCCCTTTCAGTCCCGATCATCGCCGGAGAGCCGGGGAAGACTGTAGATCGTCTTCCACTTGCGCAGGTCCTGAGTCTGCTTTCCCTGGTAGGGGATGCCTCCGGATTGCCAACCTAGTACTGCCGACCTCTTTGTGCCATACGGACCGCCAAGCAGCCATGCCTCCAGTTTATCGCAAGTTTTCCACGACGAATTAAGAGTTCCTCTAACTAGTGTGCTATAACTATAAGTAGATACTATAACCTCCGGCCGCCGGGGTAGAGATTCAGCCCCCTTGTACCGCTGTCAGCCTGGCAAGGGGCGGCATTGAACGACTTGTCGCGTTCACGGTAGGGAGCCTCGTTCCCCCGATATAACTCGGCATGGTCTCTTAACTAGTTTGTGACGGCAATGGCAGGGAGGCAGCAAGCCATTCATTGTTCCTGGGCTAATTTGTCGTGGCTAGTGCACTTCCGTAAATACCCTGAACCTGGTGCCACACCTGTAATTAGGTGTGTTGCATATTTTACCCCCTCCCGTCGTCGCCTCGAATTACCGCTTACCGAAAGCGTGTTGACCCAAAAGGGGATAATGGTGTCTATTAAGTTAGCGAGGGAACTTATTGTAAGATAGGGTTCCATCGGGAATAACTCGCGTAATATAGACTAAACCTCTTCAGGTCTTCTCGTCAAGAACCTAACCATGAGTCCCAATGGCAACATGGGAAACATATTGTTGCTCTATAGTGACTTGATGCCGATGACGTATTATATATATAGTGAGTATATCCTGTAACTCCTAAAGAGATCAGCTGTTTTTTTTAATTCAGAAAAGGGATCTACAAAATTTGTTAGTACGACAAATTCACTCTACTACACGTATTGCGCCATCTCAGGAGCACTAACAAGTATCCATCGCCCCTCTTTCAATAGATTGATTTGCGCTGCGTAATTAACTAACTGCCAAGTTTGAGATGATTGAGGGGGAAGAGGGAAGAGAGAAAAGGCCATGTGCTGATAAGCTCAAGCTAAGATAATGCTACAACTTTCATACCTGCGATTCTAGTACAATGAGATCAGTAATCAGAATTACTTGATTCGCCTTAGGCAACTAGTCACTTCATCAGTCTTGAGCCTCAACTTACCGTTACTCTAGACGGCTGGGATTCTTAACCTTCGGGCACCCTTTAACCTCTGGATATATTTGAGACTAAAGATAGAACCTACCAGAGCACGTCAAATCGATTCGTTTCCCTACCGACACTTGCGATTACGTCTCCTCGTCTAACAGCTCCACAAACAGTAGATAAGTCGGGATGTGGGTGTGGGTTGTTGGCCACGATGCCTCGTGCGGATCAGCGCCACACATCATTTCAACGGTAGATCATCAATACAACTACTACAAATGGATAGGAAGCTGGTAGGGATCAAAACATCTAACTCAGGACGAGGATACTTCTTGCGCGTGAACACAAGAACGACTCAAACCGCCATAACACCGAGTACCTGGTACTTGGTCACTGAACGCGCACATCCGCAGGTTTGGTGTAAGCTTGTGTCACGTTTCTTCCCTGAGGTACCGGCTTACGGCAGAACCATCGTGTGGTATTCCGGGTAGCTGGCATCGGGGCTGACCATCTCCCGCGCGCCACGGCGGCGTAAAGGACGGCTAAACTTTTACCAAAACTCTTCTGCGTTATGCGGTGACGTGTTTGGCGGCAGTGACACAGAAGGGAGTGGTGGCGGGGACATACAGTAAAGCAAACCAGAGAATGCTTGATACATAGAGAGACATGGCTTTTCCCAGTGCGTGAATCTCAAGAGAAAGAGAAGGCGTTCTAAGGGCGGGAGAATCAAACTAACATGTTTGTCAAATCCAATAGTTCCTACTTGGTAATCCTCTATGTTCTTCGGTCCCGAGTGGCTTAGAGTCCATACATTGCTATATGATAATTCAACTATAGTGAATAGTCGGAAAGCTATGCGGAATAACCCAACGGAGCGTATTGCTAATGTCCTCTACAGCTATCTAAGTGCTCGTTCTGAAGACTGAAAGATTTCCGCGTTCCATTATTCATTCACCTTGTTCAGTGAGACTAGCGCCACATTACCCAAAAATTAGCTTGAAACCTATATCACACCAGGTAACCCAGCCTTGCAGGAACGGTCCTAACTGGCTTCACAACTTACGGCAGACATCTCCGCAAATGGTTCAATGCGGGCGTCATCTTCGTTGTGTCGTGTGTGATAGCCTCACTCGCTTGTTGCTGTGCCTACGCCTCGTACTCAGCACCGCACGGGCAGGTCTAACATCTACCTACCTGTGAAGAATCATCCATCATGTTCGAAATCATCCCACACAAGAAGCCCCGGCCGTCATCTCGTGCCACTCTTCCCCAGCCAAGGACCAATGGCAGCGTTTCCAGCTGACCGGCATCGTCAAATGCACAAGAGGTGCATGCATGCGCATGGAGCCAGGAGGTGTTGTGGTTGCACAAACGCGCATGACAATATGATCAGACACTGCGTGTGCTGATGTTTTGCTTCGCCCGTCCGCCCGCCCCTTACACATTGGGTGGTGGTGGGTAAATCATCAAACGGCAAGGGGCGACAATCTAGGTAGGTAATCTACGCATAAGTAAGTGTGTATACTATAGTGTCGTTGTCATCGTCGAGCGTCAGCTCCAATGTTGTGCATTGGTCTAACTTCTCCCTCACTTGCAGCCGCCGCCGCCGCCGCCGCCACCGCTTACACACCCACCCACTACTTGCACCACCATCAAAAAAGATCGCGGGTTTTTGTCTCGGATGAAATTGAGAACCGTGCTCCTGTCAAACGAACCCTTGATCTGACCACGCCCCTGTCAAGTCAACTTCCGACCCGCTGTCATCGGAAGCCCCCCTGGCCTGCCCTTGTTGTCTGTCAAAGGACGACGAGAAGGTACAGTAGATCACGTTGGGATGCCATTCGCCAGTCCGTTCGCGACAATTTCCCGAATTGGTCAAGACTATACTATTGGCTCTATTCCCTACCTAACTACTGATCAGTACGTACACGGCCATTTTCGATGACACCAGGTTCCCGGGTTGCTACTGTGCTATGGTTGAATATGTCATTGTCGATCATCAACTAGTGGAGAATAGTGCAATACTTGTCTTGACTATACGCATATACGCTAGCGTAGCGTGCAGCACGCTAGCATAGCGAGAATAGGGGAAGGGTGGCTTACACTAGCTCCTAAGCGGCAAGGCGTCAGTTATAGCACTCCGTTCATTATACTTGATCGTATGTACCACTTACACGTGTGGGTTGTTTTCCTGAAGGTGCCAAGGGCTACATAGATGGTCAGAGTGTGTACGCTGTGATAATAGGTATAGCGAGTAGTCATACGTATACTATAGTCACCCACAAAGTAAGACAGAATGCAAGCACTCGAATGACACTGGCATGATAATAAGGAAAGAACCTTGGCCTATACAGAACTACATGTACCTAACTTAAGGTAGTCTAGCTGGGTAGCATCTGTTCTTGGAGGCTAATTAGCCACCATTTTTGAAACCATGTCACCATATCCACCGTGCATCTTATTTAGTATGTACTTAGCTCGCCTACTGGCACCCCAAACTCACCACGCATTTGCTCTTCAATGCTCTACTACGTCTTCGCTATTCTTCTCCCTCGGACTGGTATTTGTCAAGATATATATTAACAGCAGTCGGTTGAAGTTTGCAGATCGTCCATCTCGCCCCAACATCGACGTTACTAGTAGTGTTCAGGCAATGCATTCATTCTCAGTACTTGTACTCGGACCGACTGGTAGATGCAATATCAGATCATGAACAACGGTTTGGAATACCTTTGCTTTTTCCCATGCTCATCATCCTAGCACAAGGGGACGGTTAAGGCTAGGCCTGCTCGACCGATTATAGCGTAACGGCTATCAAAACACCCCGCTTGGAACACTCGAGCCACTTGAGCAGCAGCTGGGCTGTTCAGGTTGCTCGTGGCACAACCACAACCATCTTAGCCGCTATCCAGATCCGTGTCACCCGCGACTACGCATCTAAGAAGGCGTTTGAGTGTTTGAGCACACGTCTTACCAGGTAGGTTTGCCTCGGCCAATTCGACCAGATTAACGCACAGAGCCATCGGACAGTGCCTTGCCTTAACACAACATCGCTAATCTTGCAGACGGCCGCGGGCATGCTGATGTACCTACTCTCATCCCAAGAAAGAGAAGAAGCGCTGCGGCTGACCGGATAAAGCGACCCTGGCCATATCACATTATCGTATCGGAGTGAACTGCTCGGGATTTGTGTTCCTGTGTTCCTGTGTGCGACGCTCGACCGATTTGTATGATGGGCATCGCGTCATGATGCCAGGTCTTCTCTCTAGTCTAGCTGGATAATATCTTTACCGCTATTCCACGCGGCACAGACGGCACTCTGCATCGTTATAGCAAGACTCTTCTTCATTTACTAGGAAGCGCCTACCCGACAGTCCGTGTTCCTACAGTTTGAGGTGAGAAACTAACACTTGTTGGGCTGTTTGGATGAGATCATTCTAGTTGTCGGGCCTGGTATGAGCTGTATAGGTCGTGTTCCATGAGATCATGACATTTTCCATGATCTCCTATCAAACTTTGGCCACTATAGCGAGGCTATGCACCGCAACAAGCCGAGCGACTTCGTTTGACGTATGAGTAATCAGTATGGGGGAGAGCTGGTAAACCTCTCGTTTCGATGCCAGATTTTTATCGTCAACAATTACCAGCATCACTGCCCCTAGTCTTTACTTGCATAGCGAAGGCTTTACCATGGTCACTTTATTGATCTTTAGAAGTCCTCTGACACTTTCATTATCTTGAAACAAAGAACTGACGATCCTCTGAACACGTTGGTTACCTAGCAATACCGCAGCTGCAGGTCATGTTACCGGTCACTTTTCGTCGAATGTGTAGCCTTACGATCCAATACCACCACATCGGGAACGCGCAGCTGCATGTCTTGGAATACATACCACTTGACAAAGAACCCTTTTACCCCTTTTGGACGAGCACTCGTGTAATCACATCTGCCAGTGATCGATGAGTGATAGGTATTCTACCGCCCCAATCCCAAGAAGTTGGCCCCCAACGAGCAAACTGCATATCAGATCTCGCACAGCCGCAAGATCTGAACAGGAATCGAGGTAATGCCGGCGAACTTCTCCGAACCCATCTGCGAAAACCCCGCATATCATCATTTTTTTCTGGTAAGCAGTAGCATTGAGGGCCAAGACCATCCCCTGCTTGGTTTCTCAGTCACGGGCTTCTATCTCGGCTATCAAATGTTTGATGTGTCGCTTTTTCAATTTTGCGCACACGACCCCATTTTCGTTGCTGTCGCCACATCGTCATGTTTCCAATTCAGGGCCCAGCAGCCGACACTATTCTTAGCGTACTCAGAACAATAAGCGAAGTGTGTGTTTATATGTGTGTGTTGACGTCAATTCAAGAACGGCCTGTAACACCTTGATCTTGATTGGGTTTCTCGTTCTCTTATGCATTGACCCGCCGCTAACCGGTGTAGACACATTTTGATAACTAAGGCCAAAACGCTGTATTGTATGACCACACCATCTTCAACCGGGACAGTCTACGAAATATTTATATGTTACATCGCGAATCCGTCTGGCGCACTATAGTAGATCTCCTATGAGGGAATTCAACTCCTCCTAACCCAATAGTGCCCACGAGGACAAGGACAGAGCGACCTTTTATGTAAATCTCGAACGCCGTTGTCCAAAGACGGCAAGCTTCCTCGATATTACCAGGACATGTAGGGGTTTAAGAGCTTCTAAGTGTGCACAAGACACCAATATGGAATAACTCGAGACCACGAACATTTATAGGCTCTGGAAGGATCGAAGGATGAGAAGAGGCAAATTGTCACCCTCAAAAATCATGATTATCATCATAATTTCGACTTTACTTGGTATCTAGGAAATCCTTGGCTACCAATTAAAGAGAGAGGGGTCGCTAGTTTTATTCAATATCTCCTCTACCCTACCATTACAAACCCACTTTATAGGTCAAGGTCTTGGGTTGGTATTCACGATGATTACTAGTAGGGGGCCCCAGAAAGAAATAGAACGGATGCAAGGGTCGGTCGGTGGGAAAAGACTAATTAGCCACAGAAGAGGAGGAGACAAGTATCCGGGATACCACTCCATGAGCTTATTCTCCATATCTCATGACACCCCATCTGACGTCCCGGGAATCCTAGAGACTTCTTATGGGATGCGACCTATCAGTACAGTAGAGAGCAAGCGTGCTGCTCTTCCTAAGGTCATGGCTGTCCTATTCATATATCGAGACACAGGCCTCAGTTTCAGCAAGACGAATCAGTCCTCGTGACGTTCAAATGGACGTGCAAAATGAGCAATAACTTAAGATGACCATACCAAATGTTACCAGAACAGAGAGTTACGAGTGGTCAACAGTGACCGGTAATGCGATGCGAAATGCTGTACAAGTTTAAACGAAAGGGGGGGATGGAAATGTTCAAGCATCATCCATGCTTCCTTTATTATCACAGCCAAGAACCCCAGGACCCTTGGTGGTCAATGCCACTTGGGCCGTTGTCGGTATCGCTCCCTTGGCTCCTTCACGAGGCTGATCTCAAGTGTCCACCGTCGATGACGGGATCGGGGATCCCTAGTCTAGCTGTCACATTCTGATGATGATGACCGAATCGCATCTTAGCACAACCTTACCCCATGCGTGTCACGCTATACTAACCAATGGTACGCAAAGGACCACGGTTTTTCCTTACAGGGCTACTAGGCAGGGCTGTTCTTGCTCTAACCTTCTTCATAACAGAACCGGGGCTTTCCATTTCCAGCCCCAGCAGCACCTTAACAAGCGAACAAGCGAATAAGCGAAAACAAGGGAAACAAGGGGGGAGGGACACCCGTATGACGGCAAAGAACCCCTGCTGGTTTTTTCTCGTTTTACACTCCCTATACTGCGTAGCACCTATTTGTTGGCCACCGATGACAATCAAGATCTAGGCCTGCGTACATCGGACTATTATGTCTGACGTTGGCCTAGATCAAGGCACCGATATCGCCAATCTCCAATTTCGCGATGTCAGGGTTGAAAAGGCCTCAATCGTGCGTGTGGCTGTGTAACGCTTTCGCCGCGAACAAGGCTGCATAACCTGCCGGACCAGGCCGAACAAGACATATACCTACGAGATACGGGCAGGCAAGGGACGGTGGTAGATAAATGACTATCTGCTCCAATGCAGCAGAACTTTGAGATTTCTCATCTCGGTCCGTCGGGACCGTTATTATATGTGTATGCACGTGTAAAGTTTCCTATATACTTCGTACACTTGTCCAGTTCCATTCTATTCGTGCATCAGACTAGACCGTTTAGATTCGTTCTTGCATGTCAATCAACGTCTTTGGTTGCCCAAGAGGACTAGGAGAAATAAAAAGGGGAGAAAATGCAAGTCTAGAACGCCAGCCGACCCGTTCAGCAACAACGTCCGGAACAGGACCCTTTTTTGCTGCTGCATTCCTGACAGACGCGTGCAGACGCGTGGCATGCCGCTATAGACAGGCTTCTTGTTGATATTACGTGAAAAAGGATGAAGGATCCGAACGATACTTGTAGATGTACTGTAGACCCAAATAGAAGAGAAACCCGGATAATCGATCACCCAAACCCCAGCAACTCGATACTACCTTGCCTCCTGTGAATAACTAAATACTCCACGATAATAACCCAATAACTGTAGGCTACTATATCACTATACTATCTCTTGGCTATAGCTGACTAGCTCGCTGGGCTGGCCCCTGATTGACGGACGCATACTCCCGCCTACTCGTTTGGGTAATATGGCCCCAACGGCTAGTTCCCAGCTATACAGACATCCATGTCGGCGCCGTAAGGCGCAGCATTTTATTGAAGATGAACGAACAAACGATGCTACCGTGCTGGGTCCGCGGAATAGGCGCCGGCGGGAAGATCAATAAGAGGGGAAGGTGTTCTTGCTTTTCGGGGCGGAGACCTGTCGTCATTTCGATTTTGTCTTTTATCGCTATTGTACCTAGGTATTACTCCTGTGAGTTGGGATTATCTGCATGTGTCGTGATCTGATGATGACGACGATTCGTAACATTTACCCGTCCACGGTTGCTGCTGGTCCCTTGCTCATTAAGCCAGATGTGCTATACTATAGTCCCTCCCCTCCTATATTACCTAAACCATGTTAATCCGATAAGCACTACCCTTCGCCTTTTCCACTCCTTCACGCAGCCACCCGGGCCCTGTCCTGTGTCGGGGGGCGTCAGCCATCGCGATCTAAGTACTTCGTAGGATTTCAGAAGCCATGGTTCTGGGACTCGGAGGCCCGTGACCAGATTCCTTCCAGAGAAACGCATAACAAAAGGTAGCTGCCCTATATCGGCGACACTTATTATTATTATTATTTAATTAAGTCCCGTGCGAGAGACTACGTACGGCTGATCGTTGATAAATGTCTCTATCCGCGCTAAGGGATATTATCCCATCAAACTTGGTAACGTAATCTGCATGAAAAATGATACATCGAACGGATTACCGTGCTTGCGAGATAGGTGTTTCACGTGAAGAAGATCGGATCTTGGGGTAAGCCAAGAGGACGAAACGACGCCAGCATACCCGGACATAGCAATGAATACAACTACCTGTCCTCTGCCTCGAGAGTAACCTACCTACACCACCGCCAACAAGCTCCACAAGCTTGAGATATAGTATATGTCAGGCATTACGCTAGTTGTCAGCTGCCTCCATAGAACACGCATTCCCCTATTCGGGAAGAGGTCGTTTTTTGCTCCGACTTATCCCCGACATGAAAGACATCCCGAGCTGTCACTTTGATAGATCTAGAGTATTATGTGGTTGTATCTTGACTTTCCACCCTGCAGGACAGTCAATCCCAGTGTGACGTCCTTGAAAGGCATCCCTAGCCGGCTTCCGCGTCACGTAGCGTCGAGAAGGGGAAACGTGGATAGACGCAGGGTTTAACTGTTTTGGCACATTCATTGCCGGCTTTTAGATAGGTATCTCTATCGTTGGGATACGTTCAAAGACCGTAGATGTAACTCACCTTCAGAAGCCTTCTGTGTCTCGGGATAAGAGGAGACGAAACTGAACGAGTTCTACTGTGCTGTACGAGACAGGGTACGAAGTTCTTCGCCACTGGTGCTCGCTTCAGCTCACCAAGCGCTAATGTTTTATGGGTTCGAGATAATCCCGAAGTGCTACCCTACATCACTAGACACCAAAAGAGGAAGAAACACCAATAATATTAGGTAAGCTTTGGAGGATACAAGAGGATGGAACATCTAGAAGCAAATGGGATCCGAGGGTGACGATCTTCGCGTCGATCATACATTCTCGAGGAACCTATCGGTAAACATAACCAGCCGTCTAAGCGGGAACCAAACGAGCGAGCACCTCTACGCAAGGGAAGGGCATCGATCAAGATCGTTCTTCGTCCCATCTATGAGCTCGCGATGTTGTCGACGGCCCTCGTATGTTTCAGCACGAAGCGCACAGCCTCCCGGATATGTACTTCAAGGCGCAACCGAATCATCCGAAATCCGCAAAACGAGGTGATATAGTTAGTTCACAGGCACGCCGGCCGGCGGGGTCGTTAGTTTTTGATATAACGCCAAATCTAGTTTTAACAGCGAGCACGTTTTACCCTAGCATCCAACCCTTGGGACCGAGGCCGAAAACGACCTTCGTGCAGCATTTAATTGCCGATGAGATCCCCAGAAACAACGTGCTCGGATACATTTTGCCTTCGCGATGTGACGACTAGGCATGGTGTCGTCAGGTGTTTCCCCCTTCCCCCTCGACGCCCGGATGCGATGGCAGGGCGTTCGACCTAGACTAACTAGCGTGGCCACGTTCCTCCGATGCAACGTCTCGTGTCGTCCGAATAACTATCTGGGTAAAATACGAACAACAAAGGTCTCGGACTGTCCGTGCACTCGGACGGGCCAGGGGACTAGGTGGTCGTCCCGGGCTTTGGAATCGGCTGCCCCCCTATACATTTTGGCGTCGTCCGAACTCTCAACCGGGATTTGGGTAACCCGTTGTTCTTTGAGGAACCAATCGCATAAAGTTCGACACGGGGTACAGTGCGAGCCGTGACAGGAATACAACGACACACGATTTGTTCCCGCAGCTTCATTTCACAGCTCAAGGTTGTAGTATTGTCCGGTTTGAGATTCAGCTGCAGAACAGAGATCGACCGAAAGGTCTGAGTGGTCGCTCCGGTTGTAGCCGTCCAGCACGAGGTTTGTGCACGGAGCAAATGGTACGTTGGTATTTGGCGTTGAAGTAGGATCGACATCATCTCAGTACTGTAGCTTTGATAGGTACGAATAGTTGGTTGGAGCAATGAAGAGTTAGGTTACTATGGACTGGCCGAGGGTTCATTGACTCTGTTCTATTAATTCGAGACTTGGCGTGATATGAGCATATTATAGCCACATTACATTGGTAAATTATGTCCTAGCCGAGTTGTGATAGACTTGATAGAACTCCTTAAAATTAGAAATTTTCATGAATTATTTCAAGCGTTAACCTATGATTTTAAACGCTCTTTTAACTTTGTAAATGCTGTAAAGAGTCGTCCGCATGTAGATATCACATGTGAATGCTATGATGGAATGAAAACACACCAGCACGCCTCCTTCCTCAACTTCGAATAGTTCCAACGTCATGCACCAGTAGTCTGAGTTACCACTATATATATCGAGTCTAGATAAGCCGAGGATGTGGCAACACCCAAGGTAATGGAGCAACAGTTCTGTCGTTCAAAAGTATCACTCATCGTTATGCTTTCCCCTTCTATCCTGCGTATTGTAGAAAGATAGCGGTGTCGTGAACCGTCGCGGAAGTGACTTCGTTTCGGTTACTGAGCCTCTTCATATGGATGCCTGAATGAGTCTATGCTAGCCGCATATTTTCTTAATAAATTTATAGGGGCTGCCATCAATTTTTGATCATTTCGAAATCTGTATTTTACCTTTTCGTGGGAAGGTCCGAGGAGCAGCAGTATATGGTCCCTCGGGGTCACTACAGCTGCAATCATGTAGATAGGATGCAGCATTACCGAGCCAAACCACCCCATAAGTTCACAGGGGGAGCCAGCCCAGGAGGAGTCCAATTCCACTCGAAGTCATCCATGAAAGTCCAATCGATGTCCAATGAATCCGGTACATTATTAGGAAAGATAGTATTCGCCTCCTCCCCAGTGCCATTGGTCGGGGGGTTTGGTGTTTGTTGCCCAAAAGCGCGCTTCATCGTGCCATCGGTCTTCCAACGTATCAAGCAGTCGAACGTCACGCCAGCCCCAAGGCGATGCGGAAAAGTCGTGGCAGTAGGTTCTTCGGCCTGGCTGACAGTGGCCCAGGCTGAAGAGTGGTACCGCTCAAGGAACGTCTTAAATAACGAAGCTAGACGCATTGGTAGATCGGCCTCTATGATACTCATGCGCTGGGCTATCGAGATCACATCCGTTGCCATAGTCTCGACGGCCTTGCGATCTAGGAACTGCATGTATGATGAACGGAGCAATTTGAAGATGACACAGCCTGCCGTCGCTATTGAGCGCATCTGCGGATGGGTAATGTGGCCTAGAAAACCGATTGTCTTATCCAGTTGCTCAGCATTTCGAATTACTGAAGTGGCAGTAAGATATGTACGTAGAATACGCTGCTTCAAAGGCTCTGGATCATGGCCCGGTGCAGGCATCATGTAGAAGAGCTGGATCTCAAGCTGTACAAGTAAGGCGTTGAACTTATCTAAGTCATCTGATTTTGTGAGTTAGGTAATGGATCGTGGTGTTGGGAGCAGACTTTGCGTACCTGCTCGTTCGGAACAAATCATTCCCTGTACAATATTCCACTCATCCTCGAGCACTTGAACTACGTTCGCTGGCACTCCGCTAGACTCCTCGAGAGAGGCGAGTATTATCTTATTAACGCGGTTTGAGAATTTCTGGCATTCTAAAAGGATACGAAAACTAGATGGAACGTGGAAAGGCATTCGCCCATCGACTGCAATAACGCGGATCAGCACAGTTTCGTGGAATTAAGCTACCAGGTAGTTGCCGTCTTTGACGTGGCCGTGCGAATCTGAAATGAAAGCTCAGATAAACCCTCACCGGAAATCCTAGTACGGATAGCAATGGTCCGTTGATATCACTTACTTATGTTTTGAACCGTTTGGTTGAATAAAGAGGTGACAGGTGGCAGGCCCATGTATGAGCACACCCTATATTCCAGTTAGGCAAGGTTGTGAGTTATTAGCGGTTGATAGTACCTTTGCGACACAATATTGAGCCCTGCCCAAGTATAAGTTGCCGCCTCATCGGTATAATTGTTCTGGTAAGCTCCATAACTATATTCTGGGTGACCGCCCTTCCCGGTGTGAATCCCTTGCAGCAATGCGGCATGGATAACCGCGTTAGAAAGAAGAGACGAGGGTTCGTTAACAAGCCGAACTCCAGGGAAAACCCAGGAGCATATCAATATGACGGCATTGATAGTGTGCAGCGAAAGGGGAATATCACCCAAGGTCGCGAAGACTTGACGTCGAATCTCTTCTGCCAGAAACGGAACTAACGACGTGCTTTTTGCGTACCGCCGAGAGCCCACATAGATGATGGTCCAAAATAATAAAGGACAAGTTTCGAAACATTTGTTGGGATTCCTATGGCGTACCACAGGCATATATGGGTGATAAATTTCGAAATATTTCTGGAAGTAATAGTCGATGTCCTCCCCAGAAAAGGGGTACGAACCAAGGGTCCTGGGGAGACTTGGCTCACTATTTGCATCAGGCAGGAGTGTTGTCACCGGGGTGTTTAAAGCCACTTGCGATTCATGACGACCTGTGCTCACAGAGCTGGAGGCATGTTGTCTGGATCCTGCAGAGGTACCACTTGGAGAGACTATACCTAACGGTTCAGATGCTGTTTCCCTGGACCGGGTGATGACGGTGTTTTGTTGTGGAGGGTTCGTGGATGAGGCTGAGCCAACAGTCTCTTTGATAGATTGAATCTCTTGTACAAGTTCATCCAGCTTACTAGAGTTGAAATTAGTGACAGTGCGTTGACAGTTCATCCCAGGTTTTTTCTAGGTTGACTAATTGGTTGACATCTCAAGGATGATCCCAAAGCCCACAGAGGCGTATGTAGTCTTCGCTCCAGTGCGAATAGAACGGTGATACATTCACCAGAGTTCGGACGTTGAAACAAGTTTGTTTCATGGACATTTAGTATTTGTCTGACCGCGCGAAAAGAATAATAAATTCGAAGCATACCTTCGCCGTGATATCCTCTTATGGGTCTTATCGACAAGACATGTCAAATGCAGCTTCGCACAGCGCTGGCAGGGCTGATCCGCATGTGAACTAGGATTACAGCGGACCTAGAACACAGCTGTGTCAGCAGTTCCCTTTTGCTGTTTTACATAAGAGCCTACAGGCCGCCATAACCACATACCTTGGCATCGCGACAGGAGGTACAGGCCGTGTTTCTCTTGATTCGGCTCGGCTGGAGTGCTGGCGGAGTCTCTTGACGGGCGTCTGCCATCAAAGGTAAGGGGCGGCGTTTCATGCGCGCCAGTCTCCTTTACCTTTGCCGAGAGGGAAGCTGTATAGCGTTTGTGAAGTAAACGAGAACACAGTGAGTGGTACGTGAGCGGCGAAAAGATACCCGCTTCGGCTTAGTTGGATGAGGTAAACTAAAAAATCGTCAGGCTTGGAGGAGAAGTGGAAAGCTGCGACACAAGTAGCATGCCCGATCTCGGCACCGGTGCTAATCGGGCTATTTGGACCTGGGTTGGTCCTGATAAAAGCCACCTACGTACGTTATTCATTTGTGGCGGCAAAAAGCTAGAAGTAACTAGTCCAGGTTGTTTTTTTTGAGCAAATATTGGAAATACAAAATAAAATGAAAGTGAATATTACTCACGGATCGAGAAGAATGTTTGGATTATCGACTGAACTATACAGGACGGAGGGTCCGTTAAAACCGGTACACCCGTAGAAACCCGCTAAGAAACCAAGGGAAGTTACCCGACGTCAGCATTCACGGTCACTGTAAGTACTTAGAATAGAAGTACATTATTCCCACTTTCGCTCTGCCACACCAACCCACATCCCCCAGCCCAACACTTTACCTTCAATGGCCTCTGCGATTTGCTCTCTCGTTGTGTCAGCTGTTAGCAGCCCTGGCTCTAGCTCTTCGTTCAAAGCAACGACCATGAAAAAATACCGATGGGGTCCGTGATTCATAAGTGGCCTAGGTGGAATATAAGGCATCCCGTTTCTCGATCTCCCGTAGTGAAACCCGCCTTTCATCAACGCCTCCTCTTCGTTCACGACGGTGAAATCATCTGCGTCAACGCTTGTCTTGGAAGCTGGGATCGCGGTGTAAATACTGTTGACAAGATTCAGTTTTAACTAAGTACCCAAGACCATAGCCAACCCTCTGAACACTTACCCGTGAATGATGGGTGTTGGCAATGGCGCGTCCGGGTCTTCAGATACAAGTAGCCACTGCTTGACTTGGGATGTGATTTCAGGCGGCGCTGACCACTGCAACGCTGGGAATTTGCCGTCACCATCATGCGTGTAGTCGACCTTGAACCTCGAGCCCGACACACCACAGTCTGGAGATGTCACCGTGATAGACTGCTCAGGGAAGCCGGCGAGTGCCGGCCGCGTGAAAAAGCTCCTGGCATCGCGCCCCTTGGCGTTTGCAAACAACCACGAAAGCGTCACCTCCAGGACGGATCTTGCTGTCGCAGCCATTTCCTTGGATTTATCTACTACACAAGTGATTTTTTATTTTGATCGTGCGTCCGCGGCTAGTATATCGTTATGTGTCAGGGCTAGGCTGCGACTGTTTGAGACAGCAGAGACTTTATTATCGCGAAGAGCTGTGTCTATTACTTACGGATTCGAGCGACAACAAGAATAAGGATCAAGTCAACACAGGTGATACAAGTTGCTTATACTTCAAAAGGCGTCTTATAGTGAACTCGGTATCACTACGGGTTATCGGAGCCGATACGGCCGCTTGAGTGGATAGGTGCTCTTATCAGGTACAGGGAAAGAATCCTAGCCGTACCAACACCAAACAACTTCATATTAAATTATCACTTTGAGCTACAATTAAAGGTCTATCACCATACCGGCTGACGGACAATCTCAGACCATTAGCAATAGTACCACTGTGACTTTAAGTCTAACAGCATCAGCCCCACAATGAGCGGCTGGCGGTCGTGGCTCACATACGGGATAGGGGAGATCGCAACGCCGACGCTGCCTCCGGAGCCCACACACCCGTACCACCCCCTCGGCGTGGACATTCCGGCATATGAGGAGAACGTAGCCCCCGTCCCCGTGCTGCTCGCAGCGCTCGGTGGAACTTTGGGGTTCGCGGTGCTGAGCGCGGCGCTCGTTGCGCGCAAGTACAACCCGGGGCTCAGCGCCTCGGGACTCGCCGTCTTCTGCTGGTTTGTGATGAGTGAGAACTTCCCCCCCCTTTTTTTTTTCTACGAGGATTTGGATTCTTCCTACCTAGTTTCCTCCTGAGGTAGTAATGATATTTAGATATCCATAAGCTGACACAAGAATGACAGATGCCTGCCTGCATTGCGTTTTCGAAGGTGAGTTCACGATGTCGACGTCCACTAAATAATGCAGGCCCGGCCTAGTCCGGGCTGGATGAAAATCTCATGTGATATTCGACGTAAAGGAGACTGACGGTACTATTTCGGCGGATAGGCTATTTCGTCCTAAATCACGAGACAGTCGCGTCTTCCCAGTCGCTTCTCGCACAGCTATGGAAGGAATACGCGCTCTCCGACTCGCGGTACCTCACATCTGACTTCTTCATGTTGAGCGTAGAGAGTATCACAGTGGTGAGTTGATTATCTCCTTTTCCCCGAATAATACCTAACGACGGCCTACTTCCCGACTTACACGTTCTCATCGTACCGGATCACAGCCCCAATGACGATTGACTGATTTGTACATAGTTCTTTTGGGGCCCTCTTTGCCTCGCCAACGCGATAGCCACAGCACGAAACAGCCCATCGCGGCACGCACTGCGAATCATCGCGTGTGTTGCGCATCTCTACGGCGTGGCGCTGTATTACGCTACGAATCAGTGCGAGTTCTACTTTACGGGGCGGTCGCACAGCCGGCCTGAATTCATCTATTTCTGGGTGTATTACGTAGGGTTCAATTTGCCGTGGGCAATTGTTCCAGCCTTCCTTCTGTTAGACAGTGCCAAAACCGTTACTCGTGCTATGAAAGCCCTTGATAAGGCGGACGCGACGCTGAGCTCGCATCGCTTACGTACCAATGGCGACGTCGTTCCGGAGCCGAAAATACGAGATGAGCACGGAATTGTCGTGCAGCGCCGGAATAGGTTGCCAGGTGTTGCGTATAAAGGGAGTGCCAGGCTACAAAAGATTCTTAGGTAGTCTAGTAAGTATATCGGTATTACTATCTACAGAGCTTATCCTTATTCATACTCGTCGTGGTATTGTATCAAGCTAGGTTCAGATCCCTTGCCTTAATAACGCTAAACTCATCGGTATGATGGAGTTGGATCCTCTCTTCCGCTGTCAGGACGACTGCAGCGGAGGCCACGTGCTCTGTTCTGAGCGATGCTATTGATGGGTCGAGTACCCTATACCTTTTCACCCATGAAGTCTGACTTAAGGAAGCATATCGACAAGAAGAATAGTCCCTATGAATAATCGCTAGGTTTTTCGACCCGGCGCTGCGATAGTCTTTACTATGCCGAAGATCTTCTTAATCTTATTAAATTGTGCTCATACTTCGGACGAAATTTCATCGCACGTATTTGCTCATGAAACGCTTGTGGAAGTCAGATCTAAGGAGATCCTGTGCTCTGTCAGTATCTCCCAGAATATCATCATGGGGTATCGTATATGACCTACGTTAATGAATTCCTTCTTCTTGCCTTTGTCCTCGGTGCCCCTCGCTTGATTCTTGAAGACGACATCGTCGTCCCACCTATTACGGTAGCGTCATTAGCACCCAGCGACGGATCATACGGATTGTAAAGTGAGTAGTACCTCCGCTTGATATTGAAATCTTGTTTCGGATTAAGCAGGGGATTTCCAAGCGCAATATCGCGTTCGCGCTCTTCTTGCTCGGCGGCAGCTCTCTCTCGTTCCTCGCGCTCCCGCTTCTCGGCTCGTTCTCGCTTGATCTTCTCTAACTCGCGCTGTAATTCTGCGTCCTCGTCGTCTTCCGAGTCCTCATCACTGTCGTCCTCGCTATCGTTTTCGGAATCGTCCTCAGAGTCTGCATCGATATCCCGCGATTCCTCTAATATGCGCCGCCGCTTCGCATCTGGATCCTCTTCCCCGTCGGCTTGTGACCTCAGCTCCAGCGGGCGCTTCGCGTTGTTTGTGATGGCGGATGTCTCGGCTTCGTCCACGTCGGGGAGGGCACCGCCGTTCTTCTTGGCGAAATGGGCAGCTTCGGCCGCCAGCAGCTCGGCTCGCAGATCGCGTACCTCATCGGCATCTCCTCCTTGTCCTGGCTGCCTGTAGCTTCATAAGTAACTGCGCACATGACGAGTATATCGCAACGTACCGGAACTTGAGTTGAGTGTGGGCAGGAAGGAGTCTTTGGTGGTACGCCGGTCCTCGAAGGGCGTCCTTTCCACGTGCCTCGAAGGATATTAGTAGATCAACATGACTTTAGGAGCGATGGATTTACGAACGGGGTCAAACGTGGGTCTGTGTGCCGTAGTCATTCTGAGGGCGATTAATATTCAGTTGCTGAAGGACTTGATAAACGAGGCTCGAATGTCGTTTTGGTGACTTGGTGACGAATCCAGTGGTAGATGGTTGAATGTTAGCTGGTTGAGGATGGAAGGCATGTATGTACATCCAGATGTTAGTGCACTTAGCTAGCGGGTATCCACTGCAATAGCCTGTAGCTGGTTGTTTACATCTTACAGGGGTCAGGGGTCCCAATTGACCGCCTGGCAGACGGTGGATTTTTTTTTCGATCCTCAACCAGCTCATCGAGCTGAAGACAGCCCCACCATCCCACCATCGATGCACGCTAGATGCAGGTAAAGTTGGATTAACAACTTTAACTTCCTCATTGCTTGGTTACGAGATGAGGATAATAATAAACAACAACACTCGCTACTTCCCTAACGATTGATCATGCCGCGAGAGGCCGAACCCTCCCTCAATGAACGGGCTTTTGTGACACAAGCCCTCCAAGAAGGGCAGCGCCTCGACGGCCGCGCCTTCGATCAATTCCGAAAGCTCGACCTGCGGTTTGGCGACCAGTATGGCGTGGCTGATGTGACTCTAGGAAAGACAAGGTGATATATATTTAGCGTCGCTATATGCTATGGCCCTGTATCGACTAACAGCTTCTGTACAGAGTCCTTGCGAAAGTATCCGCTGAGGTGACCACGCCCTATATTGATCGACCGTTCGACGGCATCTTCACCATCACCACCGAACTCAGTCCTATGGCCTCGCCTGCATTTGAAGTTAACAGGCCGACAGAGACCGAGGTTCTTCTGTCTAGATTAATCGAGAAGACGGTCCGCCGGTCCAATGCTCTCGATCTCGAGTCCTTGTGCCTTATCGCAGGACAAAAGGTCTGGTCTGTACGCGTAGATCTGCACGTTGTCTCGCACGATGGCAACTTGATCGACGCGTCATGTTTGGCCGTTGTGGCAGCGTTACGGCACTTCAGAAAACCAGACACGAGTATAGAAGGAGATACTCTAACTATCTATACACCCGCCGAACGGGAGCCGGTCCCGCTTAGTTGGCTACACTCGCCCTTCTGCGTCACCTTTAGTTTTTACGGCGAGAATGGCGAGATCATGCTGGCGGACGCTAGTCTATTGGAGGAGCAGCTGAGGGTCAGCAGCTGTACTATCAGTCTCAACAAGCATGGAGAAATCTGTCAGGTCGCAAAGCTGGGCGGTACAGCGGTAGAAGCTATATCCTTAATACAGTGCGCGAGCGCTGCCGTCACCAAGGTGAAGGAATTCTCGACGTTTGTGGACCAGAAACTGGCCGACGACTCGAGGAGGAGAGACAAGGGAGGACTATTAGCGGAACTGTCTGCCGAAAATGAGAGATAGCATTTGTGGCCTTCCTGACCTGATTTGTTAATACCAACAAAGATACCCAAGATGTAGAAGCCAAATACCATGGACGCTTCTTCGTAACAATCCTTAACGCCTGCCCCGATGCCGCTGTATGCAAGCCCAAAACGCTTTCGAATCTGATTGGAAGAGTAGCAGCGCGTGATGTGCCCTCATCTCATGACAGGCGGCCTAGATTCCTTGTTCCATTTGACTCGAGACCTGACCCAGTCGATAGCTTCCCGAACGCCCGTTCCTGTTAGCGCGCTAACGGGTAGCACTCTTGAATCACGAATACTAGAAGCCTTTTCGCCCTCGAAGACCTTCTTTACTAGCCCCTCTTTTATCCTGACTACCTCGACACAATCCTCGCGGTCCTGTTTATTAGCGAGCACGAGCAGTGGCACGCCTTCGGTCTCGGAGTTCTGCAGGACGTCCTCGAGGACCAGGCGACACTCCTCGAGTCGGCCGGAGTTGTCATGCTCGATATTACCGTCGCCGATGTCGGTGCTGTCGATGATGAAGACGATAGCGTGGCAGCTGGCGTAGTAGCTCTGCCACAGTTTGCGCAGGGTCAGTTGGCCGCCGACGTCCCAGATCTTAAGGTACATGTCGGGGAGGGTGAGGGTCGAGACATTCTGGCCGACGGTGGGCACAGTCTTCAGCTTGGGGTCCGGATGTTCAGGCAAGAAGAGCGATTTCGTCTGTTCGTGAAAGGTTGTCTTGCCAGCGTTATCAAGACCGAGGAGGATCACTGAGTATTCTGCCGTGACCCCAAGTTAGAAAAAACAATGAAACACATTGCAGCCGGATGAGCATTAATATGATATGGTGGGATGCGATGGTGCAACTGACCCTCTTTGCTGGTCGCCAGCCGGTACAGGCCCTTTGCTAAATGGTACATGATCAAGACCCAGGCCAAGTTTATACGAGGATCAATAAATTTAAAGCTCGTGTTTGTGGTCCAGGTACGGTATTGGTGAGCCTCGGTCAGGTCGATCAGGTATCGAACGGTATCGAACTCTTCAAATGTTACCAAATGCGATCCTTCATTGGCACCAATCAACGACTAGACAGATGCGGGATGTTTTAGGTCGCGTACTGTACCTAGATAGTCTGCAGCGTGCATGGACTGGGGTGTCAACCGTAACCTGTCTTAGCGGCTTGTGTGACGGGTCGCTTGAGCTGCTGGTACTGTACCTAGTTAGTTAGTTACATGTCGTCATACCACAACCTTTAGCTCTCAGCAAGGGATACACAACATACAGGTATTATACGAATCACTTGTTTTTCTCTCAACCCCATTTCTCCCCACGAATTTTTTCTTCTTCTTCATGATCTAGGGTTATGAATTTAATCTCTAAGCTCATTAACTCTATCTCATCCGCACTCATTTCGGGAGAGAAGTCTTCCATCCCATGTGAGCACGGGTGTAAGTGGCCACTGTCCAGACAAACAGCATAGACAGACAGACTTCTGCTATCACCGATTCGACGCAAACACCTCAACCTCTCAGAATGGCGCCCGTGCCGTTCACACATCCTGTCAGGTAATATCATACATAATCTCCGTAAATAGACCCAGAGCATGTCAAACTGACTTTCGCAAAAGGTATCCTCCCTTGATGCTGGCTATAGGGTACCTCGCGGCTATCCCATACTTGACATATGCTGTGGGCAACAGTTTATACACGTCGTACAAATCATTGGGTCCTGTCTCGAGCACACGATCTCGTATACATCAGCGCAAAAGATTCGTGCCAGTGTTTGTTGGGCTCGCAACCACGGCACTCTTAGTAGCTACATACTATTCTGTCAAGTCGGCAACTCTGTCATACAATACTTGGGCTTATGAGCATGGCCTCGACTTAATACAACGGTATAGCAACCCGGAAAGAAAAGGTCATCTCAAAAGCACTCGCATTCTAATAATGCTATAGGTCTTTAGGTGAAGATGGGGTTTATATCACCGATGGCAAAAACTCTACTGAGACACATATTGCAAACTGGTTGAGTGACACACGCATTTATAATGATGCACTCGAGATCGTTGCTGAGAAAACTCGTCGTTTCTGGTGGGGACAACAGATTGATCTAGGCATGACAGCATTCAGCTTGATGCTGGCTACAGAGGGTCGCCGTCGCAAGATTCCTCTGTTGACAGCCTTTCTCGCTATGGCTCACCTGGTTAATCTATCCTTCGCCCAGAATCTCTTCTTTCTCGCCTTACTACTGACCCCTTCCCCACTACCCTCGGGGAGTGGCGATCTCGAATTACCAATACCACCATTGCCCAGGTCGGCATGGACTCGGCTTCGGGACGGGCTGCTGCCACCGAAACCAAACGGTTGGGCCCCTGACGTTAGGCTGTTCTATGCGACCACAGTGTTAAGCTTTGCGTTGACATTTATTTTGCCATATGCGGCTGGAACATCTACTTTTACAAAGACGGCACTCCTGGCTCGCGCTTCGACTTTTCTACCAGTACTTCTGCCTAAGATCATACCAGTCCACTGGGGAAGTGTACAGCAACGCCCACACGGTGCCTACGAATCATTAACGAAGCTGTTTAAATTCGTGTCAGCCGCTGCGTTTGCATTGCATATGAAAACGAGTGTCGTGAGCTTGATTTCAAACGCGCCCGAATCACACTACCACCGACATAGCGCTCTTCTTCCCTGGGATTTTGAGGAGCGGTCACGCTGGGAACGCAGCAGTACGTATTTCTCAATTATTGTCCTCGAATAGGATTAAGTTTTCCTCATATGTATCACACGCTTCTGTGTGAGGCGTATTCATCCAACCCCCCTTTTCTTTTTTTATATAAAAAAATGATAAATTCAGTCGTATCGTATCATTGGATGGTAGAAGCAACAATCTCTAACTCTAATTTTTCGATAGCCACCGCTCTCGGCAAAGTCCTTGGATCGATATCAGACCACCCTGCCGTGGCGGCAGTCGGCTGGGACGTCCTCTTGAGTGCGCTAAGTCTAGGTCTATGGGCTGCCGTGCGAGCTATCAACGCGCGAGACATGTTAAACTCGTCCATTCCGTCCTACAAATCCGACTCATCTGCCTCAAAGAAGAGCGATCATCAGGACAAGGCCCTCAACTATCGAGAAACGGACGAGGCAGAGGACTCGAACCACGAGCAAGAAAACGGACACGGCATGACGCTCCGTCGTCGGGGTAAGACCACGCGGCAGCGCGGTACCAGTATTGCAAGTTCAGAAAGTGGCGGAAATGAAGAATCGCAGGCGCTTAGCACGTCTTCAAGGCGAGGACGTGGACATTCTAAGAAGACGAAGCGTGCTAGCATTGACGACAGAGATGAAGAGCCATCCAAGCAGCATCCTAGGACCAAAGAAGCAGAAGAGGACAAGGCGTACGTGCCGACGCCCGCAGTCGCTGATTCGACGCTGGAAGGAGACGAGATGCCTCAGGCCCTCGACTGGGAATCCGCCTCTCTCGCCTGGGGTCTCGCCGCGTTCGGCGGTCTCGCGTCCGCGTGCGCTGGTGTCTTTGGTGCAGAGTGCGTATCAAGATGATGATGATGTTGACGATGCTGTTACACTTAGCGAACGGAGGAATGAAGAAACTGGCGTTAGGGACAAGACCTCCTTGCTTTTCCCTGCTTAGATTCATCGCTTGCTTCTCCCTATGGGCATCTGGCGTTAGGTGGGCGGACCGGAGCCGGCACGGAACGAACGGATCAAGGCAAAATATAGATAGGGGTTGAAAAGTTCATGATTTACGAGAGATGATACTAATCAACTGTAAAAGGGCTAGAGCAAATAACGTGGAGGCAGGGCAAAAAAAGGAGTGAGGCGTGAGGACTTCCGTATACCTCTATTGTAGTTAAATGAGATTGATGTAAACCCTGAGAGCAATGATTTTCACTCAAATAATCCTCATGATAACTCACCATTGGTCAAAAATACCTTAAGTCAACATAACGATATCTATCGCTCACTTGACTTGTAAAACGTTCAGTATAAAGGGATCCCAGCGAAACGGGTCGCAAATTCACAATCGAAACGAATCAAGGAAGACAAGACGAGACTGTAAGCGCCATTTTACAGTATACAATATACAATAAGTTTCAATTGATTGGACTGTTGAATCTTGATATATCGTCTCTAATCCATTAACATTATATCCCACCAAAACTGGGCCAACCAATCCCATACAATGAGGCCCCAAGACGGTTGCAACCTTTCACTCAAAGGTCGGCTATAGGTATATAGTAGATAGTAGTGATAACCAGCCTCGATATACTAAGCCATAACACATACAACTCTATCCATTAGGTGGGTAGGTAGATAGGTAGGGAGGGTGATTAATGATCCCTCTAATTCGTATCGCTATGCCGTCGTCCTCGCTGCCGCCGCCGCTGTTGTTGCATGCCGATTGCGTGTTTCTTGCTGCACACTAGATAAGTGGCAAGAAAAGTTGTTCCATCTGTCTGGATGGGTTCCAAGATGTCTTTATCATTAAAATATGCTCATGCCATCTTTTGCGATGAGTCTTTCACGACGCCTATACTCGCAACGCGATGCCAATGCCGGTTGCTTCATTCTATGTCTCATTCGTGAGTAAAAACCGTGTTGAAACCGACTGGAATTCCCACAGTCGATTTGCCCCGTACCGTCCGTTTGTCGTCGTTTGAAAAAGCGCAAAATCGAAAATCAAAGTTTCCATTATCTCTATGCATTAAAACCCCACGCACGCTATGCTTTGCTCACGTATAAATGAGATTGCCGACCCACAATGCAGCCAGGAACACCAGGAACCCACGCTCAGAAAGCGTACTTGCAAAGGTGCGCGTGGCACGGTGCGTAAGCGCTGCCATTCCAATGAAGAGCGTAGTAATTAGGGCTTTCTCAATGAAAAATAAAGGGAATGACGCGTTCTCGAAGCCGCCTAATGTTAACCTAGCGGTTGCATCGCCGCCGAGCCAAATGTGGTACTGCAAGATGTATGTCTCCAAAGAGATGCGACCAAGTGCTGCTGGTATAGCAAGGAATATCTTCTGCGTTGGTGTATGTAGATTGCGCAGCGTGACGACGGCCAGAACGGGGATCCATGATATATAAGGATGGGCGGCATTGTATGACTGCTTTGAAGAGAGATTGGACTGCGTAACAAAAAGGAAGAGCGCCAAGCCTGCTGAACAAACTACCCAAAATCGGGGGCGACCTGAATCAAATAAGCTAGGAGATCCTTTAGTTGTGAAAACTTCTCGTGCGTCGGTCGATGTTGCTGTATGGACAAGACTCGCCACCATGACACCTACGAAGACAATGTATCGATCTAACGCGAGCCGGAAGCGCAGTTCCTGTACATCGAAGGACATACGGAAGACTGCGAGAAGGACGTCGGTGACCATTTCGAGACAACCAGGGGTTGTGATGAACATGCTGGTAAAGCTAGCCGTTACAAGCACTTTCATAGCGAGCGGCCACGGGTCGTCGTTGTTTTCCTTCAACATACGGAGCATTATGTAGATGACCAAGTAATAGAATGTAACTGCAGGTGCAAAATAGTATGAGCTGTAGCTCGTGCCCATCATGAATGGTAGAAGGGCGCTCAAAGCGTTAACGCGGAAGAGGACGACAGCCACTCGCTTGAAAGAGTAGTCGCCTGTTCTCAAGAGGTATAGCGTGTGACCATATGCAGATAGAAAGAAGTACATCGATATGAGCACCCTGACAATCTTGTACACCCACAGCGTTTGAGAGGCGTAGTTGAAGTGGTATAGAAGGATGATTCCCTGCATGAGACCCTTGATTTCATCGGTCTGGTCTCTCGAGAGGAACTTGTGCTCCTCTACGCTATTCGTTGTAACTTCTTTCTTCGAGTCTTTGACTGACCATGCCTCGCTTGCTGATCCAACGACCTTATGCAATACCGATGAGCTGCCAACTAGCCAAAATAAGCAGATTGCAATGAAAGCGCCTTGGCGATAGTGCCGCTCCACCTTGCTAAACTGCAGTGTCCCATCACATATCCAACACCAAGCCAGTGTAACGAGGATGTCTCGAGTTGCCGCGAGAACCTCTGGTCGAATGAACTTTGGCACAGACTGAGCTCGTGGAGTATATAACATTACGGCGCACAAGAAAATTAAAGCAAGGTTGAATAAGTAATTCGAGGGTTCCTCGACGCAACACGTTCCTTTGAAAGAACGATCATTCAATATGGCCGGGTTGTTGCAGTGCGAGTTGAGCACGATATCAATCTTGCGGTCGGCTATATGATCATCCACGTGCAGACCGTCGCTGTCAAAGGACTTGCTCGACTCTTCTTCCGTCATCCGATTGAAAGCCCAGACCACGTGGGAGGTTTGATTTGAGGGCAGGCGAGAGAGATAGTCATTCATTTCGTCAATACGTTCTGGTGTAATCGTTTCGGTGCGCTTATATGACAACGCGTTATAAGCTGGAACTTGGACTGGAGTTAGTAATATGTGGTTGGGTGTTGAGCTGTATCCTTGGTTCCAATTCGGTAGCGCGGACAACGAGCTGCTTCTTGTAGCGCTCCCCTCCGATGCCAGTGATAAATATGTTGAGACCGTGTCGATTCCGTCCTTAAATAGAGTCATGTAGTCATCTCCGCCATAACGAGCCGCCCACAAGCCAGGAGAGCCTAGCACAATGAGTGCTGGAGATTCCTCCTCTTTCTTCACCAAGGTTGCTTCCCTCGAGGAGCTGGGCAGTACGTGAAACGCCTCCAGCGTGTCCCTCAATTCGGTCGAGTTCAACCATGGGTCCCAAATAAATTCTAGCCTTACGCCTCCGGCATTAAACGAAAGATCTCGGTGTTTTTCATCCGCAGCAACAACCTCTTTTAGCTCCGCTGCGGCTAGCTTGGGATCAAGCTTCCTGGCTGCGGCCCAGAATATCTGTCGAATCGTGGAATCTCCGGCGAGGACAAATTTCCGACCAGTTAAACAGTTGTGTGTAGCGTCGGGCGAGTATTCAACCATTCGACAACCGTTCGGTTCCCATTTCTGCGCATCGTGGCGATTATTAACTGCAGGTGCCCACGTGCCATCGGTTAATAACGCGCGACATTTGTTCGGGTCTTCTTGACCTGCTGCAGCGTCAGTATAGGCGGATAGAACAAATCAAGAAGCGAGGAGAGCCCCAGCCGTACCAAGTATGAACCTCTGGACTGTTGTCCAGAGCAGGAGAAGGAAAAGGGCTGAGTATGTGACGCTGCTAAGGGGATGCCAAGAGGCAGCGAATCTCCGAAGTTGTGTCATGAATGAGAGCGTATGGTGACCGTATCTACTTCATCTGATGCGTTGAAATGCAATTGAAGCTTCACCGGTATGGGGAGAATCGACCGACGGCAGCAACAACGAGCTTTAGGACTGACTGATAGACACTTGAAGGGGGAAGGGGAAAAAAGGAGATAAGCGTCTTGACTGGGGCGGTGGGCGTGTGGTGGTTCAGGGTCCAAATCTGCGGATGCAATCCTACAGCACTCCTTCAGGCACAGAGGGTAGGATCGAGTTGGTTGGTTATCGACAGCGAGTGGAATCGGGTTCCACGACGGATCCTTGCTCAAGAAGTCGGCGTCTCGACGGTGTATACTGATCAGTAGTTACTAAGGGATAGGGATTTCACCTGTCATGCCTCAGGCAAGAGTCCCCTGATCTGCCCTGATTGCCTTCGCCTGGCGACTCATGCACCGAAGGAGGTTGCTTGTAATCTACACAGTCAATTGCAATTGGCAGGTCGATAGTTGACGTAGTATAACTGCGGTGGAGATGACACTGGAGCAGAATTTGAAGCGGGCTGCTGCGCTGCACCGCGCCGATTGCCCTGAAGACAGGGAGTAGGAGGAGCCGGCGGAGCAAGCTTTACCTGGGGTGAGTTTTGATTGGGGCCGTTGGACATTAGCTCTGCTAGGGTAGGAACATTAGACTACTGATCAGTACATAGCTCTGTCTTGGCAGGCATGGATATCTCAAGTGCGGACCTTTCGGGTCACTGATTATTACCGACAAAAAATTGCTTCCAGTTGGAGCTTTGAGTACCTCCATATTTCTCAATGCAAAGTTTTATTCAAATCACCGTCGAAGAATTTGTCTTCCAGTTGCAGTATCCGTACGTATTGGTTATTGGGAATTTATCAGTCTCGAACTACATGTACCTTGATCAGTACAATAACTTCTAATACTGGCCGAGAACCATGTACTCGGTAGGTACCAATTCATACTACACCTGCACTGGATCCGCTACGGGCACGATGGAATTTCAATGATATTAGTGCACATACCTCACGCAACCACGGTTTCCATTTTGGTATCTACTACCTAGGTAGTCTAGTGGGCTTACTGAGGTTTAACTGGACATACGGTAACCTCACCATGTTGTCCAGCCTTGTCAGACGCAGGATCGCATACTTTTAGCGGCACAGGGGACCTGGGTGCAGCGGGAGTACACGATGCAAATCGTTCAACACATGAGAACTAACACTTCTATACATGCTCACTACCTTGCTATAGCTGTAGGTCCTGTAGGCAGCCATGACACGACATTTTCGAAGTGGGCCTTGTTATTATTGTTGTTGTACAAACACGCTGCTGTGCACAACCTAATAAAGGCAAGGCATAAAGTAATAAATCGCTGCAGGTCCAGCATATCGTGGGGTACCAGATTTTATGTGGTGCTGGTTTCCAATGCTGAATGGTCAATTGATCTGCAGTCAATCTATGATACTGAGTAATGTCAGTCCACCCCTAGACATCCAAGCCAGTTCTTATATCTTCTTACTCTAATCCGTACTTACGCTCTAAGTCAAAGGACTCGAGTCATCAGGGCCGTTCAAGCCCAAGTACTGGGCTTTCAACCCCCATTGCTGCCTCTCGATGATTACCCCAGGATAGCTATGTTAAGATGTTCTTCGCTAGTCCACGGATATGCTGGTTCGATACGCGGAAACGGGTAAATGATACACTAAGTCCTGTCGGTATCTCCCTCACAGAAAACCTGCAACACATGACAAATCCCGCCAAGATTTCTCCACCGGCTAGATCTAGCTAATGGCCAAGCCGGCATTCAATTTGTATTGCTGCTTATTTGTATCGATAAGCTGAAGGTCATACTGTCAAAAAAGGTGTAAGTGTGGCCTGTTGGACGGCATCGCGTAGCTAAGAAGCTCCTCAGCCCTCCAATCGCATTACTTCCTCGGGGGAAGAAGTTGTTGCCTGATCGTGGCACCCTCAAACAGCTTCGCTACTGCAAGATGCATTAGTATGATTCCCTCCATTACTGCAAAATCCCCCTTTTCCCTGGGTTAGGTAGATAAGTTATAGAGATCATCATTGGAGCTTCGTCTAACCTAGTCTGTCTGTGCCGCTATTCATCAGCTCATCATATCAGCGGAGGCCTCATATCAGCGGATCGAAACGAGCTAAACGAGGCTGACTAAAAAAACGTCCTGACATCATACGTGGAAAGAAAAATAGCCAGCAAAAAGATCTCGCGTCGCCCTATCGACACCAAAAAGTGGTAGATTATCGGAAATTACTTATGTATCTGCTTAGCGACTAATACAGTCTTTTGTGGGACCATCATCAGTCAGGTTACCGGCTATTCGGCAAGGCGAACCAAGAGCAAATGTGGCGTGTCACCTTCAAGCGTTGTGGCTGTGGTGGCAGGTCACACAGAACAAGGTTAGATGTTGTGCTAAATTTTGCAGCCAACAAATGTTTCTCTCAAGGCACATATCAACAGCCAAATCAACAACTTCACACAGCCAGTGGGCTGTGTTCAGACATGAAAAACAAAAACCCTATCTGCTAAGAGAGCAACAGCGTTCTATCCGTAAGACGGCTAACTATTCGCTGTAACAAGTCCGAATACACAGCAGGGCTAGCTACCATAATGTCGGTGTGCACGCAATCAAAGGCCACAAGTATCCGGATGTCCCCAACTAAGCAGATTACAACTGGAAAGGCCTTCGAAGGCATATGAACACTCACTGTGTCTTCTTCCGTGAGTGAAGTGATGACAACAACGAATGCACTGCCTATTTTAAAGAACCCATCAGTCTTCTGCCATGCTCGGCCAGGTTTGTCCCACCACCTGGTCTTGAGCCGGATGCCATTTTCATTATTGATGAGTGCGCACGAGACGAGAGCAAACTACAGCGATCTTTGAGTACGGAACCTAGTTGGCCTTTTTGGCGTCGAGGTTTTCGTAATTTATCGCTTGTCACATTACCTTCGCCGACTTGAATTCTGCATATAAATTCGTGTCTGCGACTATTTAACTACTACTTTGCTTTAACTGTGCAACCAGTTAGTTAATCAGAAGAATTCCACATTCAGCATGAATATGCAGTTTCCACGTGTATCATTTATTATTGCTTTGTTCCTAAATACAGGTCTGAGTTTGTTTATACTCCCATAAGGCGCGAAGACAGAAAACGCCTAACGTCTCCAAATTGATACTTGTAGAAATGTATTACTCTTGTGCCGAACCATGTTGTTTGAACCATTATTCTAGACCTACAATCTAGGCCTTCCACCACTCTCCGCCAACCCATCTATTGAAGAAGTCAAGAGATCCTGCGGGCTGGTTGTACGGAACCATGTGGCCAGCTTGGTAAATACGCATGAAGGTGAAGTTACCGCTGCTCTTCACCTTACCATACGACTCGTCCTCGAGGATAAGATCCTCTAGCTCCACGCCGTTGTAGTCTTTCTTGCCAGGCCATTCTAGTGCTTCGGACCACTCCTTATTGCCGAGCCAGTTGCAGATATAGTCAGCATCACCAGCGTAGATGAGAACTGGGATCTGCTCAAGGATGCCCGGGACCAGGCGGTGGTACGGCTTTCCCCAGTCACCCTGGAACACAAAGTTCCGGTTGATATTGGTATTGCAACTTGAGTAATCAGATACCTCAGCACCCAGGGCCTTCATCACCTTACCCTGGTTCAGATAGTCGGCAATCCATGCTGTTTCGGTATAGCACAAATTCTGTTGGTCCTTGCACTCTTCACGAATGTCGTAAACATTCATTCCTGTGCGCTGATATGGACCAATCATGGCGTTGTTACAGTAGATAGTCGCAGGGACGCAGTTCCAAGCGCTTTCCGTGTTGTAGCAAGCGTTGAGGAGTGATTCACAGCGTGGGAGAGCGTTATCCATTGATTGACACTCACTTGGCTCCAGAACTGCGTCGTAACCACCTTCACCACAAGCCATTGGGCGGTACTGGCTGTATTGGGTCAGGGGATCAGTAAGACCGTTACCAATGCCAATGCTCTGCAGGTTAATGTTTCTGTTCTTGTGCGATAGAATTTCGGAAGCAAAGACAGGAATGTAATGTCCAGCATAGGACTCTCCGAAGATGTGGAACGGCTGAGTAGAATACTCAGGGAATTGTTCAAAGAAGAGTGTCAATAGCGCATAAATGTCCTTGCTGGCTGCTACTGTGTTGGAGACGGAGCCACTGCTGTAAGAGTAGCCCACGTTGACTGGCTGGTCGAGGAAGATTACGGAAGCATTGCTGTTCCACGAGTATTCGTTGAATGTAGGCTTTCCGTCCGAGTTGACACTTGAGGGGCCAAGTTCCATGAAAAGACCCATCATAGATGAACAGCCGGGGCCACCATTCAACCATAGGACTACGGGATCGTTCTTGGGATCGTTCCGCGATTCGAAGAACCCTTCACCGCTGTTAGTGGCTTTACTACGAATGTACTCGAGAATTTATCAACTCACAGTAAAAGAGATGCTTGTCGTTCTCGTTATCATCAAGGTAGCCGCTGTATTGCTTCACCTTATCAATGCCGAGAGCCGAAGGGTCAACAGCCTTAACTCGGAGGTCGAAGGCTTCGAGCGGGCCGTCTAGCTTGCGGTGCTTGACACCGTCGGTCTCAACCCACATGCTTTGTACATCGGCACCTCTAACGATGTGGTCCCATTCGCTGTCTGGTTTGCGGGTATGGGGCTTGGGGCGGGAGATGAGGTGGCTGGCCTTCTCCACGAAGCCGGGAACCAGCAGACTCATTTCATCCCAGAGACCTTTAGCCGCAGCAGGCATCTCGCCTAGGGCTTCAGTAATGTGATCAATAGGGTTCCTGAGGCCATCGCTGACATGCTCTAGGGGTTGTTGAGCGGTATTGCCGAGGTTGGCGAGGACCTGCTGCTCATGTGCCAAGGCAGCCGTGGTGGCGCCCAGCAGCAGGGCTTGCGTAGCTACTCTCATGATGAGTAGCTAGACGAGGTTGTTGCACCTCTAGTCTCAATAGCTGCTACAAAGACAATAGCTAGGGAAAATAGATGAAGAGAGGGTATGCTGATGATGATGGATGATGGAAGATGATAAAGAAGAGGAAGAAGATGACAAGAGTAAGACTGCTGTAGGTAAATAGATGATGGATATGAAACCCCCGATGTCCGGGGTAGCTAGCTGTGAGAACCCGAATGGGCCATGGTCGACCCCGGTGCCTGGCTGGTTGGGTGGCTGGTAGCCATTGGTCCACTGGAGCAGAGTCGCGTCATTCCTTATCGAACAGAGCAAGCAGCAACAGGTCTGTTTTCAGTGAGGCGAGCAGAGAGATGCACTAGTTAGCAGGAAACCTTCCCTATTTGGAACTACTTCACGACCGGCTTGTGGGCCGCGTGGCACAGTTGACAGGCGAGACAGAGGCACGAGCGACACGCAAGACACACCGCGTGCCTGATAAAGGAGGGGCCAATGCTGCGATAAGCGTCATAGCTGGTTTGAATGTGAGTCAGCTGGCATAAGTACAGTTGCGTCTACCCAGATAAGTATGGTACACAGGTACCTATTGGAAGTGCTATCAAGTCCAGAAAAGCCTACAATACCTAGATAAGTTAGATAAGCTGGCCGTGGTAGCGTACCTAAGTTAATGATTAAGTACAGTATGCAAGTGCTCATGGTAAACAAATATTGGAATAAAATCGCACTTCGAAGGGTGTAAGATTATGAGGTAGAAGAGACAGAAGAGAACATTACATGTGAGAGTAGAGGTAGGTAGTCTCCAAGAAGTAGCGCTGCAGAAGTGTTAGTCTTTGTGATTCATATGCAGATTGCAAGACATAGGTAGTTACTGGGTCTACAGTGATACAAAAATGCTAAATGTTAACTTCTCACCCATTAAAACCGGCATTGTTCAACCTCTCAACGTGAGTTATACGCAAACACGATCGTCGCATAATCTATAATACGCATACAACAGCATATTTCGGCGTCTTGATTTTATCACCACAGCTTGCGATTCCTCCAATATGTAAGTCTACAGCCTGATTAAGGCCGTGACAATGCACCTACTGATTTACCCCGCCTATTCAAAGGTCGCGCCAGATCAACCAACCATCCAACCAGATAAAACTGACAAACGTGTCGCTCGTGCGCCTGAAGAAGGGAAAGAAGCGCTTCGAGATCGCCTGCTACAAGAACAAGGTGCTAGAGTGGAGGTCGGGCATCGAGACGGACCTCGACGAAGTCCTCCAGATCCCCAATGTCTTCCTCAACGTTTCGAAGGGCCAGACCGCTCCGGCCGCCGACCTCGCAAAGTCCTTCGGCAAGGACAAGCCCGTGAACGACATCATCCTCGAGATATTAAACAAAGGCGAGCTGCAAGTAGGCGAAAAAGAGCGCGCCGCCCAGATGGACCGCGTACACAACGAAGTGATCAGCATTGTCGCAAGCAAGCTTGTCGATCCCCGCACGAAGCGCGTCTATACTACGGGCATGATCGAAAAGGCCCTCGACATGTTGAGCTCGCAGGCACACCAAGGAGACAAGAGCGCCGCAGGGAGCGGCACGGGAACACCTGCGACAGGGGAGGACGCTGAAGCGAAACCAAAGGCAAAGGAACATCACTGGACGGGCGTCGTCACAACGAAGAGCGCCAAGAGTCAAGCCCTCGAGGCCATGAAGGCGTTGATCACACACCAACCGATTCCCGTCGCAAGGGCGCGGATGCGGCTTCGTATTACCTGCTCGACAAACGTACTCAAGCAGGCTGTCAAAGCGCCCGCCGCGGCCAAGAGTGGGGATGCGGACGAAGAGCAGAAGGCGACAGGCACAGTCAAGGACAAGATATTAAGCTACGTAGAACAGGTGGAACAGCAGGATGTCATGGGCTCGGAGTGGGAAGTCATTGGTTTCGTCGAGCCAGGCGCCTTCAAGGGGCTTTCTGACTTTGTCGGGAACGAGACCAAGGGCCAGGGCCGAGTTGAGGTGCTGGATATGGCCGTAACCCATGAAGATTAGAACGTTCACAGCGATCTCGGGCAGCGGGTTTTGCTCACGACGTTAACGATTTGATGATATGGAATGCTACGCTGCATATGAGCAAGTGTAAGGCATGTAGAAACGGTATAGATAAAAGTAAAAGATAATTTGACCTTCAAAACTGGTGGTAACCCCCCAAGTCAACCTTCGTACTTCCACTGTCACATCGCCATCCGCATTACTATATAACAACAATACCTATTACTTTGATGAGGCGTTGACACAGGTGCTTTCAATTCTCACTATAGATCTAAAAACGAGATCATGTTTTCCCCGTTCCCATAAAGACCGACCACTTTGACATATTTTGAGTCCCTTCCTCTAAGACTTTCAGTCTGGCCAATCATGACTTGCCCCCAAACAAGTCACCAAGTACGGATCCGTAACAAGTGTAGAAATCCACTGATGTGGTCCCAAAAGCGAATGGCATTCGTCTGGTCCAAGCTTTCTATTCCTTGACGCTAAGCAGAAATCTCTTCGCGCTACTGCAACGCCTGAAGATTCTTCTCTCGTAGAACACCAAACGATTTGACCATTTGCAAAATCGTGTTTTCTGTACGGACCAGCCGGCCTCAGTCTCAGAAGAGCTAGCTAAATACAGCAGCTACTGGGCGAGTTGCACGGAGAATCATTCGATCATGACGGAGAAGTTCAGGTTTCGATAACTGAAGCCCGCTCATCTGAGGACAGCATCGGAATTCCCGTGTGTTCTGCTACCACCACTATGAGCACGATACAGCAAGCCATGCTCTCAGGTCTGTTGGTCTGACACGCAGCAAAGAGAATCTTCTGACAAGCCTTTCTTTGCTGATCGATCCATGAGTCGCAATTGACTGGGTACCGATTATCTGGTCGTTCACTGCTTTTTTAGTTGCGACCAATGCTCTGAGTTGAGTGCGATAGCTCCATTCTAACATGCAGGCCTTCAAGCAATGTCGACACTGTTTCGAATCGTCAACTTACCTCGAGGACACCACGGTAGTACCGGGTAGCTTTTTTCCCTTAAATAGACCTTCAGACCAAGTCGGTTTGCAGCTAAATCTGGCCAATGATGAGTTATCTTATACAGAAGACGAGGAATAATCCCCGAAGAGTAATTCATACACTGAAAATTCTGAGGCCTTTTTTTCTGTTTGTACGCAAGATCTTGCTTGATCTTAGATTCCCGAGTTTTCCACAAACTCAGCTTCCCCAGTACTTTATTGACTGTTCCATGCCCATCCGGGGCATGAATGTGTGTACAGCCGACTTCTTTCGGACTAGCCAGGGCAATAGGTACAAGTTCCCAACCTCCATACAATCCCAGGGAGAATAACCGGACTCCCAAATTACAGCATTAGCCAGCTGTACGAGCATTAGTGTACGAAAGACACCTCTATCCCGTTTACCTCAAAAAAAGAACGCCCCGTAGAAACAAGCCTTCTAGGCATGATGCTCCCTTTACCAACCATATCCATGCAATATGCAGTAAATCCCCAACCAAAGACCTAATTAATTCCTTATTCATCACATCGTACAAGTAAGTGACCCTCAACAGGGGTCACGAAGCGTTCTCCAGATCAAGGTCCTCGCCAGAGCCGTCTCTCATGGAGAGATTGGCGAATGGCCCGCTGAGCGTATTCTGGCGACCGTTCGGAGGCAGCGCATGGTCGTGGCTGTGCTGTGTCTCCCGGTCGCCGTAGCCATAGCCGCAATCGGGTGCGTAGTCATCGACGGTCGTGTTCCGCGACGCGCAGGGGCTGAGACTTAGACTTGTCCGTCGTCGCTTGCAATCCATATCGTCGTCAAAGGTCCACTCGAAGGTGCTGAGCATCTTCTGGTGCTCGAGGTTTTGGGGTGTGAATGGTTTGTGCAGCCTCGCGAATGCCGGATCGTCGCGCGAGATGATAGATCTTCTCTTGGGTGGTCGATTTGAGGATCGGAACCATGATAGCCGTGATGATGATGATGAGGTAGATGAGGATGACGTCTTGCTGTTCCTATTGCTGCTGCTGCCACTACCGCTGCCTCGGTTGTTGGGTGAGGACGTTCTGGTTGTTGAGGATGACGATGTCGACATATCGCTTTTCCCAGAGCTCGCGGTCGATCGGTTCCGGCTGCCAAAGCTCCACTTGCCAAAGCTCATTGTGATGGCGTTGATGGTGGTTGTTCCTTTGGAGGTTAAAGAAGGAGTAGGCTCGTGATATGGAGCAAATTCTTTGCTTCCACTATCCGTCGTATGAGTATGAGTACAATATCGAAAAGGCCAACTCTGTGTTAGCTCCAGTGAGGATAGATATTACGAGCCATAGAATGAAGAATGTATTAGTTGATAGGCTACGAGAGCTTCGCAGCTTCAATAGAGAAAACGGCAGGCGGATGGGAAGGTTAAAGTAGGCATTAGACCGAGAGACCGACACACCCCAGCCAACCTAACTCCGGAAGACGGGAGGCGTCACTCACTCACACGCAGAAGGGCAAACGGCGAAGAAAAAAAATGATCGGCAAAGCTGCTGCAACGTCCCATACATGTGCATTCACCGGTTCCCGGGTTCACACCACCACCACCCACCACCACAACTGAATTTCTCCAATAAGCCCACGCAACCTAGCCTCTATTCTGCGTAGTCCAGTCCACACACACCACCACGAGTGTGCATAGCGTTTGGGCAAGGCCCGGTTCAGCGTGCGTCGCGGGGTGGCCGGGACCAAAGAACTGGATCGTTCTGCGGGTCTTTTTCCTGCCCCCTTCTCCTTCGCCCTGCTGCGACCTCACACAGGGGGGGCGAGCAACGGATCAGCTTTTGCTTTGTGGTTATTGCCAAGCCGGTTGTCATTATTATTGTTGCCTGTTGAATGAAGCATTGCTATGGCTATTTTCTCGTGTCACAAGTTACAACGGCACGATGCTCAACCATGGATGGATGCAGTTGACATGTCGTTCGGCATATGAAAAAAAACAAGCACACCACCCTATCTCGTATCTAGTAGACTAGCCGCCACATTAGTTAGCGAGGGAAAACCGCCGAGACATTTGGTCGCAAGACCCGGACAGAACCCGGAGAAAGCCAAGGCTGTCGATCATCAATTTGGCCGGCAGATGCCGCGGTTTTCCTACACCTTTTTCTTCTTCTCCAACATGGACCCTTAACAGAACCCCAAACCACCCAATGTTCGGCGTATTATAAACTAATTGCAGGAGTCCCTACAATGAGTCGGTCGAATCAGGTCAAGTAGACTGCTAACCGTCTTTCCATCTACTCGTTTGGGAAAAAAAATCTCATATCACCTGGTATCACGAAATTTAGTCTTTAGGCCTTTCTACGTACAAACGCAACAAACTACAACATCTTTACACGACCTGCCCCTCGTCAGCTTTCGGCCCGTCCGTAGTTATACAAAAACTCAAAGATTCGCGCCTTCTTGGCGTGTAAAACCTGCTTCTGCCCCGGGACGTACCTATGGAACTCTCTCCAGATCTGTCAAACCTTATTCTCGCCTGACAACTACCTATCATGGATGAAGCTTGGTCATGAAAGTCTAAACACCATTGCCCAATCGTCTTTCGCCGGTCTCAGATATCACTGTCATCATGCGCATGTGTTTCGTACGTGAATGCACACACAGAGCGAGGGCCACACGGGTTCGTTCGTGCTAGCTAGCGGTGCAGTAGCCTGACTCAAGAAGGCCTGCATTCAAAACGCTTCTTCGGGCCTAAAGATATCTAGCTCCTGGACCAAAAATCACACACCTCTATACCTCTAAACTAGGATGATGTTTGTATCAAAACCATCAATGTTGAAAGTCGAACTCAAGACAACGATCATCCGCCAAATCTTAGTCCAAGTGATGAGCAAAAGGAGAGCACTGCCACAGCGTCGTAGGGCTGAAGGCCCGGAAATACTCTCTCGTCTTGCCCCTCTTCCCCTCATTCGCATGATTCAGTAATGAATGTGGTAGTTGAGTAGTGTAGGGCGTGGCATGTCTATCAAACAACAATCAGAACATTTCGAAGCTCTTGATCGCCGATCCATCACTTCTCCTCCAGACTCCCTACAGACGAGCAAAGCTGCCAGGAACCAGTCCTACCTGCATGGCTCTGTGCATGGCAGGTCAACAGACATGTGATTGATGACTGCCTCGACTGCCTTGCCACCTGCAGGCTTACTGCATATCCGTAGGCATGGTGTAACTCTCCGATGTTAGGCATCGGGATATACCGGTCGGACTCTTAGGCACAGAATACTTCTAGAACGAAAGATCGGCATTGTAGCAAGTGTTCTCCCCCACATTTCCTACAGCTCACAATGTAGATCTGAACGGCTGGACTGTTTCTTGCTTCTTTGTAGTTAGTTTTCAATGGATTGCGCATACCATGTATGTACTACTGTAGCCTACGGGTCAAAATTCATACTACGTTGCTCAACGCATCTTCAAAGGAAGTTTCTATCAAAACTCAGCACCATCTTGCCCTTCTTAATTCATCTACAGCCAAGGGATGTTCCGTTGCAAGTGTTCATCGATTTAACCCCGACTGTCATGAAACGACTTAACCCAGTAAATTGCTAACCTCATCGCGCACATACTCCGAACTAGGCCACTTGTCCTACTATAGCTAAAGGCAGGTATGTCGTGCGTCGTATATCCTGCGCACCTCGTGTGCGTAGGTGACTTGATTTGTTGAGAAGCAAAACCGCATAAACCAGTGATTCCCTCCCCAGCTTCATTCATCGTCCGCCATCATAATCACTGTGAATGCGACTACAAGACCAGTTTTCAGTCCCTATAGCATCCTACCACCCCGTCCTCATAAAATTATACCCCCTAATTTTTTATGCAATATTCAGGTAACCAGCTCTTTAGATATCTGTCCTCGTTGTTGGCTTGGATTCGCGTGTCTTTGGTCCTACTGATCATCGCTGGCTGGGCGTCGCACATAGAATTCCAGTATATTCTCAAGAGATCTTCGCTCTTCGTCAGTGCGTCGGTCTGCCTTGCGTTTGTTGACGTGCTCAACAAACACCATCTTCAATCCACGGATTTCGATCAACTCCTCCCACCCAAGAGACTCAGGGAGTGAATTCAAGATGCTGCGCTTATTACCACCAAAGAACCGGCGAATCTCTTGCTCACGGTGCGTTAGAAGCTTAGAGGTGGTCTTGGATACAACGACGGTCATCATCTCGAGTTGTCTCATTTCATGTAGTTGGCTGATGCCGCTGTCTGCTTGTGGGCCACACCAGTGGAACATGACATGGTTGAGTGCAGACTTTAGTAGTGCATTGTTCTTAAGATGATAGCCCATCTCACAGGCGCAGGGGAAATGAAATCTCTAAGAGTCAAGAAATTAGTTCAACTCTGCAATATCACCACGCTTTCTGTGAGCCCACATACTCGTTTGTGGTAAAAGCAGCTCAGGAACTCATTACTAATATGCTTAGATGTGAAGCCGAGAGCCACATCCACCGATAAGAACTTCTCATACACTGGCGGCTCATGTGGTCCGCACGAGCAGTTGCCCTTTTTGGGTTCCGGAATGATGTTGGGCGCCCTCTTGTGGTTATGCAAGTACATATCATAGATACGGTTACGTATCTCAGGTGGGAGCTTGAGAAAACCGGGAAAGCCAGAGTCCTTTGGCAGTTTATCGGCTATTTCGAGCATATCGCCGCAGCCTGTGATAATATTCAGACAGTGCTTGCTCTCCTTAGGTTTATCCTTCATGATGTTTGCACTAGTCTTATGGTCAGCGGTACAGCCACCTACAGGAAGACACATGCAAGCCATACCACTTCACCATGGTACTCACAAGGGCTGCTCGGTTGCTGGGCGAGAGTCGAATCATGCGACCAAGGGAAGCCTCATCAAGTCTCGATGTCTTGAAGTCCTCGAACGCCTTGAGCATTATTCGCATATTGTCGGACAAACCGTATTTCTCAAAGAGCCGTAGCGTTTTCTGCTCGTAGAAGGTAGCCATTGTCTCGATAATCTCCTCAGAGAGGATTCCTCCTTGCGAGCACCTATTGAGTTTGGCGAAGGGCTTGACGATCGGAGTGAGGAACGCAGTTATAGCTGCAGGAACACGTGAAACAGGGCTATCAAAAACCTAGGTGGTCCAGGATATGGAGGGTAGTCTGTCAGATAAGACAACAATATTGGACCTTGAGGAGTTATGACGAAGAAGCCAAAGATACAGATGGAACACCTTAGTCAAGGTGCAAACAACATGCTAGCGCAGGCTCGATATTGCGCAGGAACAAGCTGTGACAACTCTCTAGAGTGTGAGGTAGAGTGGTTGTGTGATGGGCAGTGAGTGCAGTGAGTTGTGGGAAGAATCAAGGGCTTCCTTGTGAATCAGAAGAGAGAGGGATTGATGGCGAACATTGTGGGTGGTGAGAGTTGGTGCCTGACTTCATCGATGTGTTGCAGTTGCCAACCTACATGCATCTCTTCTGGAGAGAAACGTGGTAGCCGGGCTGCAGTGCGTTGCTGTGCAGAAGTACAAAGTACGTATATCTGGACCATGAGGTTGATAGGTATAATACACACACTGTATAAACAGGCATTAAGTTATTTCGCGCAAACTCAGGGTGTTGCTATGGGTACTTGGTTTAGGAGGCATTGCAAGATACAAAAGATGGTACCTGGTGGCTCACAACTAGATGCATGGAGTAGGTAGGTAGGTAAATGGTCCTGATGCAAGAGGAGTCCCACAGGTAGAGCGCACAACCCAACAAAGATACCTAGGACCCTGGGATTAGGTAGGTACTTCAGACGTGTTATTATCAAGTTACCTTTTTGGGAAACTATCTACGTGAAGCTGTTGAACTTGGGAAGGCAGTCGCGATTTGGGGGATGCTAAAATGAGATTGAAGTCACAAACCACATGACCTGTTGTGTGAGGTACGTACCTCTGCCTGAATTCATCTTGCTAGTGCATGCGTCGAGGCATGTGTAAGTTTTCCCAAGGCTACCTACATGAGAGGTAGGGTGAAGATACACTAGAGATGACATTTCTTATCACACTAATCACGAGTTGGCAGCAGATGAGTGATGAAATTCATATTTGTGGTAATACTAGATCAGCAATTGTCTACTTAGAATAAGGACTGTGAGACTGAATATTAGGGCGCTGGGTGTATGATACAGGGCAGGTGAGGGAGACATACATGTGTAAGTAAAAGGTTCAAGAATGAGCTGCTGTCAGATGGTCGATAACATGACATATAGTATCTGGCAATGACGTGCACTGTCACATGCACACCTGCACCATTCTTACTTAAGGTCTAGGAGATAATAAAAACGAATAAGATTATTGGTAATAGAGCAAGGGACAATTGATATGGCCTGAGTTCCTTACCTACCGCTCAAGGTGAGGTAACAATGCGGCTTTATTTATCATAAAAACCCATATTGGAGTACCACTAGCTTAACTGTTAAGTATATGAGACCAAAGTAGTGTGAGTTATGGCTATGTGATTCTCTATTTTCTAATAGTAAGATACAGCTCTTATACCGAATTAGCTCTTGCTTAAGAAGCATTATTAGAAGAGAAGTTCACTGACTTTAGGTCGATTTACAACTGCTCCAGCGGCTGAAGCGCCATCAAAAAGCAAGGCTGCGTCAAGAATAAGAGTGCTGAGAAATTACTTTGGTCTAGAATTTGCTAGAATGCCTTCACTCATCTCAGGATCCCCTCACGATATTTTAATTTCCCTTGGAGTTTTGCTGATTAACATAATCGCGCTCAAAGATACAATACTTTAGGGTAGAATAAGCTTTTCCTTTCTCTGCTGCAATTTTTGCTATTACGACTACCTAGGTAGATACCTCACTTACCATCACGCTTGGCTTGATACTTCGTAATATTCCCATATAACTTTATGAGCGTATTATCCGTCCACTCGTTACTACCCGAGACAGAGAAACATCACGAAAATGTCCTTGTATACACGGCCTGGACATTGCACCAATTCTTCAAGCCATCGACTCCAAGTTCCGAACCATAACCGCTCTGCTTATGACACGCGAATGCCGTGGATGCCTGAAGCTCGGCATGGGTGTTGATCCAAATGTTCCCAGCCTGCAGTCGATTCCCGATCCGATCCGCCTGGGCGAGATCTTTGGACCAAACCGAGGCACCGAGACCGTAGCTGGTGTCGTTGGCTCGCTGGATCACATCGGCTTCGTCTGACCACTTCATCACAGGCAGGATAGGTCCTATGAAATGTTAGTAATGTTTCGACACTTTCACTCCTAAACTACTCGAGCATACGCACCGAACGGTTCTTCGACCACCACCCTTGCGTCATCTGGGGGGTTTGCAACGAGAATGGGCTTGATAAAGAAGCCTTTCAGTCCTTCGATCGACGGGCCGCCTTTTGGCAAGACATCCAATTTCGTTTCCTCGATATTTGCAAGCAACTCCTTCACCCGCTCGTACTGAGGCTGATTCGACAGAGGACCGACGACAGTGTCTTTCTCGAACCCGTCGCCAACCTTCACGCCCTCGAAATGCTTGACAAGCTCGGCAAGCACGGCATCATAAATCGACTCGTGAATGTAAACCCGCTTGACTGCCATGCACAACTGTCCAGACCTCAGCAAGGCGATCGTGCCGATCTTCTGAGCGACGGTCGCCGGGTCCACGTCCCCACAGACGATGGCGGGATCGTTACCGCCAAGCTCGAACGACACGCGCGTCAGGTTCGTACTGCAAGATTTCATGACCTTTTTCGCCACCGCACCTGAACCTGTGAAGCTGACCTTGCCGACGTCAGGGTGGGTGGTCAGCAAGGGCCCGAGATCGTCGTGGCCGCTGAGGGCTTGTAGGACGCCACGAGGGAAGAACTGGAGACCCAACTCTGCCATCTTGAGAACACTGTACGGAGCGAAGGGCGACGGCTTGAGAATGAGCGCGTTTCCTGTTAATAACGCTGGAGCAATCTTTCCACAAGCCAATATCACCGGCCCATTCCAGGGGATTATCCCCACGCCGACCCCGACGGGTACGTAGCGCTCGATCACCTGGCGTCCACAGTCGGCGTTAATTTCCTTGTCGGGCACTGCATCATTAATTAGACAATTCGTCTTGACGGTGATTTATATGGGAATATGGAGGGCTATAGAAGCCTAAACCGGAGGTTTCGTACTCTCAAACCCGACTACAGAAGGAGGACAGAAGGGAAAAAAACTCGAAGTATTACTTACGAGAGAGCTTGCAAAAGTCGCGGAGCCATTCTACACCCCAGTGGACCTCAAACTCAGCCGCGGAAAGCTATCACGCAACAGCTCAGCGTTTCGATCTTTGGACACGGGTACTACAAGCAATACTCACTGCTAATCCCATTTCTCGAACCAGTAAATTGCCAAACTCAGTAGCATGAGCCTCCAAGGCGTCCGCATACGCCTCAACTGCCTTCTTGCGCTCTACCCAGGGCACTTTGGCCCAGGACTCGGCGGCAGCCTGAGCTGCTGCAATGGTCTTGTCGACCTCATGCTGTGTAGAGACTGGTACGTCCGGGTTAGCCTCTAGGGTTGACGGGTTGACAGTGTGTCGCTTCAGCTCTGTGCTGGATAGCTTTCCGTCAATAACATTCTCGAACGAGGTAAAGGTCAATGGGGTGGAATTATCAGCCATGGTTGAATTATTCGTAGGACTCTTGCTATCTACCGGATCGTAATCGTGGAAAGAATGAATGCCTGCCCAGTTGATCCTAATTCCATCTTATATGCCTAGTCTTTGTTAAGGTTTCGGTTGCTTTCTTTTCACACTCGGGGTAAAGTAGCGGTATCAACTAGTTATCAAAGACATGTCTTGAGACTAAGAGTATAACCTAAAGCCTTTTTTGATGTTCTTTTCGGGACTTAAGGGACGTAAGACACCAATGAGATCCCTTGTAGCAAGTAACGAGGCGTTCTCGAGGTGAAAGTGGCTGCATGCTTTTTCAGCCTCAACTCTCGACTGTGTACTGGGTAGTTTGGACCCCTCTGAGTATCGTGGTCTGGGCGATTTACTCGCGTGTTCAAAAGTACGACAAAGACAAGGCGTTATAGTCGGTCTGGCTTTGTGCCGCCCGGGAACATGTTGGTGGTATCATTGGTTGACTTGAACTCGGGTTTCTGTTCATCTGTTCAGTCCACGCCGGTCTCATTATGGGTGGCCAATCAAGACCTACATTGAACGAATGCGCTTCATGGGGAAATCACTGGCGAGCGATGTTTTCTTTGTCTGTTTCTAGCGCTTATTTAGAGTGATCCAAGAACAAGAGATTGAATCAGTTCTTGCAGTTCCGAGGAGAGTCGCTCCACAGATAAGAATTCCAAACAAAGGAAACAGTCGGTCTGCTGATCGGCAGACAAACTTATATGATGGATACAAACCGACTATAGAGATTAGCTCGACAAAGCAACAGTCCTGATGACGAAGCTGGGGCTCACCGTATGCTACGGAACGCTCTAATGCTTGAACAGAAAAGGCTTAATTGATGTATGAACTGATGTGTCACTGAATATCCCAAAGAGGCTCGAAGAAGCCAGTATCCATGGGATTCAACATTTCTTCAAAATTGCAGGTAATATCTGGCGCTATTAAACCAGATGTAGACGTTGACGCCTGTACCCGGTCGTTACCGTCGTACGACATGGGCTGAAGACCGGAACTGGCTGGCATTATCGTAGGTGCATTAGTGTTCTCCGATTGGTGCTTATCAACTTGATGGCCCTCGGCGACCACCTCATGCTGGTCTTCTGATACCTGCAGAATAGGGAGAGGAACTAAATAGTCTCTTGCTGAAGGAGGGTAAGAGCCCATGAGCACGTGTGCGCTCTGCGCTGTTCCTCCAGAACTCGAAATATCTGCGGATGGAGTATTGGAGGTGTCTATTCGCCCAACCTCGATAGTTCCACAGAAAGGGACTTTCAGATAGAGCGTCTCATTACTAACTGTAACTTCCAGACTGCTACTTCTTGGCTGTCTAGTATCAGACGGCAGGTGAATGCTGTAGCCTACACCTCTGTAAGCTTCTTCCTCAACCGCGAGAAGTCTTCGAAAGACTGGGACTATATCAGAGGTGATCTTGTCGTCTGGTTCGACCTGGGCAATCTTTTCTATGCTTCGAAATGCCCGCTCCATGAGACTACGATTAGTGAGTCGTTGGTGAGCTAAAAGGGTAGATGTGCCAACGCTATCGCAACTATCAGAGCTCTGGTAATTACAGCTCGTATGGATGTGTAAAAGACACAATGCAATACTGGCCACGAACGCAAAGATGTCGAGCCCACGGCAATAAGAGACCGTAGGGTGACGGCTGCGAAAGGCCGAGAAGCGTTTTAGAAGCTCGCGGCAGGAATGAATGACGGTGGGGGTGCTGGAGTAATACTGCTGGCTGCCCAAGCAATGTAACATGTAAGGCAGGTGAACTTGCAGCAAAATGTTGTAGTGTGCAAATTGGACCATGAGGCGATTGACCACCTCGTAAATACCCTCACCACTGCAATCATCGAGCCCATCTAGAAATAACCACCACTGGGCTGGCATACAAGCCGAGGCCTTCTGAAGGATCTTGTCGATCTCTCTGGTCTCGACTATATCATACATGTTGATGCGGTTTCGCTGAAGGATGCGGCCGGCTGCCATGGAGTGAAGCCGCCCCATCCGCTCTGAGGGGGTGTACTTTTCTAATCGTCCTGGAGATATCTGGCTGTTTTCCGGTAAGCTAGGAGTGATCCCTAGTATGAGTGATAGATACTGATCAAAGTGGACGAGGAGAAACCATATGCTATCATGATAAGATGTCGCTGGGATAATTTCTGTGTTCGTATTATGTGCTAAGATCTTATTCTGGCGGTCGAGGCCGAGCATCTGTGCCATCGCCATTGCACGGCGTAACGCGATCCACGCGCGTCGAATATTCCCCATATAATTGTGATGCTGACTCTCGATGATTAAGCACTACCATAAAGAATCAGTACTTGGTTATTTTCAAAATGGTAAAGCAAGCGTTAACCACATTGAGTCAAAAGCTAACACCCATTATAGAGTTTTTACTTATTCAGATATCATTATCGGGGGAAAACTGAAGACGAAAGTTTTCGTACATACCTCAATAACCTCAATAGACTCGGGGAAATTATCGTTATGAGTTATTAGTCTGCTGACCGTCTCGAATGCTCGAGATGAAACAGCCTGGTACTTGGAGCCTGGGCCTGTCACTCTGTTCTCGAATTGTGACGAGATTACCTGGAGATACGTGCCTAGTACTAAAAGCTTTCGCGCGATAGCTACGGGTGTAGTTCCCGGAGGCGGCAGTTGCAATAAGTCCTTCGGTGAAGGCGAGGCTCGAAAGCCGGAGCATGTGGCGGCAAGGGCTGGATGAAGCGAACCGGCGTCACTGCGAAGAATAGCGTCGTGCTGGTCTTTGCTAGGCCAAGCTGCCACGAGTGCGTGGATAAGGGACCCTGCTGTTCTGTATGTTGGTTCAGTAAGAAATGGCAGCAGGGCGCCGGTCATTCTCATTGCACCATCTTCCTATCAAAAACCAGACAGTAAGTAAATGCATAGAGTACAAAAAGTTCGACGAACATACCGAAATGTTGCTTCCGGCTGTATGTAAGCGCGGATCGGCTAGATAATTCGCTGCAGAGGGTTCTGACGACAGCTCCGCGGTGATAGGACCTGAGCTGGTGCTGGCTGGGGTTTGAGGTTCATCACTACCGTCTGGAAGCAATTGCCTATCCCTGGAGGCATTCCCCGAGGCGACCTTTCGCGACAGCTCTTCAACCAATGCTTCAAGGCGTTGAAGCCTGTTGTCTGACTTGTTGGCACCACGCCTCTCGTGAAGCACGTGCTCTTCGGGGTGCTCTTGAGTAATGCATCGTGTGCGTCGGTGATAGCAGCCATCACATTTCTCTTCGTTGCCAGACCAAGTACATTTGTTCTTCCGCCGTTTGCACTCCCAGCAGCTCCGGGTGCCCTTACGTATCTTCCTTCTTTTGACCCCAGCCTGAGTTGTCGGAGATGGAGGCTCGTGGGCCGACGATCCCGCGTCTGCCATTGGTGGCCAATAATTCAAACGCGTTAGACGAATGTCACATTACTGGAACTGGTGGAGAACGCAGAAAGAAGTGCTGTTCGATAAGCATGTCGGCTCTTTCGCTCTGGTATGACGTGAAGGTAGGGATTGAAGCTTCGGCCGCGGCGGTCGAAATCCGTCAGCTGTGGGGAATGATTCATGTTACCTAGCATCAACCACGGCGTCCTGAATCTCAACAAGCCGACAACTGTCTACCAAAAGAATACAAGTCTATCGGTTTCACGGAGTTCCTCTCGAATTATACTATGGCACTTGGCATCACATCAGCTATGCCGACCTTGTTGAGAAAGCATACAGTATAATCGTTGGCGGTTCGTGTCACATCATTCCGCCGCGGCAAAGACTCATGTAGATTGCAATAGCATCGAAAGTGATGTATGAATGTATAAAAAGGCGTATCTTTCTCTGTGATCCGGGTGTTTGAAGGAAACATGAGACAAGCATAACTTCACATCGATATCTTGATTACCACCGAAATCATCTCAGTATTTTGCCAATTTCATAAGAAGTCCAATCACAATGCGCACGACAGGCACAACTACAACCCACGAGGGAATCAATTGGTACTATGAGCAAGAAGGCTCTGGACCGGATATCGTCCTCATACCGGATGGACTAGGCGAATGCCACATGTTCGACAAGGCAATACCCATGATTGCAGCCAACGGCTTCAGGGTCACGACATTTGATATGCCAGGAATGTCTCGATCCTCCGACGCACCGGCGGAGACCTTTGAAGATGTTACGGCACAGAAATTAGCCTCCTATGTCATCAGCATCGTCGACAAGTTAGGGATCGACACTGCTACCTTCTGGGGATGCAGCTCAGGTGGCTCGACAGTCTTGGCACTGGTCGCCGGGTATCCCGAACGCGTGAGGAATGCGTTGGCGCACGAAGTGCCAACCTACGACATTGATGGCCTCGACCAGCTCTTCAAGCTGGAAGACGAGGCAATCTCTACAGCTTTGGCGTCGTCGATGCCTGCAGGATCATGCGGGAATCTCGAGGCCTGGATTGGTCTCGGAGGCGAGGCCCATGCGCGGATGTGGAAGAACTATCCTCGATGGGCTCGAGGGTATCCAAAAACCATACCGGCGACGGCACCGACCAGCCCTGAAGATCTCCTAAAGCGGCCTCTGTGTTGGACAGTTGGTGCATCGACGCCAACTGCCAGATTCTTCGATAATATTGTGACGGCGGCCAAGGCCGGCATCGATATCAAGCATATTCCCGGATATCATTTCCCGTATTTATCAGAGCCTAAAGCCTTTGCAAAACACGTCGTAGACACTACTCGCAAGCACCTGTAAATAGTGCGTCCAGTCAGATCATCAGCTCGCAGTGGTAGCGAGGGAGATTTCTATCAAACCTCTGCCACTCCTCTTCGGCTATCAGGATAAAATTTATTTATAGCGGCATATGCATTTTGATCCTGACACTTCATGTGACCTGTAACAAAGTGCAAATGTATTTCAAGCATAACTCTGCCTGTATATTCACAATTTATGATATTCTATCGATAACTTTTGTTCATTGTTATGAAGCTAAATGGGTATCATCATTAAGTCTTGAGGTAAACCCATGTCTTGGAGGGTATTCAATACATTGACCGTTTGGACGCGTTCTAGTGTATTTCTCTCATAGTATGGTTTGCAGTGTCCTGCTAATGTGCGTAACCCATAAGTTTATCGGTCCCATGATATGGCTGGACGTATGTATTAGCTGAGTGACGCCGCAAAGCTAATAGCAAGCCCAGTTTCATGATCTCGCGCATTCCACTAAATCCATTGACGTTATATTATCGTACATCGTAGTTTAGACTACCGCTTCTTTTGCCGTTGATATCGTACTTTCGGAAACTCAAGTGGTAGGGACAGCACTGCCATCTGCACCTGTGTCCCTTTTTCTGCGCCTGTCGCCTTTTTGATTCTACCGCCAATCTCACGGAAATATTGCCCGAATTGCTTGTCGTCTAAGCCTAAGTCGTAGCGAATTTTGCTAGTCTCAAACTCGAAATTCGACAAGATAGCTGCCAGAGCACAGCAATATGTGTACAACAAATCTCGGTGGAATTTGTCTATCAGTTGATTAGAAGAAAATTTCCGCCTGATACTCTGGATCACGGGTTCGGGAGCTGGTTGTAGCAGTTGTCGAAGCTTATCCGGAGGAGGAATTTTGGGTGTCCTTCCCTTTACTAATTTCGAGAATTTGATGAGGAATTCTAGGTATCGTAGAGCTTTTAACCTGACTGCTGAATCTGGTCCTTCGCCAATAGGATTGAGTCGAGAAGCGATGAATGCGCTCGTCAACATCTTGTTAGCACCTTTCTTGACAGCATCTTGCCAGTCCTTAATAGGAATAGCATTTAAAAGTTCGCCTCCAATCAGCCCTTGAGGGGTGTAGACGTCTTGTATCTCTTGAGCTTCGAAGTTTCCCGGGGGAACGGGCTTCGCCGCATCAGCCGCCGCCTGGAGATCTTCTTTGGACGCCATGGTATGTGTGACCTCTCCGATTGCTGTTATCATGGCCTGGGACGAAGCGGCAAGTGTATTCGTCTTTCGATCATTATCGATGATGGCATTTTCTGTAATTGCCGCAAGAGCTTTCTTAGCCTTCTTTGTACCAAAGGCCTGTCCCAGATCGTTTCGAAGTTCCATCATATTCTAGGTACCATGTTAGCATCGATGCCTGACAAGTGAAGCGAAATACACACCTTCGAGGCTATCCTGCTCTCTAGATCTTCTTCTTTCGGCTGCTGTGAGCGAACAACGCCCCTAACAGCCATCTTCTTAGCCTCGACGACCGACAGCTTGCCGGTCGCTGGGTCAAACACACCGATGTAGTGCTTGAGGTGTGATTCCCGACCACCGGGCCCCTCTTCCTTTGCTGTATAATCCAGTTTGCTGTGCGAGGAGGAGTGGAGCAAGAGACTTGAGGAGGGTGTGGCATGTTTGCTGTGTTTCTTTTTCGGTTTGGACGGCGCAGCCTTCGCGTAGGCCTGGAATTTGACGGAGCTAGGAAGACAAAGGCCAGGATGCGTAGCTGGAATAGTAACAGTGAGCTGGTGATGAAACCCAACTGGTTCAAAGCCCACTCACCTATTACTGGAGGACAGCTGCTGCCCAATTTCACAGATGCAACTTTAATTGTATTTGATTGAGGCGCTTCGGAAGTTGTCTGAAGGGCTACTTTTTTCTTGGGCTGGATCGCGCCATCTTGCTCCCGTTTCCTCTTCTTCTCTTTACCACTCGTCATGTTCAAGATATATATGGTGTGTTGGTTGAAACAACGATATGCCGGTGCCAACAAGAGAGGGCTGTTAAAAGACAGGCGCAAAGATCGGGTTGATTGTAGGCCGGTTATGTAGTTATAATGTACCTAGCACACCTTGACGCTTGCAGGTATGCTAGGTATCTAAGATCCTGCAGAAAAAGTTTTGGATCTGCCAATTGGTTGGATTTCTAGGCTGCTTTTGGAAAGCGGTGAATATATACCCCACCAATCGACAAGTTACTTGCAGCCGTCATGATGTGGGTACGCTAGATACCTAGTTAGAGAGAACCTGGCTCGATGCTTAGACATGCCAGAGGTCAAGAGCTGCCCACAATTATTTCACTTTGATTGATTGCTGAAGTTCGTGTGCACTAGAGCGTTGTTAATATAGTACGGCAATCAATTGAACAACTGTCAACAGGCCAATTTATTGTGCACAATCTGAGATAGAGGCCAATGTAGATGATGCAAGATTTCACTGCACAATGCATTTCGTGGGGTCAATAATTGCCATTCAGCTACCTAGGAGGCTGCGTCGTGAACCAGATTCCTTCATGCTCTGACCATGGGCTGCAAAGGCCAATCCTGCCCACAACCCGTGCTGAGTAAACAGCTCCCGTTTCCCACTCGATGGTGATTGACCAACTATCCTCAATTGGACCGACCCTCGTCAATGTGCCAAACCCGTAGCTTCATCCAGCCCGTTACTTAAGAATTCCTCCATGTTGTCATCTAGTCATTGATGGCGGTCGGGGTTGGAGGGGGATTCAATGTGCTATGCTGTGTGCGCAGGCGGATTTGTTTTTCGTTGTCATGATGTTTGGTGCGCTTCATCAAAGACGGCTGAGACCGAGTAGATGCGAGTTGTTTACTTGCTATTAGAAGGAGATGGGTCAGTGTTGAAGATATCATTGTTGCCAAAGTTAAATCTTACCTGCGGGCTCTCATCTTTCTTCTCTTTCGCTTGAGGCGACGAACTCTCTTCTTTCTCCACTTAGCTCTCATCTTGGCGACTATGAGGGGGCTTAAGTTAGCATCATGTTGTAGGGCTGCGTTGTGGGATGGAAGGGTATGATGTCAATTAGGTGCGAAGCGGGGTGATGCCCGTATCTGCCAGAACAGGCGCGGGCAGCGTGGGTGACTTTCAAGAAGGCATGCAGCACAACAATGGTGCGTGGAGTGATTGATGGTATTGAAGCATTGGGATACAGACGGCGAGGATACAAAAAGCGTGCGGATATGGACTTACAGTTTGCTGTCGATGAGGTGCTGTGATGATGTTGCTGGGAGAAGAAAGGAAATTTGGCAAAGGCGCAGGACGAATTGAAGTAGGCAACTGGTTAGGGTTGTGACCACCCGGTTATTGTTCGGATGTGGCTCGTGTGGTACCCGAAACTGGGGGAACGCAGATGTGAATGGCTGGGTTGGTGGGGTACGAGTATTCGTTCAGAATGACGACAGCCTTTGCGCCAAGTTGGGTTTTGGTTATGTAATCACTTTCACCCTCTTAAGTGAAGGGGCAACCCAGAAATGCAACTCTTAAGGTTCGTAGCTGACTTGAAGGTCTCCAGCCTGTACATTGCAGGTGTTTCGTAAATTCGTGCCTAAATTATGCAGGTACTCGACTACATAGTGATGCTGAGGCAGGCAGGATGGGAGGAAGCTGTCATATACCTAATACCTACGTGCCTAGGTGATTGAAGGAAAGCACAAATGGAATCCAAATGCACAACAACTCTTACCAATTCCAATCACTCTAACCTAAATCAAATGAAACTGTAATCCATTTGTGCATATTCATGAAATATTGTTGTGTAGTCTTTGAAGAGGTCATTCATATATTTCTCAAACCTGGAACGTTTCTTACCCCCTGGTAACCAGTACACAGGTGTGCATTGGTATGCTTGTTTTTGCTAATTGTCACTTGTTCGACGGAGCCATCGTCATCTTGTCAGGCACCCAATTCGAAGCCTTATTGAGAGTTTAGCAAGACAATAAAACCTAAACTTAAAATGCCTGATTGTCACGCTATTGCGCAGATCTTCTGCCGCTACATTGAAAAGCCCTTCGCGGAACATATCCGACCAGGTATGATATTTACAAATTATTGATATCTTGATCTACACCTAACGGGCCCTATAAGGCAAAGGCTTTATAGACGCTCAAGCACAACGAGATGTGCGCTCAGTTGTGAATGTTCACGCCTCACTAGACGTTCTTCTATTCCCCAACCAAACCCTTCACGTTGGAAGGGACCTCGAACACAAGTAGGTTTGCTGTGCCTCATACTTATCCCAGGACAAATTGCTAATTTCTTTTATGGCGGGGTTTAAGTGATATTACTATTCTTCACCCATATATCTCAAGACAGCATTTCGTGATATATTCGATTGAGTACGAAGAGGGTGCACAGCCACTCGTATACGTGCGTGACTGCAATTCGCTAAGTAGTACTTATATCGATTGTCATTCTTCTCCACGCATCAAGTTACCATCCTCTTCAGGCTATTTGCTCGGTCAAGATGATATCATCCAGCTTGACCCCTACTGGGAATTTCATATATTCTTCTTGGATGTACAACCCATCAGTCCTTCTATAAGTGGACTACGATCGAGTGAGACCGACGTACGTCCGTATGGCAATTACTTGGAGCTTGACCAAACCTGATTGATGCTTGCAGCTCTTTCGTGACAGATTCCTTATCACTGAAAGAATTTTGGGAAGTGGTGCTTCTGCGGGTATCCATCTTGCTGTCAACATAAAAACGGGACGACAAGTTGTCTGCAAGATCCATCGATTTGATAGCTTTCAGAGGTCCCACGGCTCCCTGAAAGTAATGCGGCGCATTCTTGATGAGACCAATATTCTCAGTCGACTGACACATGTACGTGTCATAAGAGCTAGGGCGGTTTATACCTCTGACAAATACTGACCTATGGAAGCCTAACCTCCTAAGATTCGAGGCTGCATTTAGATCATCAAATGCATTATACACTTTCACCGAATTAGCGACGGGCGGGGATCTCTTCTCCAGTACTAAACCCATTTTCTTGATTTAACAATTTTCAGAGCACACGATCTCCTTTCGGGGCCAAGTGCCTAGAAGTTCCCAGGACCCTCACGAATCATACTCTAAATGGCGATAATTGACTCGAAGTGTTGCAGTGCGTCTCAAATATCCGGACGGTTTGATGGAGATGGACACGAAGATTATCATCCGACAAATACTAGAAGCTGTCAGTTACCTACACAAGCAAAATGTAGCTCATCGCGATCTCAAGCCTGAAAAGTAAGTCGAACTTATATGACCCTCGCTGGAATTAGTCAATACTGATTTCTTTGTGAAGCGTATTCTTTGCTACGGGGCCTACGCATCTAACCCGAGTCATTGTGGGGGATCTCGGCTTTGCTAAAGTAGCCACCCAAGACCGTATGTTAAGTACTGTTGGCACTGAAAGATATGCAGCTCCGTAAGTGGAACACTTCGTGAAATCCCGCAGTCTCGCTGAACATTGATAGGGAAGTATATCGTGGAAGATCCTACAGCACTAAGGTTGATATTTGGTCAATTGGCATGATCTCACTATTTCTTGTCGCTTTCGATTGGGATAGCCTGGACTTTTTCGAGGCCTTTGATCAGGATGCCGTTGACAAAGGTCTCACAGACGTCTTTAGTGATTTATCCCAAAGGCACAGAGCATTGTCTGATGACTTCGAGGATTTCATCCGAGCGTGTCTTGTTATAGATCCATCCAAGAGAATGACGGCAGACGATTCCAAAAACCACAAATGGTTTCGTTCGTCGCATGATCGGTTAAAAATCCAAATCGAAGAGTTTACGAGAGGCTGGGAGCAGGCCTGCATTACTCACAACTCAACAGAAGAGCTAAGCCTATTTGAAAATACCGATACTTGGACTGTACTGTCTAAGGCACCTACCAGCAAAAGGAAGGTAGGATGTGATGAAGAAGTGATCATGGATATTGAGAATTCGCGATACTTCACAAATAGCGACTTGACGAGGCACAAGCGACAGAAAGCTGTTCCACCACTTGTGATAACACGCTGTAATGGAGAAAGAAATCTTTACATGGGTATCTAACTGCCCCGTTCGTACGATTGCTACTGTAACGTTTTGCAGACTAGGAAGTTCATATATGGGGTAAAATTTGGATGCAGCAACCGCGCCTACTTTACATTATAGTAGAACCAAGGCAACGATGTTGCGTCAAATAACTAACATGATCACCCTGTCCATGAATGACCAATGTGTTCGATGTTTCTGACCTCTTTATTCTTACATAAAGCGTTAGTATAGATCTCAACAAAGATATCAATGCCTTTGTCTGTAGTCGTCATTAATTTAAATCCAAGTCTTCCCTTCTCTGTTTGATAACGAAAGTATTGACCGAAAACAAAATGGCGTTACGACAGGAGCCCCAAATGACATATTATGAAGGAAGCTCAACCTCAACCACTGAGAAGGTCCCCAAATTCACTGCAACGCCTAAACAAGTACGACCGTCAGTAAACGTCAAATTGGCCCAAGACTATAGAAAACAAGAAGATTTACCACCTATCGAACAGAGAAATCCTAAACTCGGAGGAGCTCACGAAAACCTGCCAAGTCAGGAAGTAGAAAACGTTCAAATACCACCAGGTAAGGGTTTGAAGATAGACCAGCACTCAAAGGGGGACCAGGGTCCACCTAGAGACTACGTAACTGGTCGCATGTTATCTGAATGGGGGCGTTCGTGTCTAAGATGCTCGGAGAAGGGACTTCGATGCACGTTCAACTTCGTAGGCAAAGAAAACGAGCCACAGTGCGTCGCTTGCCGACGGTCTAAAGTGCCGTATTGCATTCGATTCCAGCCTCCTAGGGGAGATAAGAAGAGCATTCCCTTCAATGGCCCGCCGTGGAGAAACCCTAACTTCGTCGCAGGTATCGCCGAAGACGGAAAGACAGCCCCTCTCCCGCGTAGAGATTTGGAGACTCTCCTGTGCGATTTTTATCATGGAGAATCGGGATACGTGCTGGGTAATTATATTGCGGAGCGCGATGTGAGCAATTTTGTATTACCGCCGTTCAACGGTGGTGATCTACCGATTGCGGATCGCCCAAAATACCACGAGACGATGGATTGGAAGGATGTTCTCCCCGACTGGCGGAATAGGAGTTTAAGGCCGCCGCAAGGAGAGGGGGAAGATGAACGCGAGAAACAGAAGAGAAGGCTTGCTATGGCGAGAGAGCGGTCCCTTATGCCCGCGAATCCGAACGAAGAGGAGGACGAAGGGGAGGAAAAGAGGAGAAGTCTTGTGATGATGGAAATGGCTGGGAAGAGTGGAGTCTGATAAAATAAGTTGATAATTTCCCCTTTTAGGTAAAACTGCACTTGTAAGACATTGTTTAACGAGCGGTTCTAGGAGCCTTGTCTTATTCTACTTACTTAACATGCTGTTAAATTAATAAACGTAATATTTATAAAAGAATAATAAAGAAGCTTTAAATATATTATTGCTTTATTTTATATATTATTGCTTAATAAAACTATGTACTATTTTTAATTATTTATAAGCTTAAGGGTAATAAATTAAAACGTTATATAAAGAAAACGGTTAAAAAAAGCATACTTAATAAAGCTAAAGTTATATCCGCATATTTTACTGCTTTTATAAACTTTATTATAAATAAACTTATAAACTTTTTTAATAAATTGCTTTAATAGCTTTTTTATAATTATTTTTATAAACTTATTATTAAAAACTAACTTTTATTTATTTTAGTTAAGTTTAAAAATTTTAAGCTTTTAAATTAATAGTTTTTAAATCTTAGCATATAAATTATTATATATAAAATATTAAAACTTGTTTTAGTTTTTAATTAAATTAACTAAGCTATTAATAAACTTTTTAGCTTATTTTTTAATATTTAACTTAATGTTAATTAAACTAAAATTAATAATATATTAAAAAGTTTTATTAATAAAATTACTTTAATATTTTATTAATATAATAATAATTTTACGTATATTACATACGTTATTAAATTTAAATAAAATAAGCTTAATATTATTTAAATATTAAAAAGCGGCTTTAATATAATTATAATAGTTATATTAGTTAATTAAGTTGTTTTTTTTATTATTAAAAAACTTTTTTTTTTTAAAGTTAAAAAGGTTTTTTATTTTATTAAAAAGTGCTTCTGTTTTATTAAAAAAGCTTTTAAGCTAGTTTAACAAGGTTTAAAAATTAAAAGCGTTAAATAGTTTATTATTAAAATTATATTATTAATATTAATTAAATAATAAATTTATAGCAGCTTAATTAAAATAAAAAGTATAGTTTTTATTATAAAACAACTTTAATATGTTAAAATAAGTAAAGCTTACTAAATTTTTAAGTTAGCTTTTATTTTTATTAGTTAGCTTTTAAAAAAATATATATTTATGCTTTAGCTTTTTTTACGCTTTATTAAGCTGTTTTTTTTTATTAAGCTTAATATTATATTATAAAAATAAGAATATATTTTTAAATATTAAAAGTTAAAACGTTTTTTTAACGTTTTAAGCTATTATGTTTGTTAATTATAACTAATATAAAACGTTATAATTATTTTTTTTTTAAAACTTTATTATATTAAATTTTAAATTAAACAGCATTATAGCTTTAAAAAAGCTAAAAGTTATTAGTTTGTTTATATTTTAATGCCTTAAAAATAAAAAAAGCAGTAAAAATTAATTAAAAATTTTAAGCAGCTTTATTTTATTAAAGTTACATTTTTCTTTAGCTAATAAATAAAAATAAAGCAAAATATATAAGTATAACTTAATAAAATTAAACTTTTTTTTAAAGTTATATTTATTATATTTATATTTTATATTTTTTATTAATATTTTAAACAAAATTAAAAAATAAAGCTTATATATAATTAATAAGTTTTAAGCTTAAAAAAAAGTTAAATAAATTTAATAATATAATAAAAAACTTATAAATTTTTAAAAAACTAAGTAAACAATATATAAAACATTATATTTATAAATATTTTAAATTAAATATTAAAAAAAATTAAATATTTAATAATACTTTATTATAATATTAAAATTTTATAATATTATTAATTACTTTTTAAGCATTTAATAAATAGTTATATACTTATAAATTTAAACTTTTAAATTTAAAAGTTAAACTTAAATTATTAAATAATAATAACTAAGTTTAAAAAAAAAAAGAAGCTATAGTTTAACTATTTTATTAATTATTTTATTAATTTAATAATATTATAAAACTTTTATAATCGTTTTATTTATATAGCTTATAATTTAAAACGTATAAAGTTTAAAAAAAAAGCTTTTTTTATTGTTAATTTTATATAGTTATTTAAAATAAATAATATAAAATATTATAAAAAAATAATATTTAAACAAATAACTTATAATATATATATTTATTAAAGCTATTATAATAGCTTTATTTATTAAGTTAGTTTAAACATCTTATAATAATTTTATTATAATAATAAATTAGCGCTTTTTTAAAACGTTTTTATAAAAAAAAGCTTAGCATATATTATTAAATATATAATATAATATATATTATAAATTATTATTTATAAAGCGTTAAAAACTATAAAAAGCATAAGCTTTAATAATTATATAAAATATTAAAGCTAACTTAAAAAGCTTTAATTATTATAAATTATATTTAAAATAAATGTTTTTAAATATAATTTTTATAAATAATTAATTAAGCTATATTAAAATAATAACTATATATAAATTATATATATTAATTAGCTTATTATTATATAAGTTATATGTTTAATAGCTTTTTTTTTTATTTTGCTTTTATATAATTATTGTTTATATAATTAAACTATTAATTATTTTGCTTTTAAGCTTTTTATAAACGTTTTTTAAAAACTAAAGCTATATTTTATTTTTTATTTTATTAATTTTATTTTTTATAATTTACTTAAACTTAAATTTATTTTTAATTAAGTTTAAATATAACATTAAAATAAAAATTATTTTTATAAATAGTTTAAAAAGCTGCTAATTAAGCTTAAATAAAAAAAAACCTTTATAATAATGTTTTTAATTATATTTTTAAGTTTTTTTTTAATAATTTTTAAAAGTAATAAACGTTAAAAAAAGTTTTATTAAATATTGCTTTTTATTAAAAATAGTTTATAAAGCTTCCTTAAATTTTAAAACTTTTATTAATAAAAAAAAATGTTAAATTATTAGTTTTTTTTAAAAATAAAATTTAGTTTTTAATTTAAGCATAAATAAAGGCTATTTTTTTTTTAACATACTTATTATTAATAAATTACTACTATAATTAAGCAAACTTTAAATAATTATTTAGTTTAATTAAATATTTTTAAAAAATAATTTAACATATTAGTTTATAAAATAGTTTTATATTTAATAAATTTTTATACGTTTTTTACGTATATAACGTATTATTTTAATAATGTTTTTAAAACTAATGTTATAGTTTATAAAAAAATAACTGCTTTTAATTTATTTACTTTTAAAAATAAAATAAAAAGTTTATTAAACGTTATTATTAAAGCTAACTATATAGCTTAATATATTTTTAAGCTATTTAATTATAACATTTATAAAAATATTAATAAATAATATGCTAATTAAAATATTATAAATATTATAAATAAAAATAATAATAATAATATTAAAGTTAATAATTACTTTATTAAAAAAAAAGTAGCTAATTAAAGGTTAATTATTTAGTAGTTTTATATTATTATAAATAAAATATTATTAGTTAAAGCATAATATAATACTTTTATTATTAATTTTAAGCTTAAATTAAATAATAGTAACTATTTTTAAAAAGATAGTTTTTAATGTTTAATTAATAATATTTTAAACAAATATTTTAAACAATATATTAAAAAAAAACTTTATAACTTTTTTAAAGGATTATATTAATAATATATTTTTGTTTTAAATAACTATTTTATTTATGTTTATTAAACGTTATTAAAAAAGCTTAAACTTATAAGCTTTATAAATTATAGTTTTAAAGTTAAAAATTATATAAAAAATATTTTATTTAAAACTTTTAATATTATTATTTATATAGCTTAAAATAATTAAAACAATATTTAATATTATTATAAACTTTAAAAATATTAATAAATAATATTTAAAATATTAATTATATTTATTAATAAATAAAAATACTAGTTTATAAAAACTTTAATATATAATAAAGTATAATTAAACAATATATAAAATAATAACATATATAATTATTAACTTTATTTAAAATATATAAAAAGTTAATAATTATTATATAATAAACGCTTATTAAATATAATAGCTATAAATATTTTAATTAATAAGTTTTATTATAAAAAGGGGCTTAATATTAAAAATATTTTTATTTATATAAATTAAATAGAATTAATTAACGTATTAACTATTAAAAAATAAAACAAATTATTAAAATAAACTTATAATAGTTTGTTTATTAAATTTAATAGCTTTTTAGTTATTATTTTTATTATTTTTTTTATTATTATATTTACTTTTATTTTTTTTATTTTTATTATTAAATTTGTTTTTATTATTATCCTTTTAATTTATTTATTAATAATTAATGTTATACTGTTTAATTTAAAAGATTTAAAAACAATTTTTATAATTAAATATATAAGCAAAGTATATAATTTTACATTTATAAATAAAGCTAAAGCTTTTATAAGTAGTAAAAATATTATAATATTTAAACTAATCTTATTTTTTAATTTATTTAAAATAAACTTTTTTTTAATTTAACTTTTAAAAACATAAGCTATTAAACATATTTAGCTTTAAGTAATTTAAGTTTTAAAAAACTAAGTTATATATATTTTTAACTTTAAAAAGTTATTTTTTTAAAAAAGCTTTACTTAAGTTTAATAAAAAGGTTAGCTAATTATATAATAAAGCTACTATATTTAAAGCTAAATTAATATATAAATAATATTAACCTTATTAACAATATAAACAATATTAGTTACTTTAAAAACTATAACATTTATAAATATAATTAAAGCTATATTAACATATTAAAACATTAATATAAAAAATAATAAAGTAAGTATTAAATTTTAAAATAATTTTAAAAAGCTAAAATATACTAGTTTTAAAAAAAAATAAAAAAATAAAAAAAATAAAAAGCAAAAAAAACATAAAAAATTAAGCAAAAGTTTAAGTTTAATAATTTATTAACTGTTTAATATACGTTATTAATTTACTTATTTAATAGTTTATGCTTAATTTTTAAATATTAATTTATATTTTATATATTAATTTACTACGTTTTATAAAACTAGTTTATTAAAAAAAAAGCAAATAAGTTATAAAAAAATTAAAATTTAAAAGTTTATATATAATTAGAATATTTTTATTATAAAATAAAATAACTACTTTAAATAATTATTTATTAATAAAAAATACGTAAGTATAAATATATATAATTTATTATTATTTAAGTTATAAGCATATTTATTTTATTAATAAATTAAAGCTATTATATATTAACGTTTAAGTTAATATAATATAAAGTTTTATGTTTATTTTAAACGCTTTTTATGTTAAATTTCCTTAAAGGTTAAACCGGTTTATAATTAAAATGTTCTTTATTTTATAACATTATATTAGTTAGTCCTTTTATTAATTATAATAGTTAATAACCCTATTTAACTTTATAATAGTTAATCTTTTAATAGTTAATCTTTTAATTAGTTTCTTAACAGTTTATTTCTTTATTTATTTTATAATAGCTAATCTTATTATTAGTCTTTTAATAGTTAATGTTTTTATTAGCTTTATCTTAGTTATTAAAACAGGCTTATTAATCGTTTATAGCAAACTTTTTAACAGCGGTTTTTTTAAACTAAATTAATAAATATTAAAAGTTACTTAATGTTATAATAATACGTAATAGCTTTTTAGCTTATGTTTAACGTTTAAATAATATAGTAGGTTTTATAATAATTAATTTTAACCTTGCTTTTTTAATATAAACTATAATTTAATAAGTTTTTAAGTAAATAATTATTATAATAATATTAATTATAGCTTTAAAAGCTATAAAGTTAGCCCTTATTTTATTTTTTAAATTTTAGCTATATATAACTTATAGTTAATAAAGCGTTAACAACATTTAAACAATTTTTAGCTCGTTTTTATATTAATCCTAAAAAAAATTTAGCGTTAACTATATTAATTATTAATTATTAATATATATATAGCTTTTTATAAGCAGCATAAAGCGTATATTAATAAAAGTAGTACGCTTTATATTTTATTACGCTTTATATTTTTTATAGAATTTTTTTATTACGTCCTTTTAGCCTTTATTAATAAAACAAACTAGTTATAAAAAAACATACGTACTGTTTTATTAATAAAAAACTCTTATATTAATGCTACTTTTTTATTAATTAAACATAGCTTTATTTTAAGCATAAAATAAAAAAGAAATTTTTAATATTTAATATTATATATTAAGTAGTAGCTTAAAAAAAAATAGCTTATTTAAAACAACATTTTATGTTATTTAAAACATTAAAAAAACAGGTATTTTATATTTTATATGTACGGCTTAACCTTTTTAAGCTGTTTTTAACAATTTTTTATATTTTATAAATAAATAAACAGCGTACTATTATTTAAAAAAATAATAATTAAACAATTAAACTTTTTTTAATAAATAAATAAAACGTTAATATTTATATAAATTTATTTAGTTTAAATTAAAAATAAAAATAAAAGTATAATAATTTTTTAATAAAATGTTATATAATTAAAATTAATATAAATACTTTTTTTTATTAAAATATTATATTAATTTATTTATTAAAAAAACATATAAGTTAAATAATATAATATATAAGTTAATAAAATTAACAAAATTTATAATATTATATTATATTTATATATAATAATTTAAACTATAAAAAAAAAAAGTAGTTTATATATTAACTTTTTTATGTTTAGCTTATATTAATATATAAATTTTATAATAAATATAGTTTTAATTATTTAATTATTATAATAGTTATTTTAGCTTTATTAATAAAATTAGCTAAATTTTATAACATTAGCTTATAAAGCTAATTAAACCTTATAATTTAATAATAACTATTATTTTTATATTAATTTTTTAACATAATATTTTATAATAATTTTTTATAAAAACTACTATGTTTGCTTTTTAATTAAAAGTTAGTTTTATATTTTAAATATTTTTATATGTTATTAAATCTTTTAATTTAAGTTTTCGAAAAAATAACAATATATGTTAATTTAAATTAAAACGTACGCATAAAAATAATATATATATAATAATATATATTTATGCTTTAATTAAAAATTAGTCTTATATTTTATATATTATTAAATCTTTTAATTTAAGTATTTAAAAAAACAACATATAATTAAAATATAAGTTAATTTAAATTAAAATATATATATAAAAATAATATATAAAACAAATTAAATATAAAATTAATATAAGCAATTTTTAGCTAATTAAACTAAAAATTGTTTATTTTTATAATAGCTTATAATAAGTTAAACTATAAGCATATTATAAAATTATGTTTGTTTTTTTTTTATTTATTAAATTGTTTATATATTAACAAGCTTTTTTCTTTTTTTTTTATAGTTATTTATATAATAAAACAAATAAATGCTTTAAACATAAATTAACATTATAAACTAAGTTAATTTTTATATATATTTTATAAGCTTTTATTTTTATTAGCTTAATAACGTTAATAATTTTATTTAATATATAAATAAATTATATATTAATAAATTAGCTATTTTATAAGCATATTAATAATATATATGTACTATTAAACTTAATAAATCTAAAAAAAAAGAAACGGTAATATTATATAAAGTTTTATACATATTTTAAAACAGTAGTTTAATATGCATATAAAGCTTATTAAAACAGTTAAAATAAAAAAATAGTTAATATTTTAGCTATATTTAATTAAATAACGTTTTATGTTTAATTTTTATTAAAAAATAATATTTAAGCTTTATTTAAAAGCTATAATTATTATTTTTTATTTTTTTTCTTTAATATTAAAAGCTGTTTAATAAACATTTTTTATTATTTATTATTATTAAAAGCAACTTTTTAATAGCTTTTTATTACTTATTAATATTAAGAGTTACATTAAATAAAAATAGCTTGTTTTTTTAAAATAAATAAGTATAATTATAAATTATATTACGCTATTTAATTTTTAATTTTAGTTAGCTTATACTTATAATTTATTTTAAACTAAACAATAAAAAATATAAAAAGATTAATAATAGTTAATAATGTTTTATATATTTTAAATAATTAATATATAATTATTTATAAAAACATAGTTTTAAAAATTAAAACAAAAAATAAAATATAAAACATATTAATATTTTAAAATAATAATATAAAAATAATTAAATATTAATTAATAGTTAAAAAGTATATATAAAATATAAATGTTTTAAATAAGCTTAAAAATAAAATACGTTTTTTTATTATAAATATTAAGTTATTATTATTAAAAAATATAATAAAAATTAAATAAAACATTAAAGTTAATTATATAATAAAACTAAAAGTTAATAAAATTATTAAAATTTTATTACATTTTAAAAAAATATACGTTAAAAATAAAAATTTACTGCTAATTATATTAAAACATAAAAAAAACGCTTTAATATATAATTATAATAATACTTTATTTATTATATAACTAACATAATTAATTAAAGCAGTAAAAAACTTAATAGTATAACAAGTTAACATATAATAAATATTACGTTAAAAATTTTTAGTTTTTTATTTAATTAACCGTTTAAAACTATAATTAAAAATAAATAAAAATATTCTTTATTAAGTAAATTTAACAATAAATTTAATATTTTTATAACAGATATTAATACTTTTTATATATTTTAAATTAATATTTTTATACTTTTTATTAATAAAGCTAAAATAAGTAAAAGCATAAATAAAAAAGCAGAAGTTATTATTATTTTTATAGCTATTAATTTTATTAATATAATTTTTAAAAAAGTCCTATATTATTTTAGTTTTTAAAACGTTTAAAACATAGTAGTACTTTTAAAAAATTAAATGTTAAAAAAAATTAAAGACTACTTAAGTTAATTTTAAAAACGTTTATTTTAATTTTTAATAAAATAAAATAAGTATAATATTAAAGTTAATAAAAAACTAACAAATATTAATAGCATGCTAAAATTAATTAATAAACAAAAAAATATAATATTAAAAAAGCTTAAAAAATTAATTTAAAAAGGGGCTATATTAACAAAATTATAAACTAAAATATAAAAAAAAGCAGCAAGCTTAATTATAATTTAAAACAAGCTTATAAATGTTTTAAATATATTATATATTTAAATTTAATATTAATAATATTATTTTAAATAATAAGTTGTTTTAAGCGCTTAAATATTTAATAAGTAGCTAAAGATTATTATTGCTTATTATAGTTTTTATTATATATTTTACGTTTTAAACTTAGCTTTATTTTTTATATATTTAATATAATAAATTAACTTAATACTTTTAATTAAAATATTATGCTTATAAAAATTTTTCTGCTTAATTATATATTACTTTATATAATTATATATATTAAATACTTAATATATTATACTTAATATAACTTTATTAAATAATATAACACTTTTTTTATTTATTATAATAAACAAATAAAAAGGTTAAAAATAAAAACATATATAATTTATTAAAACAAAATATTTAAATTTTAAAATTTTTTTATTAAATTAAAACGTACTTATTTTTATTTATTATTTTTTTTTATTTATTATATATTATAATAGTTTTAAATATGTTTATAACATTATGTTTTACGCTTAAAAAACTTAGTTTTAAATGTTTAATAAGTATATATAAAGCATATATATATTTTATATTTTTATTATATTATATAGCTTTATAAAATAAGTTTATATTATTATACTTTATTATTTTTATTATTTTAATAAATAATTATTAACTTATACTTACTTTTTATTTATAGTTTATATTATATTAACTAAATTGTTTTATAAATATTATAATAATAGTTTTAAACGCTTTTTTAGCTTACGTTATATTAAATATATATTTAAAAGAAAACATATTTAATAAAACTATTAAAAAATTTAAAAAAATTGTTAATTTATACAGTATTTACGTCTTTAAAATAAGCTAAAACTTTAAAATAATAAAACTTATTATAAAGATTTATATAAATAAAATATAAATTATAAAAATTATTATTAGCTATATTTTTTTTATTATTATTAAAGCATATTAAAATAATAAAAAAAACATAATAAAGCTTATAAAAAGCTTATATATTATAGTAATAAGTATTTATATAATTATTTTATAGCAAATACTTGCTTATTATTAATAATAAAAGCTAAAAAAAAAGTTAAAAGAAAAATTAAGGGCGCTTTTAACGTTAATATAACTAAGCAGCTCTTTATAAAAATCGTAAGCAATAAAAACTACTTAATTTTAAACTACATTTATATTATTATTATTAATTATTAACAATAAAATATTATTAATATTAATTATTAAAAGTAAACATAAAATCTATAATTAATATATTAATATTAATAGCTTTATTAAACTAAAATATTTATTAATAAATAAATAATTAAACTTATAATTTATAGCTTTTTAATTATAACATAATTTTAATTATAATTTAAAAACATGCTATTATTAAAATAAACAGTTAAATATATATAGCTATTTAAAACTTATTTATATTATATATTATAAGATAAAATAATAAGCTTATAATAATTAAGCAATTTATATGTTATAAAATAATAAAGCTTATAATTTTTTTGTTTTTTTAACTGTTGTTTAAAACAAGCGTAAAAATATTTATAAATAATAATTAAATCGTTTAATTATTATATAATGTTATTAACATATTAAATTATTACGTATAAAGCAACTTAAGCATATAGAATTTAAATGTTAATTAAGGTTATATTTTTTAATATATTTTTATTATTAATAATAAGCTTAATTTTTAAGAATTATAAGAGCAATTATTATTTACTTATAATAAAAAGCAATTAATAAGCTTAAGAAATTTGTTTTAATAGCTTATAATAAATTTAAAAATTAAGTTAATTAATAAAAATAAAGACAAAAAAAACTAAAAAGATAAAGCAAAAGTTTAAATATTTATTAAAATAAATTTAAAAGTATTAATTAATAATTATATATAATAAAATTAGTATAAAAAGTATAATTAAAAAGGTATAAAAAACAGTGCTATATAAAACCCTACATAATTTTATTATTATTATTTACTTTATAATATAATAATGTTTAAATAGTTTATTACTTAATAAATTTTACTTATTAGTTATTTATATATTATATATATGCTATTATAAGCTATAAATATAATATATAATAGCTATTTTATATATAAACTTAAGCTTTTATATAATATTTAAGTAAATAACTATTAGTTTATTAAAAAGTTATACTTTTTTATAAATATAAAGGAAAATATTTAATAAAGCTTAAAAAATTAAAATATAAAATATAAAAAATAAATATTAAGTAAATATAATAACCCTTTAAAACTTTATAAAAGTAAAACAGCTTTTTATTAGTTTAAATAATAATAAGTTAATTAGTTATAATATTTATATTATTATATTAAACTAACGTATTTTAATTTTTATTATACTTAAATAAAATATATTTAACTTTAAAAATAATAAAGCTTTTTATTTTAATAATAACTTATTAGCAAGTTTTATAATAACTAATATTTTTTCTTTTTAATCTTTTTATTAAAAATCTTACTTTTAAACTACTTTTTAACAAAAATTTTTTTTTTATACTTTTATTAACATAATAAACATTAAATTAACTTAATTATAACTACTTTTTTTTATTACTTTAAGATATGCTTTTTAAAGCTTAATTATTTAATAAACTTTTGCTACTTTTTTTTTATTATTTTAATTATATTAATGTTTATATAGCAAATAGCTTTAAAAATTCATTATTTAATTAAAAGATTTAATCCGGACATAAAAACTATAAACTAGTTTAAGCGTGGCTTTTACTGCTAAAAGCTTTATTTTTACTTTAATAAAGTTAAACTAAACACCCTGCTTTTTAAAAACAAACTTAAATAGCAGCTAAATTTTAAAAGTTAAATATAAATATATATATCTGCAAGGTTTAAAAAGTACGCGCAAGTTAATTAAGCTTTAAGCTTAATATAATATATTAATTTAAATTAAGCATGCTTTATATGTTATAAAAGCAGTATATTATTATATTTTATTAATTTTTAATACTTTAAGCATATTATAATAAATATTTTACTTATATTAAACATAAAAAGTTATATATTTTATAATTAGTTTATACTTTTTTCCTTTAAAAATATAAAAAACGTATGTTTTTTTAATAAACGCGCTTATTTTAATTATATTAACTTGTTTTAAGCATAATATAAGCTAAATTAATATAAAATAGTTTATAATATAAATATAACTTATTTATATGCTTAAACAGTTTATATTTAATAAAATTATTAAGCTTTATTTTTATTTATAATTATTCTTAAAATTATACTACTGTTTTTAATAACTATATAATATAGTTAAAGTACTTATAATCTTATACGCTTAATAAGCTTTATATTAAATTATTAATAATAAATAAAAAAAGTTTATTAAACGTTTTAATAATTTAATTAAAAGGTAGCTTTTAAACATTAATAGTTTAACTATTTTTTTTAGTTTTAATATTATTTATTTTTATAGCTATAAAATATAAGTCTTTAAATATATTATTTATACGCTTTAAGCGTTTAATAAATATTATATATATTAATTAAAAGTATTTTTTATATTTTTTAATAGTTATTTTAAGCTTTACTTTTATTATAAGTACTTTTTTAATAGCTTTATATTATATTTTAAAACCGCCTTTTTAAACATTGTCCGTTTTAATATAGTACTAATGTTTATTTTGCTTATTTTGTTATTTATACGTATACGTTTTAAACAATAACTTATTTTAACGTTAAAACTTTTTAAAAAGTTAATTTATAATAAAAAATAGCTAAAAAGCTTTAATATATTAAAAAGCTTTTTTCTTTACATTTTTTACTATAAAACGCCTGTATTTATTAATATATAATTTTAGCTTATAACGTTATAAACAGTTTAACGCAGGTTAAAGAGCTTTATTATATTAAAAAGTCTTACGCTTAAAGTTTTTTAATATAATATAATAAGTCCTTTTTATAATAACGTTTTTATAGCAGGTTTTTTTATAACATTTTAAGGGTTAAACGCTTTATATTTTATTTTAATAAATATAAAAGCTTAATTAATATAATGTTAAGTTTTAATATAACGCTTAAAGTTGCTATAGCAATTAAAAGTTTTATTATATATTTATCCGTTTTTTCTTAATTTTAAACATTAATACTTTTATAATAATTACTGTTTAATAATATTAATTATTATTATTATATGCTTTAATAATTAGCTAAAAATAATTAAAAAAATTATATTTTTTATTTTATTATATATAAAGACTTATAGTTTTTAATATAATTTAGTTTAAAAAGCTTTTTTTATAATGTTTAACTATTAAAAAATAATAATAAAATATTTAATATATTATATTAAAAGCTTTAATTATTAATAATTAAGCAAGATTTTTTTAATAAATTATAGTTTTTTATTTATATAATTATTTATATTATATTTATAAAAGTATTACTTATAACGTTTATAACGTTTTTAACTTATAATTTATAAAATAATTTAAATTAAATATATTAATATATATAATATTAAAAAAATATATAATGTTATAATCTGCTTATAATAAATAAAAAAAAAATTATAAAATGCTAGCTTAAAAATATAATAAAAAGCTTGCTTAATTATAAATCTTTAATTTATATATTATTTTAAACTAATAAACAATAAATATACTTTATTATTTATTATTTTATTATTAATAATATATATACTTACTTATATAGCTTTAATATAACATATTATTTTTTTTTTTAATAATAATATAAAGTTAAAAATTTAAACCTTTAAATATAAGTACTTATAAAATAAACAAGCTATTCTTTTAAGCTAACTTAAAATAGTAGTAAAATTAAGGCTTTTTAAAAACTATACCTTTAAGCTATATAATAAATATAAAATTAAATAATATAAACATAATATAAAAGAAAGACTTTAATTTTAACAATTATAATTACGTTTTATTAGCCTTAATAAAATAAAACATAGTATAATTATTAAAAAAAATAAAGCTTAATATATTAACTTTATTAAAAATTTTAGCTATAATAATATATATTATGCTTACGCTTTTAATAAATAAGTAATTAAAGTATGCTTAAATAATAACTATTGCATTTTTAATAAAATTAAAGTTTAATTTTTATTTAAAAATAAAAATTAAGCATTTTAAACGTTTTTTTAAACATTTTACACATTTTATATATTTTATACATTTTATATATTATAAATATTTAAATTATTTTAAACATCCTACGTATTTTTTTTTATTAAAGTAAAAAGTAAAAAATATAAAACGCTTTATTAAAACATATCCCTTTTATTAACTAAAAAACGTTAAACAGCTTTATTAACCTATATTAATAATATTAAATTAATTTATTAATATAATAGTTTATTTTATTTTATTTATTACGTTGTTAATTATATAAATAGCAAATATTATTAATTTATAAGTTTAATTAATATATTTTACTAAAAGCAAAATATATAATATTATTAACTAAATAATAATAATTAAAGTTTTTAGCTTTACTTTAACTTTATTAAAAGATTATACTTTTTATAAATAAATAAAAAAAAATAAGGATTTAATATAAAATATTTAACTTATTAAAAAAGCTATATTTAACGTTAATATAACAATTTACGTTATTAAATATAAAATAACATATATTAATAATAGCTTTAATTTTTTTAATGTTTTTATAAGCTAACAAAAAATTAGAAATTATAATATTATAAACTATTAAATTAAGCATGCTTAATAAGCTTTACTTTAAATATTTAAAACTTTTAATTAAAATAATATAGCTAAAAAATTAATTATTTATTTAAACATATAAATTAATAAACGTTTTATTAAATATATATAAGTTTAATAAAATAATATTTTATTAAGTTTTATATAATATAATTTTATATACTATAATATTTTACTATAATAGTTTAAATAAAAAAAAATATAAAGTAGTTTATAAGTTTAATATTAAAATTAAAAAAGCTTAATATATTTAAATATTATATTTTTTTTATTTATAACTTTAAATAGTTTTTTATTAATATTTTACTTCTTAAAAAAAATAAATAATTATTATTATAAATTATAATTATTATTATTATTTTTGTTATTATTATTACTTTAACAATAAATAATAACTATTTTTTATATTATATTTAAATAACTTTTTATAAGTTTATAACTAAAGCTTTTTAATTTTTTTAAAGCCTTAATATTAAATATATTATATTTTTTTTTAATATATATAAAATAATTTAATATGTTTAACAATTTAACTATTAAGTATTCTTTAAAAAGTACTATATAGCTATTTTATTTATATTAATTATATATAAATAACATTTAAATAATTATAAAGATATTAAAAAAACATTACGTTATATAATTAGCAGCAAAACTATTATTTTTAACAACAAAATAAAATATTAAATTAAATAATATAATACGCTTAAACATATTAAAACATTAAAAAGCTTACTAAAATAATACTTTAATATAAATAGCTTAACATAACTAAAGCTATTATTTTTTAACATAATAAAAATAATTCTTTATTATAAACTATAATAAACATTATATTATAAACTTCTTTTTTAATAAGTTAAAACTAAACATAAATAATAAAACTTTTAAGCATAATAGTACTACTTAGCGTAATAATACTACTTAGTAAAAAAGTATTACTTAGTCTTTATTTAAAAAAAAGCGGAGTAACAATAAAGTAAACAACAATAATAAAAATAAAAATAACAATAAAAATAACAATAAAAAAAACAGTAAAAAAAACAATAGCTATAAAAGCAGCGTTTTATTTAGTTTATTTTTAAAAAAATAACATATAAGTTTTTAATTAATAATACATTTTTAATATTAAAAGGCCAGCTATTACATTTTATATTACTTCGTTTTAATTAAATTTAATAGCATTCATCTACTTTTTTATTCTCCTTGTTTAATTTAACTTCAGTTATACATATAATAAAAACATTTTTAAAACATTACTTTTATTTACGCTCTTAAATTATGTATTAAAAGTATAGAATTTACTTTAAGTAATAATATAATGCTCTTTTTTACTTACTAAGTAACGATGAAATCAGATTTCTTAGGATCTTAAAAAGATATAAGCCCCGGGAGCAGAATCTAGGTGATGTATTAGGGGAGACTTAGTGATATTGTTCGAATTTTCTATTCGTGTTTTCTATGATGGTTTTTATAGTAGCGAATTAAATATTTTTATAGAGTGTTGTTAGGGAGAAGTTCAAGCAAATTTCTATTTGCTACTCTCGCCGCCGCTTAAGCATGTATTTGATGACCATCTGCTACAAAGGCCCCAAGTGAGGACCAATCTTTCCTTAAGACTGGAATGCTTGAACGGTTTTAATAGCTAGTCCAATTTATAATGTCATCTAATACAACAGAGCGGCTCGTTGTGTTTTATGTATTAACACCTCAATATTGATGTAGGCTTAGATGTTAGGAGTTAAAGTTCGCATATTATAGGCGCATGAATATGATTATACGACTTCAAGACTTTTGTGCGATGCCTCACTTTTTAGCTCCTCTATATCGTCCTGGTTTCTTATAATGCCCCGTGACAGATATTATACAAGAAATAGAGCAAACTAAAATAAGCAGAGAATTGAGGCTATTCAAAAATGTGAGCTGTAAATCTTATTAATTTTCAAGTAGTAAGAGTCTATGATGCGAAGTATTCAACACGCTTACTCAATTGCCCCTGAAATTAGATATCGATGGGCTGAATGATCTGGTAGCCTAGAACTACCCAAGCCATTCCGCCCAGCTGAGTAGCGTAGTGCCTTGTTCATCGTATTTAACTAGAAAATAGTACACAGGCGGCACACAGCAGAACAGTACCCTTAATGCAGTCAGCATTTTGAGTCGAATACCGTCCCTAATACAGAAAAGCCCAATCAAGAGACGAGAAGTAACGGATACGCCAACGAAAATTAACAGGTACTTGGCCGCGACCAGCTTTTCGGTATGACCCGTGACCAGTGCGAAGATAACACTTAATGATACCTTAACAATCCCCAATATAGTCATTATGAAGAAGGGAAATACCATGGCCTTTTCAATACCCATCGGGTGAGACATCGAAGGACTGAGATCGTTCGTCCACAATGGGATGACCACAAGTGACAACCAATTGACACCGAATGGCCCTCTTCGAACGTATGTATCCTGCATAAGAGAAATTGAAAATAGAATGTGACTCAGAAGGCCTGTTGCTCCCAGAAAGATTGAGAGTAGCCGAAGGCTGAGAAAATGTTCGTCCAGTATAGGGCTCCCCACAGTTGTTCGTATCTTGGAGCTCTCGTCTGGTTGCTGAGCAGATGTCGCAGCAATACTTCTCACCGCTATTGTACCCTCAGGCAGTCTGTGGGACGTTTCATTAGCAGCTTGCGCTGCTCGATCATTTCGTTTTAGGGCGTCTTCCCACTCTATGCTCCATGCGGAATCAGATTCATCCAATCCTAATACCTTCGCCGCGACGACCAAGGCTTCGAAACTAACCCAGGAGAAAAGATACATAGTCCCACAGAATTGAATAAGTGGGATTCCTGAGCTCCCAAATAGTTTGATGATCTGAGGCAGGACACCCAGGCCGAAACAAAACCATCGAAAGCCGATTTGAGTCGTAAGATCCTTAAGCACAGCCCGCGCTTTGGTGACATCGCGAGACACGGCTAAATTTTCTAGGGACACTTTGGCACTGTCCACAATAGATTTGTAGGGTAACAGGGCACGGCGTATTTTCTCTTTTTCTCGTGGATCGTCCCCGGATACAATCAGCTGCCCGAGCAGAATTTCGGTCTCAGTAGCTTCAGTTAATAGGGTCTGCAAGGCAGCCAGAGCTCTATTACCTTCATGGGTTTGATTTTTGACAACACATCGATTGAACGGAGCTTCAGCTGTGAAAGTTCGAGATATTAGATGCTTGACAGCGTCTTTGGCCTTCTCAATATCGCGAGATTGAATAGTCGCGGTCCCCTCCTTGGGGATAACGTTCTCCACCTTTGCCGCTGCGAGCGCCATGTCATTTATTGCACGACGAGCTTTCGACAGGTCGAGGACTTCGAGAAGCCCATTTCCTCCCGTTAAGCGGTTAATCAGAGTCTCCGCCGTGGCCAACCTGTACGATCTTCCGAGCTTGAAATACGTCATCAGCCAGCTAACGACCATATGAATTCCATCACACAGCGACATAAGCGGAGATATTCGTAAGAGCCAGTAAGGCTCAAAACCAATGCCGCAGACCGATCCGGATGGCTCTGCCATTGCGTTCAGGGCGAAACAGACCATCCAGAATAATACGGTCGGGGCTGGGATCGTGTTGGGGCTAGCTGTGGATTCATCATGCATCGCTCCCGGTATTACGGGAACGTCGTCGACAGCGGCCATAGCATGTTATAAAGGATGTGTGAGAAAACAGTAATGAGTATAATTTCGATGCTGATAGACGAACCCCTAATAGTCTATTGGAACCAGATGATTTGAAAGGCGCGCCCCGCCTTTTATATTGTTCTTGGTTGTGTTTATTCGAGATCGGCCTGTGACGTCAAATTCTTACACTTGTGGAACTAGGCGCATCAAGCCACTATTAACTCAATATTTAGCTTGGAGCCTTGTCTCTTGACTTTTCCCCCTCTAGATTTAGGATAGTGCTCATTATCCTTGTGTGACTTTTACACATTTATTTTGATGAACTATGAAGCCTGCTTATCATAATTTGGCTGATAGTGTAGGTAGAGGTATGAAAATTGCTAAGCACAACTTAATCGTACTAATATAAAATCTACATGTAGCACTTGTGTTTATTAAGTATGTGACCTGCCCCATTGCTTTCGCTGTATCAAAATTCTGAATACAGTTTCTATACTCATATCTGCTTCGCAAAAGTATAATGAATCGGCTAAGTTTTTTTGAAGTCTATATTGTTGTAAACAAGTAGAAAACAAAGAAAACTTAGGTAGAAAATGATGACAGTGGAATATTGAATACTCGGTCCAGTGATCTACAAACCGCCCTCTCGCCGTATTAGCCTTAAACGTTGCGTTTTGCTATCGGTACATTGAAGACAGAGTAGTCGAACACTCTAGATCTCTTCTTCCTTCTCTGGGCGATGCCGTTTCCCGCTGCCATATCTTCCATGTTCCCATTCAAAGCGTTCTGGACTTGCCCGTTCGTTTTCTCGGGTGTGCCGCGAAAAGCGCCTGCCAATAACTAATAGCTTTCAAGGTACAATTTAGTCAAATTCATATTTCAATCATATTTTGCCTATAGCAAATGTGTATCTGCAAACCTTTCTGCCGCGTTCGTGCGTGCTCGTTTTGCTGTTTGCGACTCCATGTAGCAGCGGGTTTAGCCGGACAGTTGAACCTGGATCAGGTTTGGGGTGCAACCAAAGGATCTCTGGAGTTATTAGGATACACTTTGTACGTCTGTTCCGTTAAGCAAGCACCTGATCTTAATATGTCTGCCGATGTTTATCTCATGGCGATTGGATACCAGAAACTGATAATAGCCCAAAATGGTAAAATGTACAGGACCTTGGCCTATGCGTATTTCTCACGGGCTATGATCGCCGTTGCGATTATGAACCACTCTCGTCAATAAGTATCCGATTTAGTATTCTACCCAATGCTACATATAGGAGGTGCTAGACATCTCATCTTGGAGGACCGTTTAGTACCTCAATCCCTCACCTCCTTTATCAAGCGCGTCACAATGCTCCGCTGCACACTCACCGCTTCTGTCCTAGCATGCCTACGCCTCGTTGCGGGCCATGGTGGAGGCCAGCATTATACCATTGACGGAATTATATATAGGGGGTTCGTATATAACAACAAGCAGTTCTTGGCCTCTAAGCTGATAGCTAAAAAGCAACTGGGACTTTTCGAACAATACGGAGGGCAGCATTCAGAGACAATGGCGCTTTGATTATGTCATTGATCTGGACGACAAGAACATGGCGTGTGGCAATAACGGCAAACCAAACGCAAAGTCGTACTATGCGCCTATTAAAGCAGGGAACATTGTCAGTGTGAACTACACTTTTTACGAGAATTATGGTAACTACTGGCTACCCGGTGACCATTGGGGTCACACAATGGGTCCTATGTCCGCGTATATGGCGGCATGCCCGGATGAAGGCTGCGAAGAAGTTGACATTAACTCACCCATTTGGTTGGTCTCCGTCACATATGACATCTAACAAGCCGCCGTAAGTACTAACTATTACGCCCAGGTTCAAGATCTGGGAGACAGGTTTGTTGAATGGGACCTGGGTAGATGGATACTGGGCACAAAGAGAGGTCAATAAAGGCTCTGATTTGGATATCCCAACTCCAGCCTCCATCAAACCCGGAAAGTATCTACTTAGGCACGAGATGACAAATCTCGAGAACGCTTTCATACAATGGTTTCCCAACTGCATTCAGCTCGAAGTCAGCGGGTCGGGTCACAGCATTCCAGCTACCGAAGAACTCGTTTCGTTTCCAGGTGCTTATGACAAGGTAAGTCAATGCACAGAAATTTATACTGATCCATATCTCTTTGTATTTGCTAAGCGAACCTTTCCTCCTAGGATGTTGATAAAAGCTTCGTCCTTGATTATGCCTGGGCGTGGCTCACAGAGCACGCCAATGACACGGTAAGTGTACCTACCGCTCTCCTGCATCATTAGCATGGTGACTTACGTGCTCAGGTCTATCCAATTGCTGGGCCACCGGTTTGGCGAGGATGGTAGGTTGGCAGTTTTCAAGGAACTGAGGTGTCGATTTAGCTAATCTGGACACATAGAGCTCGCATCAACCAGAGAAATGCGGGTTGGAATTGCAGAGGAGTCGGCAAAACTGTAGTACTACAACGTTATGCTGGTAGCAAAGGTAGTAGAACGTTGTTGAATAGGCACTTGACCGTTTGAAGCCGCCTGTGCATGCGCCTATAGTTGAAACTACCTCAAGGATGTCGACCACACGTTTATATCTAGGACGTTTGACGACAAACTTTGCACTCCCAATTCATATACATAGGTTATACTCTAGTTCTGTGTAAGTGATACCTTATCTGTGTTGGAAATATTGTAAAATACATACTGTTGTCTTATTTCCCTTATCAATAATGACGGAATTTCGAATTTGACTAGACAGAGTGAGTGATACGTAATGGGTATCTGGGGTGGCGCAGGTGAAATAGTAGGGTTTTGCTATTCTATCTTACCTATCTAAGGTTGTTGTCCGTAGCAGTTCAAGGCCGGGACTTCCCCTAATTTTCCCTTTGCCATGCCGATTACTGCTTCTACACGTGTCCCATCTCGGCACGACACAATGCCAAAGCAAAGATCCAGATTTAACGTAAGCTACAGATGCTCCAAAATTGGCAAGGGAGGATTAAATTTAAACATTGTCAGATTGGTCGCGGCGGCAACTCGAAGTTCCCAAACGTTGAAAATAGTTCGTTTTGCGCAGCATGAGGCACCATGGGGCCAGCGATGTCACACCTTAGCAGCGCCTCGATAGCTGAGGTAGTCGAATTTGCAATATCAAGACTGACGGGAAGTCATACTAGGTTGCATAGTAGGCACTTACCTTGACAAAATCCTTCTAACAATAGTATTGGGTTATACTGTACTAGTGAGGTGCTTCACATATTCTTTGTTCAATTTTATCTTCAACTGTAGGGAAGATGATGCAAAAAACAAGAAAGCGCGTTCGGGGTAATTAGCTATCCAATCTCATATGAGTGAATTCATCAGTCCCTCCATCTTGAAATGTGCCTTTTTATGACATATTTATCCTCATAATCTTAACATCCATCTCTGATTCTTGGTCTTGTTCTCCTTTTTTTCGGATCTCCATCCTTCTCATATTCTATTGACTCTGGTGGACTGACTCCTGGCTAATGAAGTAAACTGAGTTTTATACAAGACTAGTAAGTATCATCATATTCAACTGGGAACTAATTGATTGACGAAAGGGCTAGGCGTATGTTGGAAATGGCTCCATTGTTCAAATGCCCTCCGACCTAGCACCATTTTTTACCCTTTACATATTTATAAATAATAACTAGGAGTTGACTAACCTCATTGCATCGATCTATAAGAAATATAGATAGTTGGTAACTTGGTCGTAGGGATCTGTGAGATTGTCGGTATAGCAAACGACCTTTAACTCCAGAAGAAGCCATCGCGGTGGCCTCTGTATGTAACTAGATCCGCGAGGAGCAATTTGCCTCTAGGGGCGCGTACATAATTCTCGCTAGCCTAACTTCTCCTTCATTTTCCCGATAATTATCTTTTGTTGCAGCGATAGAGATGCTGCCAGCCTAGAAACTCGTTACACAAATGGTCCCCTCCAGGAACAATTAGCTAACCGCTACTATTTTATTCGTTGCGCTTAGTATTAGCCTTTCTTCTCTCATGCCATTAGTCAGAAGCAATATTGGACATTTGGTGAGAAGACATCTGTCGATTCATTGCAACGGTGCGGCAGTTTCATTACTCTTTACTTTCTTTTCATGACCGCCAGCGGTCCAATTTTTCCCATCAGCATCCTAACCTTACTGCCACATCGTATCAAGAAAAGCGGAACCATCAAAGAATACAGGATTTAGTGTATTTAGGGCCATCGTCAGCTTCCCTCATTATAGTATGATCTGTAGCGCTAATGCGGATACAGGATCGAAGGTCGCGAATCGCTCTGCGTAACTGGACACAACGTGCAGATTCAGCTGAAAGCTGAAATACTTGGTGACACGAATTCCGGGACCACTGGCGCCATATGATACCAGCGACAATATATCGGTGCCCGAGATCACCTTGGGGAATCACTTGAACATCTCCCCTTTTCCCTTTCGCCTCATTCAACGTACAGAAACCCATATCTGCAAACGGGAGTTAGTGATCCCACAATGAGTCTTAATCCCGTTCCGGATGAGGTCGTGGAGATTGGCACCTTCTACAATCCTCTAGAGACTCGGCACGCGACGTCTTTTCTTTCGTCGTGGGACGAAGTTAAGCACGCAAAATCGCTGGAACTTGTCTATGAGGAGGATGGCTACCTTTCGTGTATTAAGCTCACGTACAATGGCCAAATTTGTCAATTCGGCAATCCACCCCCAGAAGTGGAAGTTTCACGCACGCATGTCGTCAAGATCAACCCTAACCAATGGATTGAGGGCTTCGAGGTGATCATAGGTGACCCGATTGAGAGTCGCGAAGCTGGCCCAGTGGGTATTGTGAACGTCGATGTTTGGATATACGGCGCGGACATCGAGTACGGCAGTTACCGCCCGAAGGATCGATATCACCGCCTTTTCGTGCCAGCAGACGGAAAAGCTTTAGTAGGCATATGTGGCTCGTCCAAGGGCAATCGGATCAACTCATTCGCCCTCATTCAGTCCGAGGGTGACCAGAGATTTCCCCGGAGGACCGTCAACGACGAATTAACGCGAAGTCTATCATGGCGCAATGGGTTACCACCACCGCATGTTCGCGTTCTTCCTGATAGCCTAAGTGCTCTCAGCAGCGCTCAGCGGAGAGGTTTGCGGATGGAAGGACTGCTGTTCGGCGTCGACGAACAGCACGACGAAGACCCCACCACCATCAACGCCCGACTAACACGAATTTCGGCTTCGGGGGACGCGAGCCGTATAGAGCTTACCTTCGCTAACCCCGAAAAAAAGCTCAATATAATGCGAGTGGCCGGTCCGGACCACAAGAGTCCTCTCAAAAGCATGGATATAGATGGACCTGGAGGCGAGACTATAGTCTCTGTGCTTATGCCTCCGATGCCTGACGAAAATGCCGATTTCGAGTGGTATGTTCCTAAGTGGTTCGGTGTGGTGACCAACCGCGGCACACAGAGCATTTTTGGGCAGCAATCTACAATCGAAGAGGCATGCATCGTCAAGACGCCTTCTGGCTTCGCTGTCGTTGGCCTATTTCTCAGCCCCGCCTTTATGCAGTATTGGACCTTGGGTGTTTTGATTGCACCAACCGCTTCATCTCCCACCTCTATAAGCCCAGTGAAGGTTTTAAGAGACGAGAAAGGTCGTATCTGGGATCCAGAGCCGCCACCGTCAGCGTGGTCCCTTTGTGAGCCATGTGTGGGCAGTGAAGACAGAGAGATAGGAATTTTCGATCCTGCTTTCACGAGGCAAGAGGGTGAGAGTAGAATCAACGAGTCGGCAAGCTTTTTGGATCTAACGCAGCCTGTTGTTTGTTTCCGGGGCCTCTTAGCGGCGCCTTCGTGGTGTCGTCTCGACCAGCTAGGGGGATTTGAGGTGCAATTCGCAAATGTCCCCAGCCGCTTCATCGGGATGCCTCTCGGCGACAACGAAATCCCCTTAAATGAAGAGGTCAGCTATGAAGAGTTTCGTGCAGGAATTACGACCGTGGTAGCAGACGGCCCTCGAATCAGTGGATCGGAAGTACACGTGAAAACACAGAGTGAGCTACAGCTGCAGAACAGTGGCCCTGGCAAGGAATGGCATCCCAACGGAGAGAAAGGTGCTCGAATTGCTGCTGTCCATGTATGGGGCGGGAACTATTTACACGGTGTTCAATTCGAAATGGAAAATGGCAAAAGATCCCCAAAATGGGGAAAGGCAGGAGGAGAGCCCAGTATCTCTTTCAGGACCAATACCGCAGGTGAAGTTAGACCTTCAACGATTCGCAATTCTATACGGAACCTAGTGCATAGTGAAGCAAAAGGAAGGCCTATCCAAGGGGTTGTGGGCTTGAAGTTTGTCATACGCAATAGCAAAGGCTTTGGAGGCGAGGTACCAGGACCTGTCATGATACAAGGGTTCACTCAGCGGTGATTATCTTTTTAAAAAGCAAATAGAAACACATCAATCTCCCAAAAATTTGTCTATATGGTATTTTAGATCAAGTGTTTTATCTAAGAATTTGGGCTTTCTTTTAGATCTTCATGATATCGATTCAAACTTAGGCGGCAAGAAAATTATTATCATTGTAGAGTCGACAAAGGTTGCGAAACAGAATCGGAGCACGATTACCACGACATAGGCTTAAATGACTTTATGTATGACGCACAGGTCTCTAGCTCTAGATCAAGATTCAGTTTGTCGGTACTTGTGATACAAGAGATCTTCAAAGGGGCATTCCATATTACCATGCGTGTTAAGGCAGACATAGTTAATTTCAATAAGAATATATGAGAATACAACACACATTAACAACCACTAGAATACATGAGACCAGCTAGGTAAAATAACACATCAAGCAGAAAACAGTAGCCCAAGGTTTCAAGCTATAACGGCCGTGCATAGTTGCTGTAGGTTATGCCACGTACAGACTTATTCATGTCCACTGACCCTCGAAGATTCATCCCACGAACATCCATCAAAAGATAGAGCTACAATGAACTAAAGCGAGTGATCATCGAGCATTTCCCCTGTTATTAGTGAATGAATCACATTTCATGACTGCAATGCCGACCGTGCCAGCCCGTCCGCCTCCTTGTTGAACTGCCGGGGCACGTGGTACCACGCAACCTGAACACCCACCATCGACAGCTCCTTGACTGCATGAGTTAGCTTTGCGAAGCCATCACTGTTCTTTACTGCACCCCCTTGCTCATTCCTGTATATTCCATCCACCATGGACCATTTCTCGATATGCTTGCTCATACATTCGACGACGTAGGACGAGTCTGTGGCCACAATGAGGCGGAACCTTTTGATACCTATAAACCGATCCTTCCCAATACGTGGGAATGAGCCACGAATCAAGGTACGACGTGCCGGCTCGACATTCCGTAACACCTGTTGCAGAGCCTTTAGTGCTGCTGTGATCTCTGCAACTTGGTTTGTTGGGGTATCGTCGTTGTTTAGGCGTTCGGAGATGTTGTATTTGGACTGGGGGCCAAAGTAGACGCCAATGGACGAGTTCACTGCGGACGACATACCATTGGAGGGACACGCACCGTCTGTGAAGACAATAAGAGAGCGGTCAGTGCCATACTGGGCGTGGAAGGAGGTCGTACGGTGTGATGGATGGCTTTGCACTGCTTCAACTCCCGCGTCTCCCTCTATCCAGGTGATTTGGCATTCATCGCAGTAGTGCAGACTTATTTGGTCCTGGGTGAGCGCCTCTGGAGGATCGGCGCGGTTCTTTGCGATCATGTAAGTATTGTATAGCCCAGAGAGTAGATGATCCCATTGAGGCATAAAACGATTCACGACCGGTTCGAGAATGAAAACCCGCTCATCACCGTCGAATTCAGGGAAGCGTCCAGTTCCTGGGTAACGCATACAGCAGGTGTCGCACACTTGACGACGATGGTCGAAGCAGACAGGCCCTTCGCGAGCGTCGTAGGCGACCAGTGGCTTAATGTCGGATAGGACAGACATGTTCATAAACACAATAGAGAGAACTTCATAGGTCCATGAGTAGGTATGATCCGATGACAATCATAATGGACGGTTTCTACGTGCGGGGTGATAATGCATTGGTGGGTGACAGGAGCAGCCACAGTAGAATCCCCCAAGCCTCCGTCATCATTGCGATTACTCCTTGTTGGTTATATCAGCTCAGCATATTGTCGGGGAAACTGCGTGGTAGATTATATTCGCGATGCGCTTTGTTTCATTACATAAAAATTTTTGCCTGAATATATAACCCCAACGCCATTTATGTAATCATATTCTATATGTAAAGTTAAATTGTTCAGCAATAGATACAAAGAAGGTTTCGATGCTCTGTATTGTGCCACCAATATTGAACACCTATTAACTTATCGTGGGGGTGCGCGGGCTCAGTCCTACCTAGTGATAAGAGATTTCTCGGGGTGCATAAATACCTATTGCCTCACCCCATTCTCGACGCGGTGAGATAGGTAGCTTCCAAACACCTTGCTCTTCATCGGTCATGACTGATATCCATCGTATGCGCCGAAGAACTATGAAAGTTTTACATACGGTTCATTGCTACCGATTCTGTTGCGCAACTGCATTACCGTCCAGCTCAAAACGAGGTCCTTCATCAGCTGGTAGTTCTTTGGGCGGCAGACTCGCTTTTGGCTGAACTAAGTATGGAGACACGCCGCGAGAGTTTTCGGCCATGTAGGTCGTCGGCGGAGAATGTGGCGGTACGGATGATGATAGAGCCGTTGGAAAGTGCGGTGTGTCGTCCGACGGCCTGGGTGTCTTTTTTCGTCGATAGAGGAACCAAGCTAGCAAAGCAACAAGAATGACGGCTGCCGCCGCTCCCACCCCGATCCCAGCAGCGGCTCCAGATGAAAGCCCAGACGTTGTCTCTTCAGGAGAGTGTGTGCCTGTTGAGGTGGGCAAGGAAGTAGTCGGTGGAAGGCTAGTAGAAGGCTACTCTTGATTAGCACTGGCTTGTTCTATTCTCATCATTCGCTGACAACATACCGGTGTAGTGTACATCAAGGCTAGCGCAACGAGGTGCTCGTATTTATGCCTCGTTCTCATTCCAACGGCAATTGTATTCTGGCTGAAGTCCGTTAGAGTCACCTTGACCACGTCCTGACTTGCGTACTGCGATACGCAGCGGAACCACTCGGCATGATTACCGGGAGTCCAAGTTTCGGGCTGGCAGGTGAAGTCATAAGCCGAAGGACAACACGTCACAGCATTGAAGTTACCGTTCTGGCATGCTGAAGTGTATTGAGGCGGACAGCCCGAGCCGGCGTAGGTGATGGTAGGGTTCCATGTCGACGCGAAACAATTCGTTGTCTGTGATGGCCCGCCGATGACGGTCCGCGCATCTTTGTTTCCAGCGTCGAAATCCCAAATCCAATAATCGTCCGTGCGAAGGCAGCCAGCTGAGGTTGGGACCCAATCTGCTGGCAGAGTGGGCGACGCGGTCAGCGACGGTGTCGTCATGGTAGCACGGTGTTGTCTTCTCCCATCTATCGAGCCCTCAGGTCGTCGTACCCGCAGATGGAATGATGGCCATGGGATGGGCACTTCGGTAATTGTGTTGAAAGCAGGAGGAGAATTGGAGAAAATATCTTTCGCTCAGAAAATGCCTACAGCTCCTCCATTGCGGCTAGGCAGATAGAGCGAGAGCCGTATAAACAGCCATGTACAACACAGTGAAAAATAAGTAAGATCAGCAATATAGATCCTACGAATCGCAATTGAGCATGTACAATGTTCGGTTCTTGGCCTACGTATTAAGGTAGTACATTACGGACGGTATAGGTAGGTCGATATAAATCCTTCAAGACTTGCGACTCCTTACAAAATCATACAGTACTCGTTGTAAAGGAAGACGGCGAGTGTTGGCCACAAAGACGGTTGACACACAGTCATTAGTCAAATATTGCGAAACAAGCATATTCACATCAGATAACGCTTTTACTTATACTCACGCTCCGGTCAGTTTCCTACTACAATGCGATCTGCAAGATTGCCAAGACGCTACGTTTACCCTACCTGGCAGATATTCAGGGGTGAGACCTATATATAGCTGTACCTATCAATGCAGCCAGGCACTGATATTCCATCTCGCTCTACAAAAGGTAAATGTGGAAATCCCGTTTACTTGTTGTATATGTTGTAATAACATGATAGAATCTTGAGCATCTAAACCTAGTGTAGATGAGCCACGCTCGGTTCACCCAGCTTCGTACCATATTAACGAACCAAGCTTACCGCTCCACTCTTAGCCGTTGTGAGCATACAACAACGTTTGCAATGTAAATGGTTGGCAAGTAATTCATCCTCACGAAACACGGCTCATGAGGCCCAGAGTACTACAGTTCGTCAATATATCCTAGAAGTCGTAGTCATTCCAAGGACTGAGAGCGCGATCTTCGATTTCCTCAGAGCAGCTAAAAGCATGATGAGGTCTATAGGCAGATAAAATCAGTTAAACGCCGAAAATAAACCAACCATCATGGTATAGAACCTAAATACTCTTTCTTCGTAGAACACCACTAGATCTAGCTCTAGTTTGTTGACCTCGTCGCTGACAGTCACCATCAGCAGCTCTGTTCCCTCATGCGTATAAACCTGGTTTTCCATCGTTTTCGAATACGGCAATCGGCGATATTGCTGGCGAGACTAGGTATGTAAGGGACCCACTATGTAACCCTTGTTGTGAAACTAAGGAATTGTATTGTTTAAGGTACATCTACCGTTTACCAAACAAACCCTTTGTAGTGAAACGAAAGCTAGGTCTCGTGAACTTAAGCGAAACAGTCGCCTTTGTTCACTTGTATATAAATAGAAAGGCACTCACTCGGTATCTTTCGCTATTGTTTGAAGAGATCACTTAAACCTGGTACGTAAACTACCCACCATATCAATATCAAAATGTCACCCTCTCGCGCTGTTCAGTCGCTCTATGCGATAGTAGACACAAAGAACTCACGCAAGCCGTTGAGAGAAACACTAGGTGCCAAATCGTTGCTAAGATTAATGCAGGACGAGGCGCTGGCATTTCGCCAGCCAGATTCTAGTAAGTTGAACGAGCTCGTTCATTGCTACCAACAATGCCAGGCGCTGGCCGCCAGGCACCCCGGCTCAGAGCAGCTTAAAGAGTCAATTTCACAATTCATGGTAATTGTCGACGAGTGTTTCTTCTTCAAAACTCTCACCAGAGAAGTGAAGACGAAAAGGGGCCGGCAGCATATGGTCACTTTAAAAGTCGAGGACAATTCTTTCTCTAAAACCGATTCAGTCGAAAGAAGAGGTATATGGAACCCCTCAGACCGCTCGTTAACGCTCTGGCTTCAGGGCAAAGTGGAAGGTGCAGATAGCTCCTACAGATTCTCCATCGAATCGATTTTGCATACCTGTATGCATGAGTGTATACATGCCTTCTTCTGGCTATTTGTTGACGAGGATCATCCGAAGTATGATGAGCAAGTAGATAAGGACGGGGGACACGGCTCAATATTTATTGAAACGCTTCGAGTTATTGGGGAAAAGGTCGAGGAACTAACACAATCTCGCGAATGGAGAGAGGCAAGAGAAATTGATCCGTATGGCCCTGAAGAAAAGCGTCCCGGTTACCCTCTCACGGGGTCTCCGGGATTTGGGAGTTCTCCCGGCGGCTTTCCACCTAGAGGCCCTCCACCTCACGCTTTCCCGCCTCACGCCTTCCCGCCTCACGCCTTCCCGCCTCACGCCTTCCCGCCTCATGCTTTCCCACCTGGCCGCTTTCCTCCTAGTGGTTTTCCACCCAACGGCCCTCCACCTTACGGCTTTCCGCCTGGAGGTCCTCCACCTTACGGTTTCCCACCCAACGGCCCTCCGCCTTACGGTTTTCCGCCTCACGGTTTTCCACCCCACGGCCCTCCACCTCATGGTTTCCCACCTGGCCGTTTTCCTCCGGGTGGTTTCCATAGATAGACTAATTTGAGTGTTATAACCCTCACTGATTTGATAATACATAGAAATACCATTTGTTGCTGATTATTAATAGCAAAATGATTTTTCCACACTTACCAAGGTGATATATTGTAAACCAGCATGGAAAACTAATCTCGCGCCATTAAAACTAACTTTGGTCGTAGAAAGCAAGCCAGCTAATCAACGAACTTCTAGGTGTATTCGAATACTTAATCAGTCTTGGTTCTATCTACCAAAGATAGTCTAAAAGTGCATGATACATATAACATGTTATGTTTTTATGTTTATCTTCTCGCAGCCTTAGCAACACGTAAATTGTATAGCCGGAAGATTTCATAACGTAAGGTTTTCCTGTACCGGAAGCATCCAGAGCAACTCTTCAACATTTATATGCAAAACTTGTACCGCCCATTTTCTTGTCGAACTCGCCGCAAGCCGACAGGCCACAAAGCTCGAAAACATCGCGCACTCCACCGTCGACTTGGCCGTCAGCCGTATGCCGCTCCTTGATCTCACCAGTCTCCTTGAGCTCGCGACAGATCTCACGCATGCCAAGGTAAACGCTCGTAAGGCCCGCCATCGGCCAGATCACGATACTGTACCCCAAGGCCTTGGCTTCCGCGGCGTTAATTAGTGGTGTGACTGAGATGGTTACGGTCAGCAAGCTCCATGTGGATGGAGTAAAGTCGTAACCACGCTTGCTTGGAATGAAAACGTGAAGTACCTCATACCAGAGTCTTGAAAACAGATAGAAGTAGAAGAAAATAACTTGATTGCCACTTACCACCACCCCCCACCATGTTCAGAAAGCAGGGCGTAGGCGTAAGGTCCTTAACAACCTGCGCCATCTGCTCCTTGGTGCGCATGCCTTCAAGAAAAGCCACATCCGCTCCCGCAGCCACAGCAGCCTTCAATCTATTTACCGCCTCTTCGTACCCCAGGGATTGCAGCGCATCTGTGCGCGCGATGATAACGATGTCGGATTCCATCCGCCTACGCGCCTCAGCAGCAGCCCGTATCCGCGCCACGTAGGTACCAGTGTCGACGAGCTCTTTGCCTAACAAGTGCCCGCACCGTTTCGTCGTCACCTGGTCCTCGAGGTGGAACGCCGCGACTCCCTGAAGAATATACTTCTCAGTGGCACGCGCCACCATCAGCGGACCGCCGAACCCCGTATCTGCATCTGCGATCACGGGCACCGAGCGATCGAGCCCCGCAATCATGCCTGCGTTGTTTGCCATGTCATCTACCGTGGTCAAGCCTAGATCCGGCTGGCCTAGGCGTGAAGCGGCAGTCCCTGCCCCGGTCTATCAAACGGAGGAACATTTAGTATTGGTTCTCATAGCATGTAGCTCGTTCGATAGTCGGCGTACGCCGGGATGGTTTGGACCCGCCTGCCAAATATTCAATAGACAAGAAAGATTCGGGGGTAAATATAGAGAGAGAAGGCATGGAACGGGAAAATTACCATATACAGGGCATCAAAACCGACGTGCAAAGCCATACGTGCAGTGAGGCCATCGTGTACTCCGGGACAAACGACAAGTTGCTCCGAGTCCGCAAGCATCTGCCGGAGCCGGGAAGCGGCTTTAGTTTGCGCCATCACATGGAGATTTGCGGTTGCCAAGGTTCACCAACAGGTCCGTTTTGGCACTTTTGTCAGATTATGCAAAAATGAATAAAGTTCAACTAATCGGTTCAAGCAAGCTCTATCTTATGACGTCGGAAACTACATGTAGGGTTCAATCTCCACTCCGAACACGATTCGCCTTTCCATTCTCGGAAGCCTCCATAAAGATTCTGCAAAAAAGTATTTAGTGGCTCCTCGTTTTGCTAGCGCCCCTACTTCGTATGTATAGAATTAGTGGTCATAAACATGCTTCGTACCTACCGCTTAATACAAGTAGAGTATGTACCAAGCTACATGCTGAACTTGAGATACAGGCTCTTCCAATATCATTGTTGAAGTAACTAACATATTTAATAGGAATTTTTAACACAATATCGCAACAACAACAAATGAATAAAAAAACAAGATTGGACACTTATGCCCTATTAATGTTAGATACTCTGCACATGTCGACATATGCTTTCAATCTAGCTGTGCATACACATAGAGTGTTCTAATTAGAATTTGATTCGTTAATTAAGAATTGGAACGTCCAATTCTTGATTCTGATTTGTCTTAAGTATTTATATCAAACGAGTTGACTAGTTTATTTCCTGTAAACGTGGTACGCAACCTAGAACGCCACAGAATTTTAGATCCGCCGGGGATCCTCGCCGTATGTACAGTATTATAGCGGTTAGATTCCATAAAACCGTTCTATTTATAACCATCCTGCGATTAGAAAAGAGCTCGAACAATACGCATAGCCCAGTTCCCCTTTTTATTGTTGGGATCGTCGAATTCTGAAGGTTCCAAGGGGCGAGAGCCGGATACCAGATCAATGTCTGCAAGGGGAACGTATAGTTTCCAGTCGCGGGAGAAGACCTTCCAGAATAGATACAGCCCTAACACAACAAATGCGGCAAGGTATGATGAGAAGAAAGCTTGGGCGTTGGGAGTAGAGTTCGGGGTTGGCTAAACAACAATTATTAGTCTTTGCAATATTTTAGACAATCGATTTCCGTAGAGACTTACATAGAGAGCATTGTAGAATGTTGCAATCAAACAGATGCAAACCAGGGCGAAGCCGATCCAGCTACCCCAGACCCCCAATGGTGCCTGGTACGGTATCTCTCTAAAATCACGTCCTTGAGCTTTCCAGGCCATTCGGAAACGAATGTGGGCCAAGCAACAAGAGCCCCAAACGAAGAAGTAGGACAGACCAGAGAGCGCAAGGAGCCATGTGAAAGCATCGCCACCCTTAGGAGCATCGACCACATATCCTAGGAGACCGAAGAGAAGCTGAACGACAATGGCCCATAAGGGTCGGCCGTGCTTGTCGACGTAGGCTAGGAACTTAGGACCCATACCACGTTCAGCTAACGCCTGCATAGTCCGGGTAGAGCCGAAAGCGGATGAGTTGGCCACACTAATGACAGAGACAGTAATAACCGCGTTGAAGATGGATGGCAGCACCTGAATACCGGCGTCCTGGATGGCCAAGACAAAAGGCGAGAACCGAGAGTTGGAGCCTGACGCCAATTTAAGGCGCTCATCTGTAGACTTGAAAATCAAGCCCAAGACGAAGAGGTTGACGACGTAGAAGAAAAGAATTCGGAAAAAGACTTGCTTAGCAGCAAGTGGGATAGCTTTTCGAGGATTTGCCGACTCGGCAGCCGCCAGACCAACCAATTCGGTTCCGCCGAAGGCAAAAGCAGCGACGACGAAGACACCAGCAAAGCCGTTGAAACCGTTCTGAAATGCACCTGGATCATGCCAATACTTTGCACCAAGATAGCCCTGGTTGCCGACACCACCGACGTTAATCACTATGCCGAGGATGATGAAGCCAATGCATGCCGCGATTTTAATAATACTCAGGATGAATTCAACTGGGTACATATTAGTAACCCAACAGGGACGTTGTATATCATCACGTACCTTCACCGTATCCACGAACGCCGAAGATCTGGATTAGAACCAGAACAACCAAGAACACGGTAACCCATACAGCGGCGTTAATATCGGATCTCCAAAAACTAATTGTACCACTGGCAGCGATGAGTTCGAACGGTAGAATAGTCAGCCAACCAATAGCGTATTGCCAACCGACAGCAAATCCCCTACAGGTATAAAGAGGTTAGTTACTTAACAAGTGCCTTGGGTCAAGTCGGGTGGTCTGCAGACGAACCAGGAGGGGTCGATGAAGCGGACTACATATGTGTAGAATGCGCCGTTCACAGGGTACAATACAGCTAATTCTCCCAACGCCTGCATAGTAAACAGTAACATGACGCCGATGACAAGATATCCGATAATCTGACAGGTAAATTAGTTGTTGGATCGATAACACGTCCTGGGGGGTCGCGATATACCAAGGAGGCGGGACCACCGTTGTGGAGAGCACTTCCAGAACCGATGAAGAGACCAGCACCGATAGCACCACCTGTTACAAGCGTGAGTTACAGTCATGAGAATAGGATTTTCGAATTAAACGGCGACTTGGCTTACCAATAGCAATCATCTGCATGTGGCGACCCTTCAGGTCAGTCTTGAGGGCAGCACTCTTGTGGACGATGCCCACTTCCTCATCCATATGGCTGCTGGCATATTGATGCGAAGCGATGCCGACATCCTTTTCCTTGCTATCTGACTCCGACATGATGGCACAAGTTGCGAGCGTCCTCGCTGTACAGTTAGGGGTTGTAACTGCAGGCGAAGGTTATCCAGAGGATTCGATGGCCAAAGGAAAGCAAAAAGGAGTAGGAATCAAGCACAGCGATGGAGCGAGCCAAAGAGAGTGACCCGAGAGATATATACCCAGCCTGCATATCGCCGTAGGGACTTCTCTAACTTCGTATTGTATAGTCTGTCTACAAGGATGATAATGTGTAGTTTCATGGATATTTTGTATGGGAAACTCTCCACTCTGTACCTATGGTGTCTCTGAGATACGCCACACAAGGTACATAACATCTACTTGCGTGGATGGATACCGATGTCTTATCTTTACAAGCTGAGAGGGAGGCCCATGTTGTGAGGCGTCTGGCGGCTGTTTACCTTGCACCCCAGCTACTAATCTTATTGAAGCTTAACTAGGTCGAAATGGGAAAATGTCTATGATAACGAGTAAGGCCCGAGACATTGGTGGCACAATAGTAGTATCTGTCTATGATGCTCCAATTGTATTTCCAGCTCGAACACACTTTGCTATCTTTCTCTTCCTAAACGATACATTTGCGACACCAAAGAAAATTATCTACATAAAGCACGGGTCGTCTTTGGGAAATAAGTATGATCTGAGTACCACACGTACTACTACACCACTATAGAGGCACGTTGGTCCTTGCCTGAGTACCTACACTACAGTAACGTACTGGAACGGGCTTGAGAGATAAGATTCAGCTTGAGATTCTAGAACAATGAGGATTGCATGATTGAGTGCTTAGCAATACGAATATAGTTAGTATAGATAGTGTGCAATGTACGGATCCGTAGGTATGTAGGCATCATGCAGGTAAGAGTGCGTGCCGTGGCTGAAACCACAGCCAATCACAACTGCATAGATCCCTGACGGTTGGATTGGAGGATCCGAAGACGGGACAAGAACCGGTAGAGCAAGAACTAGACCATCCACTAACTAACTGGCCCATGGCATTGGTACAGCTGTCTTGGGCCTTTTCCCCGTGCTTAGTCTTGTTATACCGAGGTGCCTACTTATCTAGTTAAGTACTTAGAGGTATGAAAGCCTTCCTTACTTACCTTATCTAGGCAGGTGTTATGTTACATTGGGCTCTTCTTTCGAGGCACCTAGACTACCTAGTTGGTCTATTATTGCCGTAGGCAATTCGTTTCACTCTAACTAACTTTTCGCAGTCCATCAAACTCGGTCAGTTGCTCCTTTTCGTACAATTCTCAAATCCTGTCAGCCGCGGGGCATGCCACCTCCGCCAAAATTCGTTGTCGGGTCCCTTCGTAATGCACACCGTAATCATTCAACAACCACCAGGAGCTTGAGCTTCGCCAAATCAATCTGCTCAACGCCTCTTCCTTGTTTCGTCCGAGCTCGCTTCGGTCGGTCTGCGGTTTTACTCTCATGCACTGCAAGCAACAACTGCCCCCAAGCTGGACAAATCCGCCAAACAGAACTAGCAACAGGGCTAGTAGAGATATTACCTACTTTAAGCGAGACCAATGAGATCTGCCCGCCCCAAGACGTCCGTTCCTTCACCATCCTGGCAAGTACATCCAATGTCCGTCTTGGCCCCAGTAGCTAAGCCAGCCAAGGATCGATGTATGTACCCCGTGACCTATGAGAGGATAAGGACGTTGAATGCTTCTGGAAGTTTTGTCCGACAAGGCCTGTACATGTCGTAGTAGCGTGAAATACTAGGTTCGCCTGCCTGAGTTGAGGGTGCCAGTATCATGAAACCTGTGTGGTTACGATGCGTACCAGTGATACAGCAGCCGGCGCAGTGCAGAGCAACGTGCAGAATGGTGCGGATAGTGCAGATAATGATCTTGATTTGATATCTTGTCTCTTACCATATCAATGCCGTATTCCATTGTCAGGGATACCATACAAAATCTGGGGAAAACGGGACGATTGGTTTGCGGCTCTATCTCAACCCGTACTCTTACGTCAAAGAAACTCCTTTTTGAGCTAAATCTGCGCGTCTATGGGCACACGATCTGGGCTAAGGCTAAAGGTAAATCGTCATCCCCAGATTGTCGTCACAACTCAATTGCGACGACGACTTATTCCCCGGCTTGCATAAAATAGGTATTTCCCAGAGGAGCTGTCGCATACACCTTTTCGTTTGTGTTCATTGCTAGGCATTTGCTGGAAGGAATCATTCCAAGTTTGAATGCGAACGACAGTGGCAACATTATCTACGTCTTTCTCACGAGGTTTCCGAATAGAAACACATGATAACTGCGGATTACATTAGCTTAGGTGGTTAGTCTACGGCACCTTATCTGGTTCGGGACCCCCGAGCAGAACCCCAAGCTTGGCCAGACAAAATCGGTGCCCCTGTCCAAAAAAAAAAAACCGAACCAATTGAACAAGCTACTTAAGTACAAGGACTTTACCCACTAACTAGTCGTCGATTCAATCTGGTTTTTCTCAACGAATGCGCGCCACATGGCTTGTGCTCGCAGGAACACCGAGTCTGACAAACTGCCATGATCAATATGGTTTGAGATCTACCGAACCCTGACGTGAGTAGATCGAATCGGTTGCAACGCATGGCCCCGTTTTGAACTCTGCCAGTAGATTTCAAAGGGAGAAAAGAATGCGATAGAAAGTAGTTACAGACAGCTGACTTCACTTTCCTTGGATCGTGTTTAGTTGGCTCGGATTCTCGTTTAGTGTCGCAGCTGGTCCCCGCTACCAAACGACTGGCGGCTTAAGCAGTTTGATAAACCAGTTCTAGACGCAGCGATCTATTTCGCCTCACTTGGCATGTGACTACGCCTCGTGCGAGACCACCTGACCAACTGGCCATCTTATGCCCATTTGCTAATAACTTAGCAAACATCTTAACGCCACTGTATTGCTGGAGCCGTAATGGCTTGTTCCGGACACCGAGCTTCGATGAATGGGGACGCATACGGCATTAGCCGGGTCATTGGTCCCAGTGCCACGCGGTAGGCCGACTGCGCCTAGGGTAGCAAATTGCACGCGTCGCCCAATGCAACTTTGCGGAATACATATAGTATATATTCATTATACCGAGTTATTTTGTTTGCGGAGGCAATGAAGAGATCAAACCGCTCGTGTTTTAATCATCATTTCATCGCGTATCACACACACTTTCGCGCAACTAAGATATCGAAACATCATCATATTAATATTTTTTCTATGTAGTGATCTCTAGTACATAAAAACGTTTTGTCGTTCAAACTATGACCAGAGTTTTGTAGAACACAAACTCGACTTATATTAATTCCTTCAGGGTCGTTACTCTTCCATCTAAAAAGCTCATGTTGTCCATACTACAAAAAATGAACCTCCCACTAAGCAGGCATATCCCTAGGGACTATGAGCATAAGCCCTTTCGTTTTGAATCCAAAGCTCTCAAGTCTTGTAGTTGTGTTATGTCACGTCAGAAATTACATAACAAAGTAACTTCTGATATGTTTTTAGCAAGTCTGACGCAAGTTCTCACCTCCCTCTCATCTTCCTAAACACTCTGAAGTATTTCAACGGCACTTCTGACCACTTGCGTGGTTGCTTATTCTTACAGCACTCGTAATAGCCCGCTATAGCGATGCTTGACCATCGATTAGCCTGGATTTGGTTTTAGTTGTAGGTTTACAACTCGAACAATCTTATTAGAAAGTCAGAGAGATTCTACACGGATCTCTGCACCGGAATGAATGCTACGATTCTATTAATTCGCAATGAAATTCTTCGTAGACCTAATTTACCAAGTTACGATTACTTGCTTAAACGGTTCGATAACGCATTAAGTTTGTTCCATACATGTTTAGTGTTAAGTCGAAAAGAACACCTCTACTATCTTCTCATTCATGTGTTATTCCGAGAAGAATGGTTTCGCACACGATCAATACTTAAATAAATGATGTGTGTTGTTTCCCACTTTGGTTGAGCAGTGTAGGCTAGTCTTTGAGGAATCAAGAATCGACTATAGGTAACTTATATGGGCTTAAAAGAGGAATTATGCATGTCATGTGAAACGAACCAGGATCTGCTGTTTCTCTTGATTAAATGCTTCATCACTACCAAGGGGTGGTTAATACCATGAAACACCCACCATTATAACCTGGATAAATTAGTCTAGCCTATACTACGCCTCTGATCATCACAACTACATCTCGGGGAATTTAAAGAAACGCGAGAACGGTGGTAACATTATTACGTAGTGGTGCACTCACATACATCTAGGCCTTCGGGCTCTGTATGGGAGTGCTTCTCGATACGCGAGTGACATCTGTTAATTCCTCAGGACCAAAGATCTAGTGGTTTGGCACCTGGACACAACAAAACTACCTCAATAACATAGTTTAAAACTTTAGAAATTGATAATGAGACTCTTCATCGCAACTCTATTCTCCCTCGCCCCCTTATCTTCGTCTTCTCCTACTGTTTATCCCGAAATTTTACGCCCAACAAATTTGGTGTTCATCCCTACGGCAGTATCCGGGAATGTAGACTGCAGCGCAGCGGTTAGTACTATCAGAAATCACACCATCCTTTAAAATCGTACCAGCTGCTATCCAAAGTACCAGAGTGCTGACATTCAAATTAAATCAAAAGTCCTCAAACACCGTGTTCCAGCTGACGTTCATCAGCTATGGGAACTGGACGGCGCTCCCGGCCCAAGAAGAAAATCCTATCCAGCACCTCGAGTCCATCTCCTTCGCCGTGTCTAACTTGGCGAATGGCGTAAGCACCGTATGTGCATTTTCCGTCAGCGACACGCTCCCCGCAAAACTCGAAGCAAGAGAAGATCCCACCTCATCTATGAACTCGTTGCCTTTCGTGGGAGAGTCGTTTCGCACTGCCACCGCTGCTGCAAGCGACGATGGTGTCATCAGTAACAGAAAAGCTGCCGGACAATCTGGCATAGGTGCAGCATGGCAAGCATGTGCCGACCGCAAGGACACAGATGGGAAGCATAGGTTCACCATCGCGACGGGTGCTGCGTTCGGGCTTTCGGAACGGAGTCTGAGCGTTAATCAAACATGGTTCTGTCACGACGACGCAGAACGCTTGTAAGTTATTGTTTTCTAAGTTCTAGCCCATACAATTTCTCGCTAACATAAGCATTTCAGAGTCGCGTTTACGGGTGTAGCGAATACGACTCTCAACTTGACGTGCTTCGACAGCGAGGTGTCTGGGTACCATCTCCAAAATTGCACCTCAGTTGATCTCGCACTCCCTGTCAAATTGCTCTGAACACAGAGACATGTCATCTCGCTTTTACATTACGATGAAATGGACGTTTCAGACTATTCTTGATAACAAGTAGGTAGAGATATTTACGTGTTTCAATGTACGCCATGGCGAGTTTAATCGAGTTTATCAAGTTCTGCCAACGCAAGTCTGCTATAAAACCTACGTAAATATAAGAGCATTGGGATCAAATGCCTAGCCCCCTTCTTTTCCCTTAAACCTGAGTGATGCGACCCCGAGATCTAGATTTGAATCTGTTGATAGAAAAATTTAGCCATATGATCAGTTCCTAAAGCCATTAACAGGTTCTAGATCAATTGCAAAGGCGTACAAAATTCAGTTCTTCAATTAAACCAGACATTCCAATATTAAGCTCTAGGATAACTAGTGCTACGGCGAGCTTTCAATCAATGCACTTGACTTAGTAAACGGTCGTTCCTCATTTTCTAGAGTAATGGAGTGGCAAGATCTTAGAGGCTGTTAGTCTACTTTCTGAGAAGGGAGAGACAGGACTACCAACCTTCATTGAAATCTCATGGTCTGCTTTAGCCTAAGAACACCCTCCCACACACTAACCTAGCAATTTGTAAATAAATGTGATATGTTATATTCAACACTCTGTACGGAGTGCTCCGATGGATTATACTATTGTGGCGGTGTAGCAGCCGCAGAGCATATCTATGTATTTGTTCATATACATAGATATTTATGTAGACAGCCATAATTAGGTATGCTGTAGTAACTCTGTTGAGAACATCTCCGAATGTAGTATCTGTAACTTGGGAATACACGAAGATAAAAACCTGACCAAACACTCTTTCTGTTGGCCCACATATATAGGTAACTACCTGGCTTAGACAAACTACGCACTTTATCTTATCAATTTTTTTCTCGAAGTGTTCTTCAGTAGATGTTGCTTGAAGATGCAGGTAGGTTCCTAGGCGGGTTTGCCTGAGGCTGCTGTGGCTAATAACTCCTAATATGGAGGACTCCCCACTTCGAATAACACCGCCTACCAAATTGAGGTTTGTACCTGCCTAGGCGCCTAGGTACCTTCTACAAACTGACACGCTATCCAGGTCCAACAACGGGTTAGCTAGAGTGAGTTGGCGAGACATCTTTTGCAGCTTCAATTTTTGAAACCACTACCACCATCACATTTCTGGATTGCTGCACTACACCATGAGCCTCTAGCCTGACGCAGAAGTTTCCGCTAGTATGTCTACAGTAACAGCGACTGCGCTGCAAAGCGCCAACCCTCCCACGATACCCCTCCCATTCAATTCCAATCAACCAAACACAATCCGCCTGTATCCTCTCTCGAACTATACATTCGGCGTTAAGGAGACACAACCGGAGGAAGACCCCTCTGTCATCGCGCGTCTTAAGCGTCTGGAGGAGCACTATTCGGCCCATGGCATGCGCCGGACATGCGAGGGCATCCTCGTCTGCCACGAGCACAACCACCCGCACATATTGATGCTGCAGATAGCCAATGCCTTCTTCAAACTACCCGGTGACTACCTACGACCCGAGGATGACGAGGTCGACGGCTTCAAGACACGCTTAGATGAGCGGTTAGCCCCCGTCGGCAGGCTTGGCGAGGGTGAGGAGGCAGGCAACTGGCAGGTCGGTGACTGCCTGGCTCAGTGGTGGCGGCCCAACTTTGAGACCTTTATGTATCCCTTCATCCCAGCCCATGTCACTCGACCCAAGGAGTGTAAAAAGCTCTACTTTATCCAGCTTCCAGAAAGCAGTATGTACCAGTCGCCATTTTATCACCTTTCTCTTCCAGGTGCATGGCTAATCCTTAACTTCACAGAGATTCTTAGCGTCCCTAAGAACATGAAGCTACTTGCTGTTCCTCTTTTCGAGCTCTACGACAATACGGCTCGCTACGGACCTCAGCTCTCGGCAATTCCACATCTACTGAGTCGGTACAACTTCGAGTTCGTAAACGAGGCTGGCGAGGTCGTTGCTGCAACTCCCGGGGTTGGTCCGGAGGGGTATGTGCCCAAGACAAAGGTGCTTTCCGGCGGAGACGAAGATATGAAGGACGTGAGGACGGAGAATGGCACGAGCTAAGATGTTGTCACATCTACATTAATTACTTATTGGGAAAGGGCCGGCTACAATATCAAGGCGTTAGGCGTAATTAAGATAGTGGCGTAAAGTGCCGGATGTTGGCCAATTCGAGCCAACTGAGGACTAGGGAATGGAAATCGAGTTTTGCAAGCACAAGCAGGTCTGTCATATTCTTTGATCATAGTACTGCTCAGGCCTTCTCTCCCTGGATGGTTGCCATCACTCGTCTTGTGTGCTTCATATCCCGGAATTCAAGATACCAGATGCCCTGCCACGTTCCAGTTGCCTTTGAAAGTCAGCTATCTCCCAAGAGAAAATTCTCTTATCAACTTACAAGCTTTCCGTCCTTGATCGGAATAGTAACACTGGCGCCAATCAAGGCGCTCTTGATATGAGCCTATCGACAGTTAACTCTGCCAGATGCCACTCGACAGATCAGCATCAACCCACCGGCATATCGTCGCTTCCCTCCGCACTATGCCTGTAAAGCTCCTGGCCCTTCGGTCCAGCCTCAGGCGCTATCCTATCTAACGCATCGCTCATGTCGGCGCGCACGTCCTCATCCCAGTTCTCATTGAGACTGAGCGCGCAGCTCGTGTGCTGGACAAACAGGTTGAGCAGGCCAACTTTGTACTGTCTGATCTCGGGCAGGGCCTCCAGGACCTCGGAGGTGACGAGATAAGAGCCGCGCGATCGGGCTGGGAGCGCAATCTGCTTCTGGAACCACATGGTCACTGGTTTTGGTGAAAGGATTACGTCACGTTGGGGCGGTTGTGGTGTCTGGCCGAAGGGATTCAGATAAGTGAATGGTAGGATCCAGAGGTAGTGGAAGAGCCCAGGAAACAAGGCGATCAGTAAAAGAAAGAAGAGCGCAAGTGTTGATAAATTCAGAGAGGAAGACGAAGTGGATGACGGCATTTGCGATACTCAAAAGACGGTTGGTGGTTTTGGTGGGGGTTCCTTGCATTGGGGGGTGGTTCTGCGGGAGGCTCTCTTACCAATTGTGTTTATTTAAGCTCCACCAGCGATAAGCTAAGTACTACTTCCTACATATCGACTCTCATCTCAAAAGACCACTGGCAATATGACCGGACAAGTCATAAAAATTAAGGTGCAGATAGGTTTGGGGCTCACTAGGTCTTTCATAAAGATAAATGAAAAAAAAGATGTTTGCTTGAACCCCGGCTCTATGTTGTCTTGTAGTGGAATAATATGTACACAACTGGCCTTGCTTTTTCGCAAGATATCCAGACCGAACGATCCAGGCATTTTACTGCATCGTACAGCTCCTCCTATAATCCCCAAAGCCGCAGGGTTGATCTATGCAAGGGGGTATGATGTCTCGGGGAGGGATTCAAGATGCTTTCGGTTGTGCTCGTTGGCCTGGGATATTATATGAGCCTCCATGCTTCAAGATCTATACTAATCATCCCATATCAAATACGTAATTTTAGAACTTCAAGAACCTCGGGAAAACTGCACTCACAAATGGGAGCCCACAATAGTTGCAAGTGGCTATCTCTGGCTTGTCTGTATTGATAAAGATCCTCGGGTGTCCAGCAGGTCCGCCGCCACCGTCACAGGCAACCGTGCGGTCGTGGGTCCATCGAACGGGTTGTCTGTGAATAAGCTCGATAGCTGCCTTCGAAGCAGGCTGTTTTCGCCAGTTAACAGCCGATCATTTGGCCGATTTGCCATGTCATCTCACCTGGAGGTCGAAATCGGTTTGCTCGAATCGGGGGCCGGTCATGGCTGCGGCCCGGGGCTTCTGACTCCTCGACCAAATCTCGGTGCGGTTAGGCGCCTGTTTTAGACCTCGCTCGGCATTCTCGGTGAGCCCTAGGCTATCCTCCTCGCTCTTCGTCTCGGGGGTTGTCTCGCCTTTGACGCTGACGGGGTTTTCACCTAGCCGAGCGGACACGGTGAAGGCGCGTCGGGCGAAACATGTTTGTTGCGGAAATCGAGCCGCGCTTCGGATCGCGACGCGCGAGATCATAATTGTCGAAATGTGCTGTCAATTGGCGACCCTTTGATGACCTGGATGGTGAAATCGGAGGTTGAGCAGTCCAAAGATGCGCACGAAGCTCGGGCCACTTCTAGCTCTAGGTGCCTTCTGTATCTGCCTAGCCGACTTAGTACTAGCGGGACTGGACAGCTAGTGCGGCAAAAGTCCAGGGGTCCTACCCGCCCTAGTTATCGTCGGCGCATACCAACCTCAAAAAACTCCTCTCGGATTCAACAGGTGTCGGCAGTCTCTTTAAGTGATAACACCTACCACTTGCCTGAGAACTGAGTATAAGTCTGACATTTGTCAAATCGATACTTTTTCGGTAAAGACAGGCGCCGATTGGCTTTCTCGTCCAGCGACAACAAAGAACTTTGTGGGAAACTTTCACGCGTCCTTACTTGCATTGTTCTGTTATTCGAGATTCTCACAGCAGAACGTAGCGCAAGATGGCGTCCCCAGGCACTCCGAAGACGATGTCTTCTAGACTACTGACCATGAAGTTTATGCAGAGAGCCGCTGCTTCTACACCTTCCACCCCAGGCACTCCCCCACCTAACGACCAGTCCAACAAACGTCGCAAAGTCTCGCACAACACTACGCCACAAGAGAATGTAGATACACTTGTGAATCAAGCTGCTATTCAAGCGGCCATCGCAGAGGAAGAGAAGAAAGTCGAAAGCGCTTTGCTCAAGCGCGCCGAAGAGTTGGGTGACGCCCACTGGGTTCTCGATGTTCCCCCGCAGGCTAAAGGTCATACGGTGCGAACCCCTCTGAATGTTATACAAGTTGGCTTTGCGCAGATCGACTCTTCTGATATTCTGGGAAATGAATCTGATCCAGCTGGTACTTTGCACGAAAGCGTTCCAGCTTTGCGACGGTATAACATGGATAAGAAAAAGGTGCGTTGCGTGTCATCGTAGTTATTCCCAAATATCGTTCTTGCCATTTGGTGCTACCATTGCTGACATCAATGTAGACGACAAAGAAAACTTCAAAAAATAGCAGTGACTCAGGCTCCGAGTCTGAGTCTGACTCTGGTTCTGACTCCGATTCTGATTCCGACTCGGATATTTCATCATCCGAAGAGACTTCTGGGCGACAGTCATTCGGCTCCAAATCACGAGTAACGTCTACGATACAGTCTTCTGCTAAAACATTACCGAAAGGCAAGAAAAGTACAGAGCAGCTCAAGGCCATGCAACTTGCAGAGAAGCGGCGGAGGAAGGAGGTTAAGTTGAATAACCCAAAAGGTGGTATAATATCTATCTCGTCTGGAGGCGGCCCCTCCCCGCGCCCGTCCGTGAGTTTCACTTGCTTTAAATGTGGCCAGCGTGGGCATAAAGCCATAGACTGTAAAAACCCAGGGAACCGGTGAACAAGATGACGGGCATTCTTTCATTGCACTGGCATATACTGCTCTGGCATTGTCTAACTAGGACGTTTGTTCATTATATTTTGACGTAACAACTCCGCATATAGCACGGTTACCAACTTTGACTTCGGCAGTATCCCTGCTGCCGCCTCGCGTTGGAGCCGAGAATATACCTGGGTAGAAACCCAAACACAACGAAAATAGACGCAAAACGCCCTTTAATTTACTTAATAGATTGCATTATTGCAGACTACATTGATACATGAGCTCAGTCGCCTCGTGAACGCCACTCTTCTCCCGAGATATACCAAAGAATCTCATAATATGATTTATAGTTTGAAGCTGTGCTGAACGATTCGTCTCTAGTACCACAACCGATGCAACTGATATTTAGGTGGAATGACTAAAAGAAGCAATAACGACAACCAAGAAAATCCAAGTACTAATCTGCTTTTTCTAGCCAGTTGATTAAGCAAGAGCCGGCTCGGCGGCGTGATACAGCAGGTGGTATGCAGGTAGTCAGACGTACCGGAGGGCTTAGACAGCTCGCGGACCACGCTGTCTCACTAATCGATCACTCGTCAACTAGAAAGTGAAGCTGTTTAGAATTACAGTTGAAAAGCACTCCACCTTCGCCCGTAGTGTGTGCTACCTAGACGCTGTGCTGGCTGACATAGTTGCTTTACTGCCTGGACATAGTAAAGTGCTTGACGTCGGCGATAGGTATGCTAAACCCTTCTACATCTTCGTTGATGAAGCTGGTAGAGGACGCATTAACTTCTTTAACATTGAATGGGATAGTCACGTGACTTGAAACACAGTTCGATGTAGCTCTGTTATGACAGAGCAATGTTTGGATTGTTATGATGTTTATATTGCTCCCATCCCATCCCATTACATCCATCAGTTACATCAATCCATGCCGAATATAATAACCTCACCCGCACTCTGGCGACACCGGGGCAAAATACTCGCAGAAATCCAGTCTCTTTGATGAAATTCGTTTTATACCAAACACAATGGCCACACCCGCAACCTTGCCATATTTAGGCACCAGGTTACTCTTTCGTCCCAGAATCAATAAACGATGCATGACGAGGTAAAACATGCTGCTCCCCTTATCATGTTTAGATTGTACAAGCCGGTGGCTATGACTTTTCTATTTCGTCGTAAGAATAAATCCAACATGATGTAGAATAGTCGGGTTTGAAGGTAATTATCGACAATTTGAACACTATTTCTAACAATGTTGACCTTCTCAGTAATCTACCCAGCAAAGCGTCTACGACTAATCCAAGAATTCCGGCATGCCAGACAAGACATTCGATCACTTTTGGTGTTCACCTATGAGCTATAAGCTGCTCATGATTTTACTGACTCCTTTAATACTTGTGGTTTTTATACTTATTGTTTCCACCAGTGAATCTAACAACACCGCGCGATTGCTGAATAGTACTCTCGCTACCCGCCGTCAGCATCTAACATCGCTCCATGCAATCGAAGACGACACTCCAATTGCAAGCTTTCCTCAAACCAAAGCTGCTCTTAATGCGTTAGATGGTACATATGTATTTCTATGTATCCTAGCGGTGTATATTGGCTAGCACATTTGGTAGAAAATGCACTAGATAACTTTCTCGAGCAGCTTAGTCAGGAGATGCAGAGTACCGTGCTAGAGAAAAGAAGCTGATTGATAGTGCTCACGAGTGTTATCTCCGTTTGGGCAACAGCTTCGCTCTATGTTGAATTCCTCAGGAGACGTTAGATGACTGAGACGCTGAATCTGTTTATGAAACGTCTTTGAAGAGTAAAATGAAGCGGGCTAATAAATACACAATCCATTAATTTTGGCAAATCGGGCTTTAGTTGCTTCGTTCGACTCATTTTAGTAGTTCTAGGTCATCTTTAGGGTTAGATCTTCAACATTGTTAGGGGACTGCAATTCCTAGTATTCAACAGCGGCGTCGTCATTATTTTTTCATTTGGGGAACGTAACTCTCGTCATATTTAGAAGAGGGCGCTGTGGTGGCGGCCGTCATTTAAAGCATTGCAGTCATGCCTGCTAAATTCTTCAAACCCTTCGGAGTCGAAAGCGCTGTTTTGGGGCTTCACGATGATTGGGAAGCGGGGTTCGAGCCTGTCGCCAGCTAGAGCTGTGCACACAAACCGCTGCTTCTCGGTTGCTGGTCTGGCACCAAGTGCTGATCGAGTTTGGCCTCCCCGAGCTTGTCCGGCGATGATGTTTCAAAACCAATTTCGGTAGTTTCTACTACCTTGGAGGTCTTATTTAGGTCCCTGCGGGCTTAAGATGCTTATGATAAGTATCAGGGCTTAGCTACATACGAGACTGGAGATCAGCTCTGAAACATAGCATCCGATAACTTCATACACATCTTGTCTTCATTCGCTAAAGTTATTGATGCAGAACATCATCTAGGCTTTACTAAGAAGTCGTTTAGTAGATTCTGTTTGCCCTTAGGACCACATTAGCGATGGTTGTCTCTGTAGGTGCTTACTGTCAGGTTTCTCGTCCACGTGGGGGATGTTACGTGCATAACCCCTTTACCACTTTCGAAGCTGTGGTATGGAGGCAGTTGGAGTAAGGACTGATCATGGTAAAGTATCACGACACGTCGACAGGAGCACTCCACATCCTTAGCCAATGGGCAGAATACCCATTTCTCGGCACTTGCGCTCTTGTTGCAGAGAGGATGTGGAGGGTTATACACTTTGTCCCAATTAAATACTAAGAAATCTGTTATCTAGGGGGTTTCAAAACCAGATCCTTGGATAAGGGATCTGCGGTTCTGGTTGCGGAAGCGAGGTCAAATCCCTGTGCCCGCTTTCAGCTCCCCAGCCCAGGAACATATCAAGTATGCCCGCTGGTTTTTCCTTGGCTCCCCCAGGATCAGGGTAGAAAGTCCCACAACTCACCACACGTATAAAACCCCAAGAGGAATCTAACTGGCTATTTTTGACCTTCAACAGTTGGCATCAGAGCATATGTGAGGAACAGGATTGTCAGACATTCCCAACAAGGGTGAAGTCTAGTCAAGAACTCCAAGTGGATTACTCTTATCTGTATGGTACTTTATCCGAGACGTCGATGGGCGGTCAGTAAGTGACATTAAGACGGGACAAAGCCAATATCAGCAAACACTTACTTTCGTGTAGAGACTTGGCATAAAGATATGAGATCGAGATGTGCTTTACGTTGCTTATCTAGTGTTGAGCCAACGCATGGTGGCGGAGCTCCGAGAGGCAACCGTTGGATCTAGGCTTTGATGTTGAATGCGTGTTGAATAAGTAAGGCCATGAGTATGTTCCACTCAGGCGAGTTTCGTCGCCAACCAAATTCCGAGGTTCTGGTTGTTGCGGCAGGGAAGTAGACAGACATACAAACTGCATATCCTATGTACTTGCCTCCCTGAACCAGCCCCTACTGTCGAGAAGCTTCGTATGTCAATCATGCATGCATGTAATGCTAAAAAGGGATATTCCCATGAGGCGGGCTACATATATTGCGCTAGCAGAATCTGATGCCTACGCGAGGTGACGCTGGCCACGTGTTGCTCGACCATTCCGTGGCTTCAAATCTCCAAAATCTCCGTTGGTAATATGAAGGAAATAAGGACATGCGGAGTGAGGATCAATCGCTCTTCTCCATACAAATGTTTGTTTGTTAACTGTAAGGAGGCACCTACTTCAATGGCTTCCCTCCCTCCCCTTCTTTTGTCTTCTCGGACAGTTATCATCATCCAATTCATAATTACAGTGCTTCAATGCATCTGTTCCAGCCCCTCATCCCTTTCATGACTCATGTCTACCGTCAAGATGATACAAGGTGTTACGACTTGAACTTATGAGCGAACTTACAGAGACCGGTAAGCATGCCGAACAAATAGGCGTCTAAGATACTCAACTGCAATCAAGGACATTCCAGGTTCGATTCGACGACACAATCCCTGGCTGCTTTGCGCCCAACCGTTTGGGTTTTGCGACCAAAGAACAAATGTGAGGTGGTTTGGTTCATCTGGAACAAATTTTCAATTCAGTTCGACTGAGACCCTGTGTCAGCACCAATTTGCGCCGCCTGAGCCGGGCAGCTGTCTAATTCTGAGGATCTGGGCAATATAAGGCTTCGTCAGGTCGTCCTATGCCGTCCTATTCGACGCAATTCTGATTTATCCCTGCCAAGACTTTTGGTAGACGGCGTTCCCTCAATACCAACAGCCGCGAGGTACATCACAAATCATACCCTCGGGGTTTGTCACCCGGCCGTCCACCCATCTCCAGAATAGGTATCTATATTGTCCGATTGGGGCATCCTTGTCTGGCAGGGTTATTCGTCATCTTTGCGCGCTGACCACTCACGCTACGTGGATGATACATAACATAGCGTGCTATCCCAGTGAAAGTCTTCATCTGCCGCGGCCAGATATTCCGCAATCCACATTTGCGAGTCGCTGGTTCTTACACGCAAGCGGTCGGCTAAGTCCGCAAGCTCACATAATCAAGCGCAGGGCGAACCCGAGTTGATCAGTTGGCACAGGGATCTTATCACATCTTCTCTGACCGCACAGCCTCACCGTCAGGGTTGCTTATCGTCTCTCGAGTTTCACACGAGTCAAGCAAGGCATCACAATATCACAGCATCACAGCCGCTCTTCCTTACGTTACCGCGTTGGACCCTGCTTACGCACGGCAGTGCAGCAGAAGAGAAGCAGCAGTAGCGGTAAGCTTCAGCTTCTGTGGTTCTTGATCGAAAGAAGGTTTGGAAGGTGGGCAAGTGGCTCGTGGTTAAGACGGCCCCTAAACATACAAAAGGGTGCCGGACGTACGTGCTATTCAGCGCTTGGTTGCCGAAATTTCACAAGCGGAGTCTAGGCCGAATAGTCGTCATACCTCCATAATACCACCTATAACCTCTCACATACTCATACTGGGGGTCCCTTCATACAGCATACGTACCTTAGGTATAGGTATAACCATTGGTTGCCTCTTCGACCTGCAGCAAACTCGCAGAGCGTTATTTTCGATTCCAACGTCCTGCCTCCGCCCTCCGCCTCCGCCTTTTGGGGCAGACACACACACACCTGCAGCTCTGCAGCTTCCAGTCTCGGCACAACCTCTCCATCGCCAGATAGGTATTGAAGGCGTACATTGAATTGGGTAGTGCTTGATTTAGGTAAGCTGTGCGCACACGCAGGCCACGCATCAGGCCCCTTGCCGCGCGTATCAAATTGAGGCGGGCGGTCACTAACTAGCACCCTCAACCCTGTCCTCTTCTCTCCTGTCTCTGCAGTTTCACTACCACGCTTTCCCCCAGACGGAACACCTCTCGCAGTGGTTGGCGTACCGTTCGCTGGGCTGGCCGGATCGTTGGAGGGGAAACGAGTTGTGACCGCGAGAACAATCCGACAGCGACTCTCGGCACTGAGCACATACATACATACATACTTACATACTTATACTTGCTTGTATTATATGTTATAGGTATTAGTGTGTTGCCGCTTGGCGTCGTCGGAAGCGCGCGTGTGGCCCGCCTGAACAGACAAGACGTTGATCTCACGCGGGAGTCAATTCCAAGTCGCCGGAACCCATCCTTGGTTCCTTCCTTGCCCACATCCCCTCCCCTCCCCGAGCCTTTAGCGTCTCCACTGGTCTACCCAGGTCTTGCCCAGGTAGACAGACAGGCGTGCAAGGTGCGACCCTGACTGACAGGCCTTGACAAGCGTGACAGGCGTGGCAGAACCTTGCCGGTCCCGGATCCTAACCGCAACCGCGACCGCTCTGCCTTCTGCCTCTGCCTCTGCCTCTTTCCTGCTGCTAGTTAGTTATCTCTAGCGCTGTTGTACGTGGTACATGCAGTACATACAGTACAGTACCTTAGGTGTCTCCCATCTTTAGGTACATGTACTTACCTACCTACTTCCATGGTTAGATCTGATCTGCTCTGCCTCTTCCTCTGCCCCTGTCATTGAAACCGCTTCTGTTGCCACCTAGGTGTGGTTTTTTATGTCATCTTGTCCCGCCGCTTTCGCCTTGTGGTTACGCCCTCTTTTCCCAACGTACGTTAACTCTTCCCAGACCCCCGCGTTGTCAGACCCGACCTCGTGCCGCGTCCTTGCCACAACCGATTGTCCATCATGAGTCCCAACACCCCGCGCCAAGGCGAGGCGGGATTGCTTCCTGCGCTGCAACGGGAGACCTACCTGAAATCTGTCGAGCGGGTGACCGATCAGCTAGAGATACCCTCGTTAGATGATCGCCAGTACCGTGTTGTTCGGCTACCCAACGATGTCGAAGCGCTGTTAGTTCATGACCCCGAAACCGACAAAGCTAGCGCCGCCTTAGACGTAAATGTTGGAAACTTTAGCGATGAGGATACTATGCCAGGCATGGCACATGCTGTTGAGCACGTACGTGAAGATTCTGTCCAACTTTCGCGATTGCGCAATGCTGACCAGTCATCGCGTAGCTTTTATTCATGGGAACCAAGAAATACCCCGAAGAGAACGCTTATAATGTATATCTTTCCTCCCATTCTGGCAGTTCTAACGCCTACACTGGTGCTACTTCGACCAATTACTACTTCGATATCTCTGCTCGGCCGAGCAATGGCGAAGAGCCTTCGGATACAAATCTATCGCCCTTACATGGCGGCCTAGATCGATTTGCGCAATTCTTCATTGAACCTCTCTTTCTCCCCTCGACGCTAGACCGAGAACTGCGTGCGGTTGACTCGGAAAACAAGAAAAACCTGCAGAGCGACCAATGGCGCCTCCATCAACTGGAGAAATCGCAATCCAATCCCAAACATCCTTATTGTCATTTTTCAACGGGCAATCTAGAGGTGCTCAAGACCATCCCAGAGGCCCAGAATATCGATATACGACAGAAATTCATTGACTTTCATGAGAAACATTATTCTGCCAATAGAATGAAGCTTTGTGTATTGGGCAGGGAACCGTTAGATGTACTAGAGACCTGGGTAGCCGATTTGTTCTCAGCTGTACCAAACAAAAACCTCCCCCAAAATCGCTGGGAAGATGAAGTACCTTTTAATAAAGACAACCTCGCAATGCAATGCTTTGCAAAACCAGTTATGGACTCCAGAGAGCTCAATCTCTTCTTTCCTTTCCTGGACGAAGAGAAACTCTACGAGAGTCAACCAAGCCGATATATCAGCCACTTGATCGGCCATGAAGGGCCCGGTAGCATCATGGCCTATATCAAATCTAAAGGATGGGCGAACTCGTTGAGTGCTGGCGCATATAACGTATGTCCAGGCACACCCGGGATCTTCGACTGCCAGGTTCGCCTGACGAAAGAGGTAAGTACCCTCCCAACACTGAATATAGGTTGAACACTTCACGCTGACACTGCGCGCAGGGACTCAAAAACTACAAGGAAGTAGTAAAAGTGTTTTTCCAGTACATTTCATTACTTCGTCAGACTCCTCCACAGGAGTGGATATTTAACGAACAAAAAGAGATGGCCGATGTTGAATTTAAATTCAAGCAAAAGACGCCAGCCAGTCGCTTCACCAGTAAGATATCTTCTGTCATGCAAAGGCCCTTGCCGAGAGAGTGGCTTCTCAGTGGGCAGAGCCGTTTAAGACAGTTCGATTCCCCAATGATCGAGAAAGGGATCAGCCTTTTACGCCCCGACAATATGCGAATGACCATTGTGTCTCGGGACTTCCCTGGAGATTGGGATAAGAAAGAGAAATGGTACGGTACAGAGTATAAGTCAGAAAGAATACCGGAGGAGTTTCTGACCGAGCTCTCGCAAGCGTTGGAAACACCACCCGGAGAACAACTGTCCGCTTTACACTTGCCGCACAAGAACCAATTCATTCCAACCAAGCTAGAAGTTGAGAAAAAAGAGGTCGAAAAACCAGCAACAGCACCTCACGTGATCCGAAACGACCACGTTGCGAGAACCTGGTGGAAGAAAGATGACACGTTCTGGGTGCCAAAGGCCAGCCTTATCGTCAGCATGAAGAACCCTATTGTTTTTGCATCAGCCAAGAATTCTGTCAAGACAAAGCTCTTTACAGACCTGGTCAGGGACGCACTCGAAGAGTACTCATACGATGCAGAACTGGCGGGGCTACAGTACAACGTCACGCTTGACTCGCGCGGGTTGTTTGTAGAGGTCTCGGGTTACAACGACAAACTGCCAGTTCTTCTTGAGCAGGTGCTTATCACCATGCGCGACCTCGTTGTTAAGGATGACCGGTTCGAGATCATCAAAGAACGGCTGACGCGAGGATACAAGAACTGCGAGCTGCAGCAACCATTCACACAGATCGGAGACTATGTATCCTGGCTTACCTCTGAGCATGATTATGTCGTGGAGCAACTCTCAGTAGAATTACCCGCAATCACTGCGGAAGATGTTCGATCTTTCCATACACAGGTCATGTCACAACTGCATATCGAAGCTTATGTTCATGGCAATGTGTACAAGGAAGATGCGCTGAAATTGACGGATATGATAGAATCAATCCTCAAGCCCCGTGTCTTGCCCAAGGAAGAATGGCCCATCATGCGGTCCCTGGTGTTCCCCCCAGGATCGAACTACCTCTACAAGAAGACTCTTCGAGATCCGGCAAACGTGAACCATTGCCTCGAGTACTATCTTCACATTGGAGACAAAGGTGACCGCTCGCTACGAGCTAAAACGCAATTACTCGATCAGATAATTCATGAGCCCGCCTTCGATCAATTGAGAACCAAGGAACAGCTCGGGTACATTGTCTTCAGCGGCCTCCGAGGCTCCGCGACCACATATGGTTTCCGATTTATCATTCAGAGCGAAAGGACTTCAGAGTATCTAGAATCTCGTATCGACTCATTCCTACAAGCCCAGGCCACCGCTTTACGGGAAATGACCGATGCAAGTTTCGAAAGTCACAAGAGGAGTGTTATTGTCAAACGCCTAGAAAAGTTGAAGAACTTGGATCAAGAGACGGGACGACATTGGGCACAGATATCGAACGAGTATTATGATTTTGAAGCTGGTAAGTTATCACAGGCACTCGCATTATGCAATAAAATGAGACTATAGACTAATAATATCGCCAGCCCAACAAGATGCCGCCCATGTAGGGAAGCTCACCAAAGCTGAAATGATTGACTTCTTTCAAACTTTCATAGACCCGGCATCACCAAGTCGGGCCAAACTGATAGTGCAACTTATTGCCCAAGGTGTTAGCTCCAACCCTGAGAAGGCTGACGCCAAGAAAGAGGAAGTAACGGTGCCAAGCTCGAATGGGACCCAGCCTGTTCCGATAACAAGCGTACGAGACTACAAGGCTAGATTGGCGACTACAGCTGGTGCCCGTCCAATTCATGACATAAGTGAGTTCGAGGAGCTGGACTCGAAACTCTAGATCAAAACAACGGGACTTTCACGATGAAAGTATGAACACACAAAATACGTTGGTGTTACAATAGTACATAATGAAATGTTATGTGTCCAGCCGCGAACTCGGCTAGCACGAGAGCCTTGACAACATCAACCACGCTTCCGGTGGCGTTGTCAGGATAGGTTTGGATATTTGGGTAAAAATACATGCAAAGAGTAGGTACTGAAGGGCTCTCTGCATAATGGGAACTGGAGAGAATACGCTAGATAGAGGCTAGAGAGAAATCACGGGCAGAAATGCATGGACTCCAGACCTACGTAGAATGAGGGGTTATTCACTACGCCCCATACATGCATGCATGCACGCATGCCCTTTTCATAATAGAGAAACAATACCGGCTAGAATGAATACGAAAATGAGATACGGTTTGATGAAATGAAAAGATTTTCTTGTTCTGCTCTACAAAGTTCTGGCACAAAAATAACATATCCTGATTTTACTCTGGCTTGACTTATCTGACCGGTGGAAATATTTGAAAGGAAGGCAATGCCGATATATCTATGTACTCATATAGTAATACGCATTTGTATTGATATTTATCAAGAATCATTGACAGAGATCATGTCAGTGTGATCCAGGACTTGACTCAGGAGAGGGAGATACTTGCCACAATATGTGTACCTCAGGCTCACCGCTTTTCATTGTCATTAGCAGTCCTCGATGTCAACGTCAGTCTTCTCCTAACCCCTGTCCTGCCCGGTAAGAGGATGCATTGAGGGTCGAGTACCCATAAGCCAAAGTCGGGTCTTCACAACGATACCCTAGTATCTACTTAGGCATGGAAACGTCTAATCGATTTACTACTAATGTTGTTTATATTATCCTCCCTACGGTTGCAAAGTTCCTACCTAGGGTGTTGTTGAACCAAAGCGATGGGTGGTGATAGGGGAGTGGGTACGAAAAGGAAAGTGTAACTATTTGGCATCGGTGAGGCGAGGTGAGGCACGAAGAAATGACAACTAAGTACCAGGAGCGGCAGACGCTCCCCCGCTATTCGTCGAATTTTGTGCTGCAACTTCTGTTATGTTGTACTCAAATGGAGCAATCACAGTGCGTAGAGAAGCAGAGTAGTACAGCGAGCTTTGGCAGTCTATGTGCATACACACTGTCTACTTGTAGGTAAGGGTCAGCCCTGCCTTTTTTCCCGCAGCTTTTTTTAAGGTTACCTTGGCTAAGGTTCACCACTTATACCTTACTGAGTAAGTCGGCATGGGACTTACACCTGCCTGGGACCTGCTAACAGCGTACCTGTAAGGTTCTTCACCACCTAACTTACCTGGAGCAATAAGAAATTATGTGCACTTATTCAGTTCTACGGGAACCGAAACAACCCACCCATATACATACCTTGCACTTACAGCCAGCTTACAACATCTATAGAACTCCCCAAGGTGCCAACATAGATTTGACGTCTTTTCCCCATTCCCTCTCTACCGTCGCCATCTACCTATCCATGGTGTAACGCTCTGGAATTTGACTCTCGCCGCGCATCGGTCTCTGTTTTTGAGAACGAGCCATTACCGCTCCCACTTTCACCCCCCACCAAAAACCAACACCGACACCAATACTATCTATAATCAGCACCAGTACGGCACAAGCATTCGTCACGGCAACTCTTTGCGCGTGCAGCAGCCGGCGACCCTGGCGACCCTACATCGTGTTACCCGTTAACCAGAGCTGCGCTGGCAGCTCGCCGCCAAAACGTCTTCCCTAAAGAAAAGGAAGATTACACCCCGACCGCCTGCGGCAAGAAATGAAGAAATAGAACCAGTTCATTCGCCCGACATCCCCGTCCAGTCCTGCGAGCAAGACAGCGACCTCAACTTCTCCTTCAACTCGTCGAGCTTTGACGTGCTGCCCGCCTCGCCAGCCTACGTCCGCGGCCACTCGCTCCCACCCGCCTCGAGCCTCCCTCCCCGGTTGCAGACGAATCACACGGGCTCCCCGACCCTCGCCGAAGACGGCTCCTCTGTCGCCAGCTCGCCCTCTGGCGCGTACGCCGACCTCACCATCCACGACCGTGGCGCCGATACGCCAGCTCCAGATTTCAACAACTACCCCAGGGGAACCTCGCCCTTCACCAAGACCACCCATCATCGCGCTATCATGGGCGGCGCTTCCGAATTCCCAGAACGTGCATCCTCGCCGCTCAAACGTCGTGCCTCGAGCATGGAACCCGAGGGCGAGGCACAGAATGCCAGCGTGGATGTAGACATGGTCAACGTCCCCCCTTCTAGCGCAATGTGCACGGATTCACCCTCCCCTTTACACCAAAACGTATCGAGCACGACCGACCTTCCGGAAAATGTGGCTAGCTCGCAGGAGAACACACAGCCGGCTACGGCAGACATCAACATGGCGGTTACTGTTGATGCAACTCCGGGTACTTCCATAGATCTTTCGTTTTTGTGTTCTTTATACAATCCTAGCCTACTAACCTGTCTCAGCATTACAACCTCCCGAGTCGATCGAAGCTCATATTAGTAGAATTCGCGCGCTTGTCGAAGAGTTCAACCAAACACCTTGTGTAGACGGGCAGGAGTGTTACATTGTGTCGAGACTATGGCTTACATGTGTGCCCCTGGACTCAACGAAAAAGCAAGCGGCCAGTGACTTGTCTGCGATCCTACCAGTCGACAATTCAGACATAATAGAAGAGGTCATCGACGATCCTTGCGTGGGTAATGGGGTCATCGATGTGATGAAGAGAAAATTTGTCCGATTGAAGCATGGTTATGGGGAAGAGCATTTTGTTCCATTCCCTCCTGCGGCCTGGGAGCTTCTAATGCAATGGCCTGGCCTGAAAGAAGGGCAGATTCCTATTCGCCGCGCTGCTACTGATAATAGCTTGCATCGGGATGGAACAAACGTTCAAATTGAATACCACCCTCTTGTGCTCACCGTGCACCGCCTTTGGTCTGCTCACAGCCAGGTTCCTGTCGACGCGTCCTTAAAGGCGACCAACCCTCCCCCTCCCAGGCTTGCCCGTAGCAGCAATATGAAGTTTCAGGCCTTCCTAAAGCAGGCGAAAGCAATGGTCAAAATCGACCTGACACAGCGGGTTCGGGGTTGGTATATACCGAATGCCACAGAATCGTACCCAACCATACCTCCCGGTCAACTCGAGAGTGGTGCAGATTCCAAACCACAGTGGGATCACCTGCTCGTAGATGTGGAGTCCTTCGGGAAACTAGAGAGAAATGCAGACAGACTATTGATTGAATTTGGGGATTTGACCAACGACATTCATAACAAGTCGAGTAAAAAAAACGAATCTAACCTAACTCTGCGTTCCCTCGGCATTGCCAAAGATCAGCCTATCGTTCTTGACCCTCATGAGGAGGGCACACAATGGACTTCGAATTATATCCCATCAGATACCACGACACTCCCGAGGCGGTCCAGTTCTACAACCTTGACAGTTGAAAACCACGCATCCAGGGGTGGCCGAACAAGTCCCATATCTAGCGTTATGACGCGCGGTAGAGCAACCAAGTCTGGGCGGACTCTGGGGTGCGTTGGTCTTACTAACCTTGGAAATACGTGCTATATGAACGCCGCTCTTCAGTGTTTAAGAAGTGTTGAGGAGTTGACGAAATACTTCCTGGCTGGCGAGTGGGAGAAGGAATTAAACAAAGCTAACGTCCTTGCTCACAACGGCGAAGTTGCTGCTGCATATGCTCACCTACTCAAGGAGATACACAAAGACCCGCCTCCGAGCTCTGTCGCGCCGCGGCAGTTCAAGAACACTATTGGTCGTCATGCTCCCCAATTTCAAGGTTATGGGCAACAGGATTCTCAAGAATTTCTTGGTTTTCTGCTGGATGGTCTACAGGAAGATCTTAGCCGCGTTAAGAAAAAGCCTTACATCGAAAAGCCGGATTCCACAGACGCAATGATTGGCGATCCCGCCGCTATTCGAAAGATGGCCGAGGAGGTTTGGGATATCACAAGAAAACGTGACGATTCGGTCATTGCAGATCTTTTTACCGGCCTTTACAAGTCGACTTTAGTCTGCCCTGTGTGTGACAAAGTCAGCATTACCTTTGATCCATTCAACAATTTGACCTTACAGTTGCCAACCGCAAACAAATGGAATCACACAGTCAAATTCTTCCCACTCAATAGTAAGCCCATTGATATAAGAATTGAACTAGACAAGCACGACAACATCAAGGCATTGAAACAATTCATCTCAGTGCGTACAGGCGTCCCGGTTGAGCGACTCCATGGCTGCGAGGAATGGAACAAGAAATTCTATAAACATTATCTCGACCCTACCACTGCCAGCGAGGAGATCACGAACCGTGACAATGCATGGGTATTCGAACTAGAGGGCAAACCCACAAACTATCCTGGGACGGTGGCAAAGCAGCAGAAGTACCGTTCTATGCTCGATGACACTCCAGCCGCACCTGTCTCATGGAGCGATGCAGACGCAGCACATCTCCTTGTACCTGTTATGCATCGGAAACCTGGATCCGGAAAAGGCTACCAATCTCGCAAGTGGGAAGGGGCATGTGTACCTCACTTTATCATGGTCACCCCGCAAGAGGCAAGAAGTGAAGAGATCATCCGCCGCAAGATTTTAGAAAAAGTAGCAACGTTTACAAAGCACCCGCTTTTTGCACGTCCAGATGAGTCCGATTCGTCTGAAACCACCGAACCTGAAATCATCGGGCCTAATGGCTCCGACACAGCATCATCAATCGGGGGGAAGGTCATTGCTCAGTCTGACGGGAGCGAGGATGATACTGTTGATGTGCGAATGATAGACCCGTCAGATAATAGGGGCACCGTTGGAAGGTACGTATGAGCATAATTTCGCTGTAACACCAGATGCTAAACTCTCACTACAGTCACCAATCACAAATATGGAACAAAAATAGTAGGCCAGCCTGGATAAACCCCAAAAATTTCCTCCCGGCTCAATTTCAGAATTTGTTCGAGATGGGGATCTGCACGGAAACTTCCAGTCCCATTCCTACAGGCAGTAACAGTGTCTCGGACGATAGAGATTACCCTAGACTCTCATCTCGGATTCCAGCAGAGTCCCCTTCTTCGGAGGACCAATTTGATAACGCAACCAATGGTACAGCTTCGAACGACGATACTAGTTCAGATGAAGCACCCCGGCGAAGCACTGAACTACCGGTGACGCGTATGAATGAAGAAAGCGATGACGAGGATAATGAGCCGCCCATCAAGGTAAATTACAACCCCCTAATCAACTCCCAGACTGAATGAGCCGCATAATAAAGTGAGCTCATAACGAACAACTACTAATGAATCAGCAGTCATTTGCTCATCGACCCAAACCTAACCGCCCTGCAAAGGGTAACACCAAGCCTCCTAATGGTCGTAAAAAGATGAAATCGGGACGGCAATATGGTAGCAAAGGGGCCAAAAAACGTCTACGTCAGCAGCAGCGTCAACAACAAGAGAAGCAAAGCGCAATCAATTTCGAAGACCCTGCCGATCTGGACGATCCTGTTCCTGATGGTGGCCCACTCATTCGACTGAGGGAAGGTCTAGTTGTTGACTGGTCGGAAACTGCCTACGAAGAAATATTTGGTGCCGGTGGTTCATATGAAACATGGGAGGCGTGTGATATCTTACCCGACCCAGATCTAGAGAGGGCGCAAGAAGCACGTGCTAAACGCCGGAAGCATGGCCTCACCTTAGATGAATGTTTGGACGAGTTTGAGCGGGATGAAGTGCTTTCCGAACAAGATATGTGGTATTGCCCTCGTTGCAAGGAACATCGCCGAGCCAGCAAAAAACTAGATCTTTGGAAGACGCCAGATATTCTCGTCATCCATCTTAAACGTTTCAGTTCTAGCGGATTCCGAAGGGACAAGCTGGAAACTCTCGTGGAATTTCCCACAGAGGATCTCGATATCACCTCACGCGTATTGCAAATCGAGGAGGGAAAGCAAGAGAAGTATGATCTAATCGGGGTCGACTGCCATTACGGAGGACTGGGTGGTGGCCATTACACAGCTTACGCGAAGAACTTCACCGATGGACAGTGGTATTCTTATAACGGTCAGCTGGTTTCCAGTGTCTTTTAGTCTTTCTAATACTAACAGTTTCCAGATTCATCAGTATCCAAGACCACAACTGACCGCATTGTCGATTCCTCCGCGTATATGTTATTTTATCGCCGAAAATCCGATGTCCCACTAGGGGGCCACAATTTGCACAGGGTTCTTGAACGCTTCGTGAGTGACGAGGACGATGAGATGTCCGGATTGGGGGAAGGTCGGCGTCTCGGCGAAGGCTTCTCCCAGAATGGGTCGTCGAGCGCGTTACAAGGAGCAGGAGTTTCTCACCTGGCCGGAAATCGTGGTTCTAGTACGGCTTCTTTTGCAGAATATAGAGGTGATGACGATATTCCGCTGCTCGACAGCTCACGTTTCCAATCTGGGCAGGCTACTGATGAGGATGAAGGCATCGAGCTAGAAGACGCGAGGCCAAGCGCGCAGCCTTTTGCAGGCCTCAGCACTTGGAATTTCGAAAACATTGAGAACATCCCCACTGACATAGGAGACAGCCCCTTTGACTCTGGCGCCGCTTCCGACGAAGCCCAACATGACTCCTCCGGCGACGAGCAGGCACTGAGCCACCGAGATGATATCGACTCTAATTTTCCAGGGATGTCAGAATACAAACTATCACAAACAAGGGAGGATCCCCCATCATATCTAGACCATCCAACAAGCGAACGTACGGAGCAACCTTCATCCGCTGATAGGAATGGTATTACACATAAAGTACACGAAGTTTTGCCTGATGGCGAACAAGAGCCACAATCAGACGATGCAACGGAGATCCACCTAGACGACAATGACAAGATCAAGGTCCCTTAGATGTGTGCCTTGTACATGACAAGAACTTCTGCGTGAGCTCGTCCCGCTTTTGACCTTATTCAAGCATCTACATTGTGTGCGGTTTAACGCTCCCTGTCGATATCCGGGCATGAAATGTCATGAAACGCTTCAGCATTGATTGAAAAGGCAAATTTCAGTACCAATTGTCAAAGTACATAGCGCAAGGTCACTGATCGACATGTTACGTCACCTGAAATATTTCAACATGACAAGATCGAGGCCAAACAGCACATCACGCATAACCGTACATATAACCGAACAACATGGTAGCATGATCAACCTAGGGGAAATGGTAGATAGAACATAGACCAGAACACGCCATGACTCGCTACCAAATGAACGCGAGTAGGTCTCATTTGACATGAGTTTGTGTTCCGGCTGGGTTGACCCATTGAAAGAGGGGATCACTTGATCGCAACTGGTGCATTGCATACCCCGGTTGTCACAAAATGGATTGTGACTGGCCAAACGGGGGTTTGGCGTTCTTGTTGTATGAATTCTGATAGAGTACATGAACCTCATTTGTTTGACGAGCATCTTACACCTGTTTTGTTTACATGTTAGACACATTCTTAGGGGAATATGACTTTGGTCTTACCTCTAGCCGGCAGGCCTGTTCTCCGAACACTACCACAAAAATGTGTCGTAAATCTACTCTAGTTGGTGGACATAGGCGCGGTAAGTCGATAGACATAACTTGCACTTCTTGCCTAGTCTTCGTTGAGATGCCCCTTATGGGTAATGCAGTATTGCTAAGTGCTGACATAGACTAGTTGGACTTTCGAAGGAAATTCCTCTAAAGTCTATATTGTGACATGGATGATAGGTACCCCTTTCCTAAATATCAATATGGTTCATGGAATATTTTGGTCCGAACCCTTTTATCTCACTTTTATAGGCGATGGGGTAATCACATCCCAAGAGCCTTAGATATTATTATCCAACCAAGTTATTGGGCAGTCAAGAGCAGCAAAATCGCCCAGATTCAAACCGGCTCATGTCCATGACAATGGACCCTTTGAAGCAACTAGAGGTGTTTTGTGGTTGAGTGTTGGTGTTCCGCTTTATCTAGTTTACCTTACCTTGTCTTTCATGCCGACGAAGGATACAGCACAAATTCCTCTTGCTCAACATAAATAGTGATATCCTACTTTGAGCTTTATTTGAACCGGGCTATTTTCTTGTTATAGGCGTGGAGAAGCACATGAAGATCTGTTGGGTATCGTATTATGATTTGCCGTCTTAGGTGTACATCATAATAGGTCTCAACTTCGCAGCAATAATATCCCTTAAAAAAAGATCGGGATAGTCAGGGATACAAATCTTTCATTTTTTCAGGGTAACTTTGCCTCCTCTAGGTCGTTAAACCTGATCTATACCATGCTCTCCCATACCCGTCTATTACAGCGTCCCTGTGTCATAACTTGCTTTGCTTCCATGTTCAATAGGTGAGCAATAATAGCTAAACGCGGCCATCATATCTCTTTCAGGGGTTGATTATGGAGTAAGTAAAGACTGCAGTTGCTGCACGAAGGGGCCTCGATCGCCTTCGTAGACTCAAAACTATGCACTGTATTCTTTGTTACAGAAGTAGCCTAACGTGATACCGTCTAAGGAACGCAGTGGCGAATGTGGTACAGCAGAGGCGTAGGAATTGCATCGCACCAAATACCTCCATTATTCACGATTTTCATATTATAATGAAGCATTCACTGGGTTACGTGGGTCAAGATGACTTACATCGCCGAGACAAGTTGTAGGATTCGGCCTTTAGTCATGGGGTTGCCTCAAGATTGATCGTAGTTTGTGTGTCCTCTCATGAGATGATTAAATCAGGATTATAAATCTCGCCCTTGGCTTATCTATAGGTGACGATAGGTGGTGATACTGTGATGTCTGTCTGATATGTTTGGCAAGATCTTCGTTCGTCTGACTCGTGTCTAACTTTCCTCATCCCTGGAGGAAAACGATACCCATAGGTTTATGGCGTGATTCCGTTTCTTTGTTGCTCAATAATAGTTGTGAGCTAACAGGCATATTTGCCCTTCTACTAAGTACCACGCATTTGGAATATTCCCTATAGCAAAGAATAGGAGACCGCATCGGCCTCAATAAATCCCATGTCGGACCCGACGGCCGTTTTCTCAGGCCGACTGCACATCGCAGTAGCTCGCAAGCTTAACCGGATAATGACATACCAAGAGGAAATACTTGCGCAGACGATACCGAATGCAAGGCTTTCGCGGCGACGCTACTCGCTCACGCTATTGAATAATACTCATGGACCCGTTTCCGTGGGCTAGGGATTACCACAGTCTCGGGTTCAACCATTGCTTGCAGTCCCCATAGATCCGGGTTTAACTCGGCACTGCGGATACCAACGAGGCCAAACAGTCTCACGCTTGAAGGACGACTGTAAGCAGTAACCTATGCTAGTGAATTATCACGACCCTCTATCGGTCATTGGCGTTCGACAAAATGGCCGCGCAGGTCGCAAAGATTGGCCAGGCTCTGACATTATCCGAGCCGCCGCTTAATAGATACAACTTAGCATTCTAAGAAGTCGTGCTGAGCTCGCGGGCGCGTCGCGTCGCGCCACAACCCCGAGTGCTTACCTGTGGGCTGTGGCTGGCTGAAGATATAATGGATGGTTCGTTTCGGTAATGATGTACGTAAAAAAGTCCACCGCGTTTCACCTATATAGAAACGGAGCTACACATCTACCGAGTTTGTTATATTGCACTTTGTATGACGAGATATGTACATGGGTTGAAGGGTTCCGGAAGATGCAGGGTGGCCTTCGTTTTTTGCTTCCCTCGTCTCCCATGTTTTTCCTAATCTCGTGGCTATGGTATTTGCATTTCAGGGTAAATACTGGCAAAGCGACCTTACACGTAGCCCAAGGATATTGGTGTGATAGGAGTTTCTATGACCCTTTCGAAGGATTTCAGAAGCGGGGAGCCAAGTATAGAGGCGTACCAAGGCCACAGCCGTATATACACTATTACGAAGATAGCTTAAGCGTAGAAGTTAGTTATATGCAGTTGGCTAGTTTGTAATAGCGGTCCGTTTTTGTTAGCCATGCTATGATGCAACTTTTTCGCCTCTATTAGGAAGTTTATCGTATGCCTAGTATAGCGCTTCGGTGAGGCTGCATATGATTAGTGTTAGACCAACTAGCTATACTTCATAGCAAGTGGCGTTGGCACAACTAGTGTCTTGGCCTATCTCCAAGTGGTAATTAGTCGATAAGAAGTTCCAGATAGAGATTCTGCTATACAACCCCTCGGCTCTACCCAGGTAGCGTCTAAATACCTATCGACGAAGCCTAGCTGCCCTGAACCTGGTTCAGGGCAGTATAAACGTTTGATAAGATTCAATCATCATACTTACGATTGATCGGCGGAACAGAACGGAATATCAAACAGAATACCCATGAAAGCACGACATGCATCGAGACTGGAGAAATACGCGGCACGAAAACTCTGTACCTGAGGTTCCAAATATCTTATCAACTTTGATAGATGTAGGTATGATCCGATAACGGAGTTAAGAGAGGCTGGTCGACTACCTAACCTAGTTGACTGGAGATGATAGTTAGTCCAGGGGCTTTTTCTTGCTGGGGAACAAGAGCCTTGCTCGCCTTGTTCAAGGCACGTGTGGCGTGATTCCGACGGAGATCATTGAGTGCGGGGACGGCTGACGCAACACACATCTAGCATTGAAGACTAGGTATGTAGTTAAGCTTCTGTATGCCTTTTTTCTTAGCCATCGGTAGAGGGGAGGGGACCCCAAACGATCAGCAATAGATAATCCCCGACCATTCGAAGGATTGTGTGGAACGGCAAGCGAGGTCAATGAACTGCCTCATTAGGAACGATTCCTGAACTACTTTACCGGTAATGGGGTTGGTCGGGGTATGATTGCCTTTCTGGTATCTGGGCATCGTCGGAGGTTATGGGGAACTACCTAAAACTATGTTTAGTAAAAGTTACCAACTACGTAAGCAGTAGTAGGTTGATCTAGTCCAGTCCGTACAAAAGTCCGTTCCGTTATTATTAGCCCGGCCTATAACTATACAAAGTAAACGCTGTGTCCGAACCCTCGGGTCTGAGAGACGAATTGGGAATTATTAGGAGGAAGAACGACGGAACTCGTCTCTATCTCTACGCCGTACCTATGCGTGTTTCTTCTGCAGATGCCAAGGGAAAAGAAAGAAGGGTTAGTGACACGGGCCCTCGTTGGTGCAACACAACTGAAGCCGGCCCGGGTCTAATGACTTAAGATAACCGACGAACCGGGTACCCTTCAGGCTGGGTTTGGTAGATGTGCGGCTGCAGACATATATGCCCATATCCCATGAACTATTTCGCGTCTCGTGGCCTATATAGTTTCAGCTGCCGTCTCTTCAGCGCTGTATGACACGAGCTTATCCACGCTCTTGCGCCTCTCAACCTCTGAAGTCCTCAGGTATCCTCCTAGCCTTGTAAGTGTTTGCGGACCACCAACAAGGCCGCGTTCAAATAGGCACTAGGTAAGTATGAGCAGATGACTCCATCTTCGACGCCCTTGTACATGTGACAGAAACAACTGAATTGGGAAAGCATTAGCGAATGCGAATCTTCAACCACTTGTCCATAAGGGAGAACGAAGAAGTTATGCTATGCGCTTCTTCAACGGGCTATGCTCTACCTATTTCTGCACGTTTCGCAGAACTGCATACTTTGCCTGTCCATGTCATGACATCTGCGCACGTGCCGCGCGGAGCTTCCATGCACGGGAACACCAACGAAGTTCTGACGTGCAGGCGGATATCCTTCCTATTCATGACAACCGCGGCGCTGGGATCGGCTAGGCAGGGTCCAGCACACCGGTGATGGGTCGGTTTTGCTGGTCTTAATCAATCTTGCATCGTCCAATGAAGCTGTTGCTCACGGCCGCGGAAGCGGGAATACGACTTAGTAGTCGCATGGCATCGTCCCCGGACAAGTTGACATGTTGTAGTTAGTGGTGGGTAGAAGAGCACCTTGCAGCATATGTATTCACTACTACATAAAGACAAGGCGCCTAGAAAAGGATCATCTTGATCGATGGACGTCACAGTAACTCCTCCCACTTACACCCGTTAGGCGCACTAGTTAGGTATCTGGTTCCAAATCTGGGTTCTGATTTAGACGCAATATATCCGAGTGTGGGCGGCGGTCCCGGTGTACTGCAGCCAATGCGGGCTTCTCTGTCTGTGACCTGTCTCCACGACAACTACTTGTAACTACTGTTGGCCTAATTTGTTGGCACGAGATGGAGGAGATCCAGACGGGCAGCGGAGGTAGTATTGCCCCCTCTCTACAATGTGAGCGGTGCGGGACAGACAAGTCCTTACGCCCAAATTTGAGAGATACGAATACTCATTAAGCTAGCTACCCCACAAATAGACGATTTCTTATTTTGTCTCAAGGCCCGCAACAATACGGTGGTTTAGTCTGGGGTACCTATAATGCAAAATGACGCAGCCAAGCTCTTCCCCAATATCAACAGAGTTTGATATTCCAGACGAGGTAAAACCAGAGAGGCGATAGCGGTAAACATACACTTAGTGGGGGAAGATACCGTTTGATGGGGTTCATGAGCCCATTTCTGGGTCGCATTCCGTCAAGCCCGCTCGCAGCCTCTGTCTGGATCAAGAAGGTGGGAGAGGATACGCCATGCCGGGGCGCTGCTGCAGAGATCTAGTCGAACCACGTAGTAGTTATGTAGTATAGGATACACAAGCCCACCAGATAGGTTTGAGGGTACTGACGCCAGGGCTTCATGAAGGAAATATAAGTAATCGAGTGGTACATGCCTGGCAAGATCTATGGAGGGGGGCAGAGCCGTCTTCCAACGTCATTAGCAGCAAGCTTGCTTATTAAGAGATATATGCACTGAAGGAGGGATGGCCGGGATGTTCCAGGTCAGGCTAACGAGGCGACGAAAGAGTCCTGCTTGATAAGGAAGGTCGCCCAACACCGACTCGGAGGGGCCATTGTACGATACACCTGCCTGGGCTGCCTGGAGATGTGTGTACACTACCTACGCTTATACAGTACAGTCTCGGCATTTAGTGACAGTACTGTATGGACTCTATCGTAGCATTGCTCCTTGACCCCCACTTACCGACCGACAAGAGGTAAGTATCGTAGTACTTTGGTATGAGCAAAAAGATTACCATATCTACTTGTAGATTGGGTTGGTCCAGAAGCCCAAATGATAATAGAATAGCGAGGAGGGTCAAATGACTATACGGAGATGGCTCTACATGGGACAAAGGTCATCATCCGCGTTAGAAACTAAGTTGATGATTTCAAAGTCAGCATGTATGCATAACTCCTTGTTGCCTAGGTTTAGAGTTGTCATCGTCTACACTTTTGCTAACATCATGCTTATGTTGGAGTCTGCTACAAAGCTACTGCCTAATTACTTTTAGGGTTGCTTGACTCCGTCTCAGTCACGAAGATCTACGGTCACCAACAGTAGCAAGACAGTCCCAGAATCGTTGTCTTCGTTGCACGCTGTCTTGGACACGAAGCTCAATGAGCAATCATACATAAATATATCGTCATAAGGTAGAATTGCTACTGGACGTGACAGCTTGACAAGTGCTCGTTCCGTAGCCGAACGACAAGGTCTAACTAGTACGTAGTATGTGGAGACTAAGCTGTTCGGGGTTTCCGTTCCCTTTCTCAATACTGTAGGTATAACTTAACATTAGCAGTTCATGCCGTATAAGTAGACAGCCGAAGGGGGCCCCGAGGGTACGGTACTAATAAATAAGCGCCAAGTGAGACTTGATGGAGCAAATGGGCTGTTCGGTGTGCAACTTGTCCCGACAATGAGATCCCGATCTCGCCATGCAAGATGCCTGTGGACGGCAGCATCGACGTGATTTGAACCTCAACGCAGAAGGACGGCAAGTCCGGTCAATATCCGACTACGAAGTATACAGGTCGACAATACAGAAGAAATGCCGGGCGCAGAGTAATGAGATTAAGCGATATTCAAGCAACGTTCAAGCGTGGCAGGTCGCACAAACGCGTCAACTAATGATGATGAGTAAAGATTTGTAGAATATCCACTTTTCCAGTGCATATTCGACACAGGCTTCGATTGGGCTTCGATGAGGGTTCTCGAAGCATTCCAAGAACGCCGAGCACGCGCCGTGTGGGCACAAGCTGGTAAGGCGGGAGGAGCTGCAGGGGGTGACCCGGACAGATGCAGGAAGAAAGCAGCCAGTCATCTTGCCATGTTCCTTGAAGCTAGAGGTTTGCTTACGATGCAGCCACATAGCGTAATCAAAGGCCTTCCAGGGACTGAGTCGGGGCTGCATGCTTAGTGGCTGGAATCCTCCGAAACAACCTTATTAGCCCGCACCCAATTCGTTGGTTACAGGCAGGTATTTCGTTTTCTGTACTATGTAATTCGTAGCACATCGCTGTTCGCGATTGTGGGTTCGCGCGAATGAGCCTGCAACCCCATGTGTGATGAGATGGACCGAAAGGTACAATACAAGCTTTGCTAGGAGGTGACGGACATGTGTGGTAATAGAGGCCAAGGTGAAAGTGAAAGTCAAAGTCGAAGTCAAAGTAGATAAGAAAGGATGGAATGTGGATGCTGAAACGGCGCAGAGGATCTGTCGTCAGCCGCAAGGGGCACCTACAGTATGTAGTTAGTACTGGGTAACATTCGAAGCTGTCTGGGCACATGCACAATTTACAGTAGGTAGAATAGGTATCTATCATCATTCCCATTCCAGCCTCGATAAAGCTGCAGTCCATCACAGGCCAACCGGTCTTTGGTTGGAAGCGGGCAGTACAGTAGAAAGACACATTCCAACCAAGCAGCAACCAAGACGATGCGATGCGATCATGCAAAGAAAAACCTCGGCAGGTTTTCTTTCCCTCGCTCGATGGGATGAACATATGTGTGAGACATGGTGGCATCCGAAATACCTCCTACCTCTGAGGTAAGTTATCGTAGCAAGCAAGCACTTGGATAAAAAGGCAAAGTTGTTAAGGTGGTACCCCTGGAATACTATGACTGGTACTTGACTGCCATGGCGTTCTCGTATCCACTGAACTAACCTAAAATAGTTAACAACTTTCAAAGGAAGGTTCCAAAGTCTCGTACAATACTGCTAGAAGCCTGGGCATTGCATAATTTGAAAGTGGACATGGTCAAGATCCAGGGAAGAACTGCCAGCCATATTAAGGTTGTCACAGCCCCCTTCCCCAGCTGCTTGGGTAGAGCTACGCTGCTACTGGCATTTGCTAAATTTTTATACATGTACCTGTATGTTGTACTCCCATTTTTGCTAGGGCTTTGCGACCTACAAGTGCTAGATAGCAAAAACAAAAAACAAAAAAGTGCACACAGCACTTGAGTTGATGTGGATAAGTAGCCTGTCGTGCCACTTGCCCTTGTACACCGGCACTGGTTACGAGTATCTCGCTAACAGTCGCCCGTCGCTCGCTGTTACTGTTGTTGCGACACAGTGGACGTTCAACCACACCCCAAACCTTCCCTGGCCCGCTGCTACCCAAGGTGCGGACAAGACAGTAACTGCCTACTTAGCACGCGCTCTAGTTCTTCACAACTCACTCACTCACTCATTGACAGTTTCTGTTCCGTCCGTCTCTTCTTCTCTCTGTACATACTACCTCTGTCCATCTACCGCCTCCCGGCTTATTTTTCTTACGCCCATCCATATTGGTTACCTGACACACTTACTTACCTTGCATTCTGGACCAAACAACCTACAATATCTACCTACCATTCGCTTGTCGAGTCGGCGTCTCACCTATCTACAACGCCATCACTGTCTAACAATCTCACCTATTCCGTCGCGATTCGTATCAGCCGATTTTCCTCGCCTTCCCACGGCAACATCGCACCATTGATATAGCTTGCACCTACTTAAGTTCGCCCGAGAGCGTGCGTCACGGTGGTTTCCCATCATAATCCCTTTTTTTTTCCTTTGCAAATTCATAGTCTTCCAATTTGTCGACATTCCCTCGACCCTGCCATTCTCCTCGCCGCTCAGTTACCACAGCACCGGCTCTCATTGCCGCGCCTCAGAATCCGCCCAAGCGATAGCATTCTGTAGTGCAGCACTCCGTCTCAAATCCTCTGTTCGAGTGTCTGCCTGCTGGCTTTAATATCCTAGTCGGCGCCTTTACTCGTTCCTAACAGGTTTCCTATGTTGATCTCGACGTCCTCCGTTATATATCCACTGGTCGCTTTTTCTGTCGCATTCTCGGTAACCGCCCGCTTTGCTGGTCATTCTACTTCCGGTATTGGATGTTCGGTAATTTTGTCTTGGGTCCATCGTCATTGGTAGCCGATCGAGGTTTTGCCCGAGTCTCTCCAGTTTCATTTTGCGCGCCGACCGATTGCTGGACGTCGTACACGAATTCGCGAACCCCCTGATAGACGGTCGCGGGCTGAGACATCCTGCTGATCAGCCACTACTAGTTCACGCGAGTTGTCTCTCGTCTCCCTTGCATAATTAGCACCCGTCATCGCTGGTCTGTTTCTGTCCATCCGACGTCCATTTACGGCGACAGTCCATTTCTAGGTGGAAGCGCTCCAGTCGCAGGGCTGGATGCCACGGTCCGCCATCATGGAGAGGAATACCTGCAATGTCATTTATGTAGACCGAAACGTCTACGAGGATCGATCAATCGAGTCGCCCGCGGAATTACTTGAGACAGGAGACCTGCAGGTTAATTTGAAGCTGCTATTGGACGCCTTCGGCCATGGTGAGTTCGTGAGATGTAACCGACATACTCTGTTTTACTAATATCACATGCTGTAGTATACTCGTGCAGAAATGGTGCCCAGTGTTTAGAGAGACTCATCCATTTACACGATGCTTCAAAAGCCGAGCTGAGGCCAACGCTTATATTCATAGATACGCCACACAATGAAGTGCCACCTGAGCTGCCATCTGTGTCACGCGACCCCTCGCCTTACGCTACCATTCCCTCTGCCGACGAAAAAGAGGATGGCTTAATAAAAGATCTATACGGAATCGGCCTACTAGAGAAAATCGTATACGAGACACAATTGAGGAGCCTTTCGAAATTGGTCATGCCTATCCCGATCGTTAGTTCCCCCTTGTTACGAACCCCACCAGCAATGGGAGGAACGAATGAAGGACCATTGCAGCCTGCATATGCCGAGTATCTCGCAGAGTCCCAGGAATCCTCTACCAATTCGTTGACGAGTCGCGCTCTGCTGCGAAGGTGTCTCGATTCAGGTGCCGTAGATGTTATGGCGAGCCCGCTCCATGTCAAATCTCTCACGACGCTCGAGGTTCACGCATACCGGGCTCACAAAGAAGTTGTCAGGGATCAACAGGCATTCCTAGAAATCCGCAAAGGCCGGAAACGATCTTGGGTTGGGATCCATGAGGAAAAGCCATTTGCATATTTGAGGGAGGCCATGGTGTCAGGCTTGATGGGTGGTATATGTCGCTCAGGCGAAGAGAGTGAAAGTCGTATCTCTACTGTAAAGATTGATGTCTCGTCCAAGCATCGTTCTGAGATTGAAGAGGCGTTGGGGAAATGGCACTTCTGTGCCCCTCGCTTTGACGACGACTCGTTGCTCATCGCGGCAACACTGATGTTCAAGCATGCGCTAGACATGCCAGAACTAGAGAAGTGGCGGCTACCAACAGGTAAACAACATCTCGCGACATAAAAGACATCGGCTTTTTTTTTTGGTTGCATCGCTGGGCTAACATAGATGCAGATCAGCTGACGACGTTTCTTGTCGCATGTCGCGCAGCGTACAATCAATTCGTTCCGTATCACAACTTCCGACATGCAGTCGATGTGCTGCAGGCTACATTCGATTTCCTTGTCCACATCGGAGCTTTGCCGCCGTATGGTTCTGCATCACACTCGTCTACTACAGACGTATCTCCAGTCACGTCTTTGATTAAACCATTCGAAGCTCTGGCGCTTCTTGTTAGTGCTATTGGTCACGACGTGGGTCACCCGGGCGTCAACAACGGGTTCCTTGTCGTCCTCAATGCCCCTTTGGCTCAATTATACAACGATCGGTCTGTTCTTGAATCGTTTCACTGTGCGGCCTATTCGCAGATTCTTCGAAGGCATTGGCCTCGAGTGTTTGAAGACACAAGAATGCGCACTTTGATGATTAGCTCCATTCTAGCAACGGATATGGGCCTACATTTTGACTACATGAAGAGATTGTCTGATCTTCAAGACAAGTTGAAGTCGGAACCCATGATTGATAAGTGGTCCGAACGCACGCTCGAGGACCAGAAGGCCTTAATATGTTCATTGTTGATTAAATGCGCAGATATCAGCAATGTAGTAAGTAGCATATCCACATGTGAAAAGGAGCATCGTAGTCTAATCCGCAATTCTAGGCTCGCAGATATGATGCTGCTCTTCAGTGGATGAACATTTTGTGCGATGAGTTCTCTAGGCAAGCTGCGATGGAAGAAGAGATTGGGATTCAATCATCACTCATCACACCACCGAAGAAAGATTTCATGTCACTTGCTCAAGCGCAGCTCAAATTCGTGAAACTATTCGCTATCCCACTGTTTCAAGGCGTGGCCGAGTTGCTACCTCAGATGCAGTATACCGTCTTGGAAATCGAGAAGAATACGCATCATTTTGAGAAAGCAGTTGAGAAAATCCCGACCATGGCGGAAGAGAGGATGAAACTGTTTACTCAGCAACCTCTTGACTGCGACATCATGAGGCTAGTCAGGTGCTTGGCCCTGAACGAGGGACATGCTATCATCGGTACGGAGAAAGTTGAGCTAGTTCGAATTCCCACGAACCATGCCGAAATGATGGAAGCTAGCTCTGCTCCCCCTGGCAAACTGAGCCAAGTTCCTGCTATGCCACTTCAGTACAAAGAAATTAGTGGCATCGACACTTCTTCGGACTATGTAGCAGATTTTGCTTCTCACGAGGATAGATTCGTAGGGCGGCACAGTGGGAAGCAATGCTCGAGTGATACAACGGAGGGGAGCAACTCTGCCCCATGTTCTGGCGACTGGCAGTCCCAAGCTACAAGCGCTACCACTGGTAAAATGCCGCTCTCTCCAAGTACGCAAGGGACGAGCATCGTTAGCCAGGACTCCTCGGACCGGCCATCAAGCGATCCAACAACAACGGTGACGGCTCCAGACTCCTCTCGCACTACAACACCGGTTGCAGCAGTAGATCCGACACATGCCTCGGAAGAAGAATCGAATGGTACCCTGAAGCCCGATGGTACTCTTAAGAAAAAGACGAGCCGTTTCAGGATGAATGTCTCGACGTTCTTCAGACGAAATAAAGGCGCGGGTTCTCCTGCTTCTGGCGGATCGGGTAGCTGACGGCGTAGCTCGATTGAATTCACGATACCGAAGCATTAACACCTCATCGACGTGCTTGATGGTTTGATGAGGAAAACCTATTGCCATTACGATCTAAAGTATTATGATACCCAATAAAAATAGAAGATACGGGCGGCGAAAGGAACGAGCAGCAATTGTACAGGGCCGGAACAGGATTGGATGCATGCTTGTTTCTACGTACATATTGATTGTATATTAGCGTTGGAGGGACAAGGACCCCGGCAACGCCAGGGATCGTCTGGTCAGACGCATGGAAGATGTTGCGACGATGCCGGGAAAGCGATTAAAATAGCATTGTTACTGGCTGCATACACGGCGTTCAGGTATTCACACGGTCGACGAGGATCAGTTCCCGTTAAACCGAAGTTGCGTGTGGGAAGGGGGAAAGAAACGGTGGAGTTCATAGTATAGGAAGGGCGGTTCATGATTTTCGAGTGATACCTCTTCATCTGGCAGAAGCCCGAATTGCAAATGCAGGCCTATTCCAAGAGCAGATGCACAGGACATGATCCATTGAGGTATTATGCATTCTGTGTGCCAGTCACTTCGTTGTCCGCTGTGAACTACCTTTAACTAAACACTCTTAGGTGAAACAATCGGGTTTAAATTTCCAGTCCAAGCGACGGTCAAACTCGCACTTCATGATAGTATACTCTCCCATTATCAGTGATGGACTAAAGATTTACATTACGGGAATGTGTTGCAGATTGACACGGACCTAAAGATAGCAAATGCGCGACGAGCTCAATGAGACGGGTTGGTAAATCATGATGACCTCGACCTCCTACTCAAGGATATCTTATCTCCTGGGTTGGTGATGAGGGAAGAGGTGCATGATATATCGTCATCCAGCCCATAAACAACCATGAATCCAACTTGTTCAACGCCACCAAGTACAGCAAGCGAGCCGCGTGAAGCGCGCATCCAGTTGTTCTTGGCGATTCATGATATTGAGGGGGAATGGCTACTAGCCTCCTGTCAGGAGATAACTCGAGGTTTCAATGAACAAACGGTTTCACAGGTAGGCTAAGCAATGCATGTTCGTGATTGGTCGATTATGCAACTACTAGTGCTCATTGACATCATCTCCCACCTTACTTACATGCCCAGGTGCTATCTGTTTTTGCAGTGGATCTGGTGGTATTGGTTTAGTTTCAAGAGATTGCGATCAATGACTACACCTCGGTATTTCGTAGTTGTATTAGCAAGCCCAAAGCTAGACAGGTACCTAGGTAGGGTAGGCAAGTAGCGTATATATATCTACTTGTTGTTGCGCCGGTGTTTCTGTCTTGTCTTGTCGAGACGTTGAAATGAGTCAGGAGACAAAGCCCGAGACAATGTAGACCTCCTCCATAGGGCAGTTATCAACATAACTCGTCGTCTAGGCTCATAAGAGCTTTATTTTGTCTATCTACCTAGTCTAGGCCTGGGCATGATTATCAGTCAATCCCCACGCGTTTGGGTGATAAGAAGCCACGGAATGCCACATCCGTGGGCGCATCTTGCATGTCGATAGCTAAAGAAAAACCCTGTTACAGTGATTGCCGCTAAAGCACGCTGGATGAATGAAAAGACAACACAATAATAATAATAATACCTATCCTTATAGGTATGCTTTATAGACATGCTTAGGTGTAGGTATCTTGAGAAAAAGGGCACTTAACTCAATTGCCATCGTACCATTACCTGATAAGATGCCTATCAACTTGCAGTTTAGATATCTAAATACCAGTAGACATTTGCCCCGTTGTGCATTATGAAAGGTTGGTACGACCCGGCATGCAATATGTCATAGGGGCGGGTGATCTACAGGGTTCCCCGGCTTTAAAGATTCTGTTTTCAGCGGCAGCCATTACACCACCATACACCATAGCGGCCAGTTGCTCCACCGGTCCAAGTAGGCAGTACCTCCCAAGGTTGGAGTAAGCCATCAGTGATCATCCAATAATGCGCCCAATATGTGGCCAATACATGTATATGTACAAGCCGAAAGATGGTGTTCTTTTACCTACTACATAAACATGTAACATGTTATGGTCCCCTCCCCGCAGTACCTATCTCCAGCACCAGATAACCTATAGATATCCAGGTACTACCTCTCTTTCTTCACCCTTACCTAACAGGCCAGAAATTTGCCCAGGATCAATACTCGAGCCAAACCCCAACTCGAGAATAAATATTCACAATCTTGGGATTCCCACTCCCGCCTCCGGACCCTAGACTATACGCTTGAACCCCGCGCTTGCATCGCGGCCTTTGTAGCATTTTGTTTTCTAACGCACGATATCCTCCACAGCATCAGCTTGAGCCAGACTCGCGCCTCTTTTCCCATTCCTGTTCTTGCTACCCTTGGTTTTGTTTTGCATTCGTGGTTGTCCTTTTTCTTCTTTCGCTTCTCTGTATCTGGTGTCTGGTGTGATCTCCAGTCACTTTTCCTCACCAGCACTACTATCCGCCGTTTGTACGGTGTTCATCGTCATTATCAATTATGAAACATATCCATAGTGGCGGCCAAGAACCCGGTGAGCTCATTGTGTTTGCTTATGCTGAGACTGCTGTGCCTATCGCCCCCAAACACTGCTGACACCCGATCCTCCCGGTCCAGGCGCCGACACTGCCCATACTCAGGATGATCACCAGCAACAGCAGCAGCAGCAGCCTCAGCGCGGCCGGCTACCCGCTAGGAACAAGCTCACCCCGGAATTACAAATACCCAAGAACCGGAGTACGGGGAACCTTCCTGCCGTCGCCGAGAGCGATTCCGATGTGGATGACCACACGCCCAGGTTTCGCTTTTCTTTCGATGCGGGAGCCATGCCCGTCGAGCCTGGTTCTGCCAAAAGGTATGTCATTATGCACTATCAGCACTGAATAGGGAGAGGAGGCCATTATTGTGCTGTCATGCGGGTGCTTTTTATAATTATACCGTCCTCAATGGCATGCGTCTTAAGTTGGTAGTCTTCTGTCCCGCATCACATGTCATCACATGGGCACGCCTACTCAGCCTCCTTCTGCGCACATGGACACTCCAAAACATTAGGCACAACACCCCCTTAGCTTTTCTCCGATGACTAACTTTACAACTGCCTCGCCAGCCGATCTGCCTCCATAATCACCGAACATGATCACGGGCTCGGTCTATCTGGTCTTCGACGCATCCGTCAAAACCCCTCTCCGCGCAATCCAGCCATTCCCTCAACTGCCGCATCTTCTAGGAGTCCTTCCACCAGTCTTGCGCGCTCTTCTTCGCTCAATATCATGGTTCCGCAAGGGCCCTTAGCTTCGGGGCCTTGTTCTCCAAACTTCGCTGAGGACCTCTCTCGCTTCCCTTCGGAGTCCCTGCACTCCTTCTCATTCGCGCATCAGTCGGAGGATATTATACATAACCGCCAGAATGTGTTAAAGCGATCCATAGAGTTCATGAAAGACCGGATGGGATGGGCTCTTTCGTCCAATGCTGCCCTTGCGAGCGCCCAGGCTAGAGCAACTGGTGACGTGGAAACCCAAAACATGCTCGACTTACTTTCCAGAGCACAACTAGTTGATGCGGGAAACCTACCTAACGTGGACCCTACGTTCGTTAACCATCCTCTGAGTGGCCCAGCAGACGTGTCAGGCGAAAACGTTTTTGAACGTCAATTTATACCCCGGACTAGTAGCCCCGAATCGTATGCGACTCCAATGATATCCCCCACCGCTACTCGATCATCTTCCCTGTTGCCAGAAAATGCCCCCAGTGTCAAATCCAAGCTCGAGGAGAGGGCTCCAAGCTCTGGTCACCTTGAAATAAAATATGACCAGACCGATTCGGAGAACTCATCCAGGACACCCACCAACGAGAGTAACTCGACCACGAAGACATCACCACCCACGACAAGGCGACCTAGCTTACGACGAACATTCACTGACGTAGCCGCGGCGGGCGTTCAGCAGAAACTCATAGATGCTATGGCCCAACCCTTCGTTGCCAGCCAGTCAGCCGGCTATCCCGAAGCATTGTTGTCCCCGGCGATGCCGTCACGGCCCTTCACCTCTCTTGCCCAATCCGGTGCTCTCGGACCCGCAGTGCATGGCCATTCATCAAGGTGGGTACCCGCTGCGCAGGCTATCTTCACGACCGAAGCCCGGTCTCCATGGACAATCATCGCCGCAAATGATTTGGCCTGTCTGGTTTTTGGTGTAACCAAGGCAGAGGTCCGGAAAATGGGAATTCTCGAAGTTGTACAAGAAGAACGGCGGGAATGGTTGGAAAAGAAGCTCTCTCAAGCTGAGCCAGATGTTGGAAATCAAACCACCAACGTTGTACCCACGCAACCTACTCCATCGACGGGTTCGGCCCTACTCGGCGGTCGGGGCGGTATTACGGCGCAATTACTAAGCAAGCCCAATTCCAGATCTCAGCCCCCCAAGGCTCCTGCACGTCGAGCTGTGACAGTTCATAATAGCAATCCGTCAGCACCTAAGACGCGGGGTCCAAACTCTCATTCTCGATCGAGAGGTGTGTTGCTATGTGGAGATGTAGTACCGATACAGAAACGCAACGGCGCAACGGGCTCTGCGAGCCTGTGGGTGAAAGAGAAGAAAGTTGGGTTGATTTGGGTTCTGGAAGAAATTCACGAAGACGTTGCTTTCTTACACCTGGACGAAGACGGCCTTGTTACCAAAGCCACGGGTGACACTTCACTTATTTGGGGGCAACAACAGATTGCGCCTGGGATAGACGTCGGTAAACTCATTGCCCGCATTCCTCGGCAGGGTATTGACCCCAGGTTCGGTGCAATCGATTACGCTCAAATTGCGAAGCGCAAATATTTTACCTGCCGGAACGGTGGAAATGTGAATATTCCTGCTACGATTACTCAGACAAGAGGCGAGACAGAGCTTCGGGTTTCTTGCCTTCCTCACATTGCAGGCATCATTGTGGTTAGCACTGATACGCTAAAAATTAAGAGCTCGAATTCTGCGTTTTGTGGCGCTCTGTTCGGTCACGAGAAACCTGAAGGCCAAGAGATCAATGCCCTTCTACCAGATTTCGATAAGATACTCGAAGTTCTCCACCAGCAAGATGGGATGCTGACCCGGGATGGAACTGTCATTCCGGAGCACAGCTTCAGAAAGGCCTCGGCCTTAGTAGGTATTCACGAAGGCCGCCCTGATGCGGCAACAACTTTTCTTAGTCCCGATGGCTTACTAGCTAAACATCGTGATGGCACTGAGCTAAAAATCGACGTGCAGATGCGAGTAGTGAAAAGCGAGAAGAACTCAGGTCACGATTCAGGCACGAGCGATGACGACTCATCCGCCGATGAGACTGCCGTGTCGAACTCGGAGTCGGAAATGGTGTATGCACTATGGATAACATACTCTAGGCATCTACATGGCTCTAAAAAGTCGCCTGCGGCCACTTTACCCCTGTTATCCGGTGCTATGAGTCCCCTGCACCAGCCATCACCAGGTCAAACTCCAGCCCATACGCCTCCAGTTATTACGTCGGACTCGGAGGACAGCAGGCCGACCTCTCCGCCGCCCAAAACGTCGTTATCCCGGCAAATTAAGAGTGTCGCCCTGAATGCTGCCAAGAAAATAGCCGGCGTTCCCACTTCACCAGAGAGGAAGACATCTACCCCCGGAGTCGCAGCGCCCCAAAAGAAGACAATAGATGATTTCGTGATTTTGGAGGACATGGGCCAGGGTGCCTATGGTCAGGTCAAACTGGCGCGGTATAAGCACAATGGTGGAAAGAAGGTCGTACTGAAATATGTGACGAAACGACGAATTCTTGTCGACACCTGGACCAGGGATCGACGGCTCGGTACCGTGCCGCTTGAGATACACGTCCTGGATTACCTCCAGCGAGACGGCTTGAAGCATCCCAACATTGTAGAGATGGAAGACTTTTTTGAGGATGAAACCAATTATTATATAGAAATGACACCGCACGGCCTACCAGGCATGGACCTCTTCGATTACATCGAACTTCGCGCGAACATGGACGAAGATGAATGCCGTAGCATATTTGTCCAAGTTGCGAAGGCCATACATCATCTGCATGTTAAGGCAAAGGTGGTCCACCGTGATATCAAGGACGAGAACGTGGTCCTAGATGGCGAAGGAAACATCAAGCTCATCGACTTCGGGAGTGCGGCGTATATCAAGAGCGGGCCTTTCGACGTCTTTGTGGGTACTATTGGTAGGTTTAGGGATACACTTTTTGGCTTTTACTGAGAAACTATTATTGACCTGGCAATACTTAGACTACGCCGCTCCTGAAGTTCTGGCTGGGCAACCATACGGTGGGAAAGAGCAAGATGTGTGGGCTCTTGGTATCCTACTTTACACCATCATTTATAAGGAGAATCCCTTCTACAGCATCGACGAGATAATGGATCGTGATCTGAGGGTACCGTACACGATCAGCGACGAGAGTATTAACCTCATCCGTTGCATGCTTAATCGCAATGTTTCGCAGCGATATGATATCGACCAAGTGCTACAGCATCCTTGGTGTCAAATGGAATGAAACGTGGGTTTTCGTAAGATTTATGGGAATGCATTATGAGACGAGAATTAGCCGACCTAGAAGTCTAAGGCACGGAGGAAATGGAAGCACATGACAGTGGGACGTATAAAGATACAACATCGGGAAGGCCTCTATTTTCATGGCTTTTCTTATTGCTGGCGGTGGACGAGTGATACCCTTTGACAGGCTTGCTTTTTTTTTTTTTTTCTTTACTTTCTCTTCTTTTTTCCTCTTTTCTTACCGAAGACAGTTGATGAAGGGAGCGCATGGGAACACGACTATTGACTTCCCCTTTTCCGAATTATAGATATCACATATACGACTTGGGTACGTACAGCATTTGGCGGCGCTGGGAAACCTCTAAAAAAAGATTCACATAGCAGTATATACAGGCTCATCATTGTTTACTTTTGTTATCCTCACGTCCCTGTATTTTATTCATTTTCCTGATCCTGGGAATGTGGCAATGGATGACTTTGTGAGTAATCGGCAACGATATCATTATACCAAGATTTACGCTATGGACAAACGTATGCTGCATGTGACAGTCGGTCTATTCACATCGATCGATTCTTCCACTGTGAATCCTACCCTGCGTATCTATCTACCTACCTACCTGTCCCCTTTCCGTATGGGCTCCAGCCCAAAGATATCCTCCTCGCGGATCGCGTTGCCGTTGGCGTCCGAGGGGACTTCGCCAAACAGGAAGGCCGTCCGCTCGCGACTGGCGTTCGCAGACGGCTTCCTGCGATGGGTGTCGGACCTCGAACCCGACGCGCCGGGTCCAAACATGGAACCGGAGGAGGCAGACGTCGAAGAGCTCACGTCGGGCTCCAGCATCCACGAGAACGACGACTGCGCCAGCGTCGAGCGCGTCGGGATCGGAAGTTGCGGCCGCTGAAGCGTCTGTACTGTACTCGAGGCCTCGACTCCCAGGGGGTCCGTGTCCATCTTCTCTGCTGCAGCGACGGCGTCTGCCACGGGCTTGGATGAGTCTTGTTCTAGTAGCGGGGATGACGTCGCCTTTGGCGTCGAGTCGGGGTTCGGCGAGTCGATCACCATGGGCGCGTTCAGCGCCATGGCCGCGACGGCGTCGCTCAACGGCTCCGAATCGAGTTTCCGCTCTGTCGGCCTGGGGGAGCCGGGGCCATCTTGGCCGTCTTCTTCGTCGGGGAGAGCAAGGGTCGAGTCCTCGAGGTAGACTTTGATGAACTGGAGCCTCGCAATTGCCAATGCGAGTGCATCCTGCGCCTTCTGCTTGTCCTCCCCATCGACCTCTGCCGTGGTGCCTACATTCGTGAGAGTAGTGATCTGCTCGTCTAGCATAGAGGCGAGCCGTTGGTTCCGTCGGTCCATGGAGGCTACCGCACGGATCGCATTATTTGGTCGGGGCTCGGAGAAGAGATCTCTACTCGTCTTCATCGAGGTCTTGGCCTCCTGGACATTGCGGCGGATCTCGAGCATGGCGTCCCGCACTGCTTGATTGATGCCCAGCCTTTCGCCTTGCTCGAGCACGTTCTTAGCCGCGCCCTGGAACAGGGCTTCGACGCCGCCTGGCGGTGGACGGAACCGTGGCGGCGAGAGAGGGGATCGGGTGCCTGCCAGTTTTTTTCGGAAACTTGGGGGACTTCTTCTCGGTGTTGTCGGCTTTGACGCACCTGGTGAACGAGGGGATCGTCCCGTGTATTTTGTGATTAGCTCTGCGCCGCCAGCGGTGTGTTGGTGATCCCGTAAGTACACGGCATCATCTATGAACGTATGTGGCCCATTGGGAGCCTGCGGTACTGGGTATTTGAGGAGAAGTTGTAAAGCCACACTATAGTCAGCCTCGAGCACTATTTCATGTTAGTGAAATGACAGCCCCTTTTTAGTCCTTTGGGGTACTGTGTCTTACAGTCCCACCTTATCCTGAGTAGCATCGAAGTACAAATAAGATCTATAAGTTTAAAAGTCGGATCAATAGAAAACAGGGTATCCCATAGTCTAAGCATTTGATCGAATGGGAATTCGCGGCTGAACAACAGTCGAATCCAGCGACTGGTTTATTGATGTAGTTAGTATATCACAACAGAGGGGCCGGTCACTATTGGGCTTACATGAGAAAGACTTGTGGCAGAACCTCGATAGTTTTAAGATGAGCGGACAGCTCTGGGTCTACTTTATATAAGCAGACGTCGTGAATATACTCACTCTTTTCGACAATTGAAGACCTCGCTGACTGCATGTCGAAGGCGGCGTTTCCTGTATTATTGCCCGAAGATTCGCTAGTTTCGTAGAATACCTTTGCACTGTCCATGACCTTGGAGAAAAGCGCAAAGGAGTCATGCTCAACAAATGAAGCGTCCAGCATCTCTACCATCCTCAGGTCGTTGGAAGCATCCGAAGAAGCATCTGCGGGATCGATGGCATCTTGCTCGACGACATAGACTATCGGGGCGAGCAACTCGTGCATGCCCTGGCGATATCCCCCGACGTCGGGGTTGAGCTTGCAGTAAATAAAAAGAACATCCGTGATGAGTGTCTGGATGTGTGGTTGGTGGTAAAACGGCTCGTCCGGTAAGCGCTGGACATCTTGTACAATCTCAGCCCGCAGTATCTCATCTTGACGGTACGTATTCCACGGCGACTACTTCTGATCAGTCACATGGCTATGTGAATGAGGCGCAACGGGGACAACTGACATCAAGGTCGTCCGCCAGCGGATCCGAGTTCCCTGCCGTGAGATACTCCGGGTGTTTGCTGTATTTTAAAAAGTGATCCCTGAGGGACGCGTACGAGCTCCGTGACTCGAGAAGCGCATGAGTCCAGTTGACGGTGTCAGTCGTCTGGTTCAGCAAGAACGCCTGCTGCCGCCTTATCAGCGCGCAGCCCATGGAGAACAACAAGTGAGTGAAAGAGGCTTGCAGACCTTCCAACAGACAGACCGACACCCTAACACACATGGACTGCCGAGCCCATTGTCCCTGGTGGCGCGCTGCAGATCAGCCAGACTGGAGCTATGCTTGAGAGTCTCTTGCCATCGCGAGCTGAAGACACACAGGTTTATTTCATTAGTGTCCGTATTTCTTTCGAATAAAGTACCTGTCGAGCAGCAAGGCTTACGAAGCATCGGCCAGAGATCTCATCCTAGAAACAAACGTTGGGTCAACGGTAGTTGTATTTTCGGCGTGCAGAGCAGAGCGCTATTCATGAAGATGTTGGCTAGTGTGGTCGGTCAGTTCATGTTGAGGCTGATGGTACATATCTATTCCTTACCTTACCTGTGACAGCGAGTAACCAAACTGTATGACCCGCAATAACAGTTCGTAAGGTACTACCTACTTTACCTAAGGTAAGGCATGCTGTCTGTCGGCCCCACCAAACCGGTTATAATTTTTGGTAGGGCTGATCGCGTTATTGTCCCATTTTCCGTACCTATATTAATGTTGATGTCGCAGAACGTGAGACTATTCAGTTGTTGACTGGATTAAAGAAGCATTTCATTTATTTTCGCCATTGTACTTATTTCGTGATGAGACATATGCGGCATGCATTTGTGATACATTGATGAAGAACAAGATTAGGTAATTAGTCTGGGTAGCCAGTCCAAATATACTTTAGGTACTTAAAGTAGTGACAAGCTTGGCGAGAAGACAACCCCTACAATCAAAGCGGCTCCGTCTAAGTACCTACCTAGCTGCTCTCTCAGCTCAGAAGCTTCAATTTAGCCCCCAAATATCGTCGTTCGGCCGGATGACGTACATACCAGTACACATCTTGTCGACTCCCGGTCTATAGAGCTTTTTTAGCTTCTTCAAACATGTCCGCAGATCTCTTTGCCGCCTTCGAGGATGCCTCGCAACCACCGCGCCAACAGACTCAGACTCAGACTCGATCGAACCCTCCCTCAACCCAGCCTGCGTCCGCGCCGTTCTCTTTCGGGTCAATCTCAAACCCCTCTGCAGCAAATGCCACGGGTAACCAGCAATGGAGTCAGTTTTCGTCCACTTCGAACTCGAACCAGTTCCGATATTCCTGGCAACCCCAGCCTTCACCAGCACCAGCTCCCAGCACGCGGCCAGCATCCATAGCCACGAACGCTTTTGTAAATATACAACCTATAGGTAAGGATGATGCCGAAGAAGACGACGGCTGGGGCGACTTCGAGGTTGCCCCAGATACTGTTCCCTCACCTGCGCCTTTACGGGTAGCACCAGCAGTTTCAAATCCGAGGAACGTCAAGCAACCAAAATCAGTGGAGCGACCAACGAGGATTGTGCGGGCTTCGACGATGGACTTGGTTTCCAACAGCTTAGTCGACATACAAGGGCCCTCAATACAGCCCAGTCGGCCAACCAAACCACCCATCCCATTAGCAAAGCCAAGTCCAGGGCCTCCAAAGCCTAAAGTGCAGACAAAGACGAACATCAACGACCCTAATGTTTTATTTGATGCCGATGATTTTGAAGGAGAGCAAGAGGACGAGGGAAGTGATGATGATTTCGGAGAGTTTGAAACCGTACCAACCCCAGTCCAGCCACCTCTGGACCTTCTATCGAGTGGTCAATCCGTCCACTCGTCTAACATAAACACGACTAAAAAGGCTTCCGAGCTATTACTAGGCTTAGATATAAATGAGCCAACTTCTAAACCTGCTCAAATGACACAAACAAATCACGCCCAAGCACAACTTTCGGCTCGAAAACCAGAGCTTAGCGGATCCAAGCCATCCCCGAAAACAAAACAGCCACGGACTATACATAATCATACGAAATCTCAAATATGTGAAGATAGTTGGGGTTCTACTTCTCACTTGCCAAAGCAACCCGTCAGCTCACAAACAACAACGGCAGAGCCTACCTGGGATTGGGACTCGGTGGAGTCACCTGAGCCAGCCGAAACTAGAAACATTGCGAAGAAAAATCCCAAGCCACAGAGCAACAATAAGGATGCTACTACTAGTGATGACACCACATGGGATTGGGATCCTATTGAGACGAAGACCGAAATTGTAGCCGAGATTGAAGACAGCGCTTTACCGCCGATCAATATTCCACCACCGTCGATTTTGTTGTCCTCATTTCCGCAGCTATTCAATGAGGCTTACGAATATTTGTATAAGCCAATAAGCGGGCAACCACAAAACATCAAAGATCGCGTGCTATCAGATAGCAAGGTTTACGACTTTCTAAGGGGTTATCTAAGTTTAGCGACCGTAGCAGCTCGCGTCATCGCTGGCAGGCGAATGAGATGGCATAGGGACAAATTTCTCTCCCAGAGTATGTCCATTTCCGCAGCTGGAAGCAAAGGCATGAAACTCGCCGGGGTAGATAAGACACAGACAGTGCGCGAAGACCGCGAGGCAGCGGATGTTGTCAGCAACTGGAAAACCCAGGTTGGTCGTCTACGGTCCATGGTAGCATCTGCAAACTCGGCAAAAAAGAGCGGTGGGAAACTATTGAAAGTTCCTGAGATCACAGACACCATACAAGTCCAAACGGCTAAGGATGTTCCGACAGACCCAAAAGCGTGTGTCATATGCGGGCTCAAAAGAAACGAAAGACTTGCAAAGGTCGATTATGATGTAGAAGATAGCTTTGGCGAGTGGTGGGTTGAGCATTGGGGTCACGTTGCTTGCAAGCGTTTTTGGCTACGGCATGAAAACACGCTCAGACAGAGATAGGGTTTGTGCCATGGGATAGCATTGGACTGCGGAGCGTGACGAATACAGCAACATGCCCGTAGATTACACGATGCAAGATTTCGTGGCTATCTTGTTGAAGTTTTGATTCGGCTATGCGTGGAAGATGGTGGCCAGTAGCCATTCATCTTTAAAGGCCAGAACAAAGCAGCAACTTATATGCCAAGGACACAGTAACAGTCCCGTATATCCGTGGCATTTGCGAGTCATGCCCGTATCTCGTTAAACCGAAAAATATATAATTTGTATTGTGAGTATAATTATCAGCGAAGTTATTCCCTTACCAACCAATGGTGTTAACGCTCATCCGTATCACCTCAGGCTCCTGCTCTTATTGGGCAATAAATCGTCTGTGTATATGCAAGACTGCGGGGCTTCTAAAGCCATCGGATAAGCTTGAGTGATCAGCTCATGTATTGTTTGGATGATGGCGTTGCCTCAGCTTTGGTAACAACGGGTTGGGCTCCGTCTATTGGTTCGGCCTATAAATCATTAGTCTAGCCACCTGGATTTTGCTACAAGCGTTTATTTGATACAAATATGCAGAGAGAATATGAACGTCTTTGACGAGGGAAGCGTAATGGGCCTTCGAGTAGATTAGGCACAGTAACGAGCCACAAGCGTGACAACATAACAACAGTTGGCGAGTTGATTCACTGAGTAACAAACACTAACTATATAAAACTCAGGTTGGAGAGCAGCGCTGTCTACGCGGTATGACCCACGCAGGCAACCGGTTCAGCGCTACTGTATCTTCGGGGTGTACTTGTACATACAATTGCTCGCCCACGCACCCCGCGGGATGTTATGCAGGTTAAGCGACCCCAACATCTAACTGCAAGTCGGTCTTGTGAAGGTACCGTGAATGCGAGTTTTCCGATGGAATCGTTGCTCGTCGCTTGGGAGCATTATGAATAGTGATTCTGATCGGTCCCATAAAGTCAGCGCGACATGGCCAGACACAAGGAAGTCATGATACCGATACCTGTGGTACGGCCGTGTGTTGATGAAACCAATTCCAAGTGACAGCGACACGTGTGAGAGCCACTTCGGATAACACCTTGCAATACCTAACTACATATTGGACGTCAGCAGATAACAAGGGGTTTATGCTACCTACCTACTTGGACGAGTAGAGGTTATATCATCACTTATACGTAGTAAACATACTATACCCATGAATTGGAGCAGCAAGACGACGAATAGGTACCCTACGAGCTTTTTGGAGAACGACCGACAGCCTCTGGAAACTAACCGAGTCACCCAAAGGCCACACAGGCGACGACCAGAACTGAGATGGCCAAACAAACAGAGATCCAGCAGCAGATGACGTGCCACTGCATGCTGTGGAATGAAATGGGAAATTCTAGTTGGCCGACATTAGCGTTTCGTCCTCATGTACGGCTACTGGATAGGAAATTATATGAAACCGCAAGAGAGACATTCTCGGTAGACTCCGGTCCTGTGCATCGACGCACAGTCATAAGACTCTCGCGAGAAACACTTTCCCCAATCTGTCAAAGTAACCTGACGCTCATGTCTCGGATGACATGTATTTCCGTCTATACTCCTGAGCTTCTCCTTTTGGAGGGTGATCAGTAACACCAAGGAGGTTTCATGTACCCGGATTTATAGAATCTTCAGTACCTATACACTTTGAAAGAACAAGGAGCAGTGTCTGTCTAAGATACTATGTATAGAGATAGCTTCTGGACAAGCAGATCATTTGACGTATTCAACATACATGGTTCCAAGGAGGTCAAATAATTACCTAAGGTATCAAGGTAGATACTAAACATGCTGGTCTAGATTTCCTACGTTGGCGCGTAGGTCGCTAGATATTCAACAATAATTATAACCAAATGCGCCTTCATATAGCCAACTCACAGCTCACTTACAAATACTAGAGGGTGGAAATCTTATCTTACCTACCTATACAAGCAAGCACCCAGTTAGGTAGTCTGTCTAAATAGAGATAAGTTTAAGAGCCTTTTTATTTATTGTTTTTCGAAGTTTGCTTGGAGACCCAAGCGACTACCAAGATTTCTATCACAAGTCTTTACCATTCAGTGCCTATCCACTTGTCACCAGCCCCAAGCTCCTTTCCCAATCTGTAAATACATACCTGGGTAGGTACTCGATACATGTGGGCAGGGACTTACTGCCCTCGTTACTCCCGCTTCTAGATATACTTTGTAAGTACGCAGCGCCGAACCTAGTATACGTAACGCGTAGAGAGACTTACATCGGTCGTCGCTCACCTACTGGCACGACCTAAAATGATGTCGGGTCCAGCGAGGTGTGAGTGCTGGGGAGGATACCTACATCTAAGCCGGCAATGATGTCAAGGTACATGCGGAGTCCAGGCTTGGGAGAAGTGGAGAGTGGGGAACTCTAGGTAGGCATGCCTTGTAGTGTAGCAGGCACGACTCCACTGCTACTAGCAACCACCCACCTACCGACAGCCCAAGCGCCATCGCAGGTCCAATTGGCAAATCAACAACTGAAGTCAGTCCCGACTTTGGAGCTTGGCCTCGTCTGGTCTCATCCCCTCCCTCCTCCCACCAAAGCTTCCACCTTATTTTTCCTCGCAATGATCCCTTACCCCCCAACCCACCTTACATAACTTCATCACCGTTCTCGACAAAGACACTCGCCCGTTTTGTCGCTGAATCCTCAACCACACATCTTCCCACCTCCCAACTCTCCCTTCTCTTCTCCCCCTCCTCCACCCCGTCAACCTCCATCTTCCGTTCCACCCATCTCGCCCTCTTCACCATCACATCCATCCCTCTTTACCCCATCTCCCGATATCCCGATCTCCCGATCTTCCTCCTCTCACACCCCTCCCCGTCCTCCCGTTTACTCGGCCAACCCCCGGCAACTTCACCTCGAGAGCTCGTCTTGCCCTCTTTGGCGTCCCTGACAGTTTTCGCCATTCCTAGCAAGTGGGCCAATTTCTTCATACAACCAGCATCCACTTGTTTTTGGACAAAGACGAACAAGCTACACAGCAACACTGTCAGCTTTCTGCATTGCTGTACCGAGCAGGCGCGTGTCCCCAAGTAAGTACACACTAGTTCTTTTTTAATACTTTCGTCGATTTCATCTATTTGTACGTATCAAGAACAAATCCCAGCCGCCATCAACCGCCTTTTATCCTCTCCCATCAACATAAAATGATAACCCACCCGGCGGCCAAGACCAACCCACGGAGCCCATGCCAAGCACCATCTGGGTCCTTAGGTCATATTCTTCTATCTACCTCAATGACATGCCATTCCTATTCTTTACTCGTCTTCTAGAAATGGAACACAAAATATGGCAGAAACAGTTTACAGACGTCTGGTTTCGATAGCGGACATTTTACAACCCCGCAGCTCACAGCTACTAATGTCCGAGCGATATCAATAGAGCCATTAGATTTACGCGCAACAGGGCCAGTCTGCAGGTCATAGCATATCCACAACTTGTACATGAGGTACTGAAGTACGCGCCGCCGCAAGAACGTGCTGCACCAGTCCCTAGGTTACCTTAAACCACAAAGGTCTGCAGAACCCCGCCAGTCCCCAAGCTACGCCTCTTATTGCGCCTTTTGGCTCTGCCGTCATGAAACCGTCCCCTCGCGCATCTACTATTTCTTGAACCACTTTTCGAAATTTTGCAGATGCAACAGTTTTTTGCGTAATAAGAGCTTGTGCTATTGCATTTTGCGCCCCTCGTGTCAAGTGGCGCCTGGTGGCCACCGGGTATCTGTTACCCTATTTTGCATTTGCTATCGAGCTTTTTGTCAATTTTCACTTACCTCATCTCACATGAATAACAACCCAGCTTCCCCGCAAAATCCACATCAGCTTATCAGAGCTAACCTCCCACCAGTCACACAAGCAGCTTGTCCTAGGGTCCTATTCATAGGCTTTCGTCGCATAGCGTTGCAACCTAAACTTTGTTTCGCCGACTTCCCTCACGTACATCGATCATCGCAAGCATAAAGTACGCAGTCGCCTGTCCTATCAACAGGTCAGTGAGAACTCACGGCAATTGCGCATATCGATTCTCTTGCCGACGAGAACATTCACTAATAGTCACCCCTCACGCCTCGGTTCACTATGTCTGCTACTCAGGATGTTCCACCAAATGGAGCCGAGTCGGTGCCTATTGAGTACAAGCTTGAAGACAGTGAGCCTCGATTGGGTCCCGATGGCGAGCCCGCCCCTAAGTCGGACGAGGAATACGCAAACACCCAATTGACGCTTCGTGCCATCGTCTCCTCTAAAGAGGCAGGTGTCATCATTGGCAAAGGTGGCAAGAATGTCGCGGACCTACGAGACGAGACTGGCGTCAAGGCTGGTGTAAGCAAGGTAGTACAGGGTGTCCATGATCGCGTCTTGACCATCACCGGTGGTTGCGACTCTATCTCTAGAGCATATTCTCTGGTAGCCCGCTCCCTACTGGAGGGTGCTCCCGCCATGGGTATGGGAGGTGTCATCCAGCCAAATGGAACTCATCGTAAGTTTCACGTACTTCATTTCTCCGTTGGTAAACTGACAGGGCGATTCTAGAGTTGAAGCTGCTCATTTCTCATAATCAAATGGGCACAATCATTGGTCGACAGGGTCTTAAGATCAAGACTATTCAAGATGTATCGGGCGTACGGATGGTTGCGCAGAAAGAGATGCTTCCTCAATCGACCGAGCGCATCGTCGAGTTACAGGGCAACCCTGACGGTATCCAGCGAGCCATCTGGGAGATCTGCAAATGTCTGGTCGATGACTGGCAGCGCGGTACTGGCACCGTGCTTTATAACCCGGTTGTTCGCACACAGCCGGGCAGTGTGGGGTCTCTAGGTGGCGGTGTTGGTGCTACCGGCGGGGTACCATACGGCACATCCAATAGAGGCGATTATGGCTCATCGCGCGTAATGCGCACAGGAAACGGAGCCGATTTTAGCAACGGTGCGCCACGCCAATTCAACCGCCGTTCCGACTCTGACGCGGCTGCCCGCGGCCCACCTACTCATGACGAGAACGGTGAGGAGATACAAACGCAGAACATCAGTATCCCGGCAGACATGGTTGGCTGTATCATTGGCCGAGCCGGAAGTAAGATTAGCGAGATCCGGAAGACCTCTGGTGCTCGCATCTCAATTGCTAAGGTACGTCATTTTCCGCGATCTAGCAGGACAAGTCAGGAGCCCAGCTCTGCGACTTTGTATTTCCTGCTTGACGATAGCGCAGCTAACCGAGACTTAGGCACCTCATGATGATACGGGCGAACGGATGTTTACTATCATGGGGACGGCTAAAGCTAACGAGACTGCCCTCTTTTTGTTGTACGAAAACCTTGAGGCTGAGAAGATGCGACGTAGCCAGGTGCAGTCGCCTGAGTAATGGCGGCCCTTGCTTTTGCTAGGATTGGATGGCGCCCACGCCAAAACAGAAAGTTGATACATTTGTCTAGGACATTCCTATTGTGTGGTCCGGTTTGATAACATACCCTGCGTTCGGGGGAGACTTTCAGATCTGACTTGCCGCAAGGCTCCTGTTCCGGGTATGATATCTATGAAACGACTTAACGACTACAATTTCTCCTCTTCAACCACCGAAAAAGACAGAAAACCCACTCATCTTCTCATTATCCGCTTTCCTAATCATGCCCGTCCCCAAACCAGCACGACATGGGTAGTCTGGCAGTCGAACTCTGATCTGCAGGTGTAACTCACGATCCTGCAGTCCGCAAACAATCCTTATCACGAATCCATTTGGTCACATGGGTGAAGGGCAAGCTACTATCTGACGACCGCCAGACGCAGTATTAGGACCTACTAAGAGCTCATGTCTCGCGTTCCAGGGGTTTCCCTAGTATGGAACTTTGGGCCGCACCAGAAGATTGGTGATACGCCATCTTGAGCATGGCCGTAGCCCTAGACCTTGGACCTTGGTGCCTGCATTGCGCGCCAATCTACCCTCGCGGCCCTTTGTTTCATATTCTTACGAAATCCTACACAGCCCACTGTCACACGCCGAAAATCGGTATTGTCTTATTTAATCCTCTCCTGTATTCTTCGCACGGTGAATGTCAACATAGCTCATGCTGGGACCCGGAGACGGAATGGGTGCAATACTCGAAAGGCGGCCCCGATCTCTGATGTCTGGTGTTGGTCGGCTGTGGGCTTATGTGTAAAAGGTATTCTCAAAGGGGCACATGCCTACTTAGGCTTGGCAAATCATAATAAAACCATCCCTCAACCCGCAATACTGCATGCGATCTCCTGAGCAGGCTTCGTAATGAAGATTGATCTGTTATATATGATGTGAAAGTGAACATGCTGGCACCGCCACTCACTGTTCTGCTAAGTCTTCTCCAGTGTGCTGCTTATTGCAACAGCAAATACGAAGTAGTATCGGGGTTAACCCAGACCCCACCCCCGGAAATCTAGCACTTGTTAGATACCTAGATAGGTTAGGGAACCTGCTTCCTAAAGACCCTGGTTTGACCGCCTACCTGGGTGGTTCGACCCCTGTCCGATCCGATCGGGTGGGCATCTTATCTGATGATTCTGCCGTGATCCCGAAGGGCCAACTGTCATCAGTAATCTGGAGACCACTTGTTATCAAACTACTTATGGGATTACTATCCTTTGTTGTTGGTGGTTGATGCGAAACGCAACTCACTACCTTTCCATTTCGCCATCAGTCCATTTCCACTGAACGTCCAACGAATTGCGAATACGATTTTGTATAGTTATTATAACTTAGTTCCTGGTGATTGTACCGGCGCCCATTCCCTGGTCTCGTCCTTCTCGGAGAATGGCGCGTACCAAACAAGCCCGTCCGGCAGAGCGCCAGGCGTCCTCCGAATACATATCACATCAATCATCGACACCATCTTCGAAGCAGCAACATGATGTCGCGCCTCAGCCCAATGGCGCAATCCAAAAGCCAGCACAAGCACCGGTATCGACGAAACCAGACGCCGGGGTGGCGCAACTCGTGATCGCAGTTGCTGGTATATACGGGTCTTTGTAGGTCTTTCTCTCTCTCTCTCTCTCTCTCTCTTCTCGGACGAGGCCATGCTCTGGCCCGCGGGTGACGAATGGCTGAGGGCTAACATGGTGATGGCATCAGTCTTACATGGGCGTATCTCCAAGAAAAGCTCACGACGACACCGCATGGCCCGCCGGGCCAGATCGAGGTCTTCAAATACCCCGTATTCCTAAACACGATCCAATCGCTGTTTGCCGCAGCGACCGGCGCGCTCTATCTATGGTTTAGCACGCCCAAAGGCTCGTCCGTCCCGCCCATCATACCGTCCTCGCGCATCCTGATGCCGCTGTTGCTCGTCGCGGTAACGAGCTCCCTCGCGTCGCCGTTCGGCTATGCCTCGCTCGCCCACATCGACTACATCACCTTCCTGCTCGCCAAGAGCTGCAAGCTGCTGCCCGTCATGTTCCTGCACATCACCGTGTTCCGCAAGCGCTACCCGCTGTACAAGTACATGGTGGTCGCGGCCGTGACGGCCGGCGTCGCCGTCTTCACGCTGCACTCGGGCAAGAAGAGCAAGCGCCACGGCGGCGGCGGCGGCGGCTCGGCCGCGACGGAGCACAACAGCGCCTGGGGACTGCTGCTGCTCGGCATCAACCTCCTGTTCGACGGCCTCACCAACAGCACCCAGGACTACATCTTCGGCGCCTTCCAGCCCTACTCCGGCCCCCAGATGATGTGCGCCAACAACCTCATGAGCATGGCCGTCATGGTCACCTACCTCGTCCTGAGCCCCTGGCTCGTCCACACGGGCATCGGCGAGTGGGTAGGCATGGACATCGCGGGCAGCGCCGGCGAGCTCGAGGAGGCGCTTGCGTTCATGGCGAGACATCCGAGCGTGTGGTCTGACATCCTAGGCTTCGCAGCCTGTGGTGCCGTCGGACAGGTTTTCATCTGTAAGTCTCCCTTCCCTTCCCTCCCTCCCCCCCTCTCTCAACACGCACCCAAAATCAATTGGATCCTAACGAATGAAAAAAATACACAGTCTACACCCTATCGACCTTCTCCTCCGTGCTTCTCGTGACCGTCACGGTTACTCGCAAGATGTTCACAATGATGCTGTCCGTCGTCGCCTTCGGCCACCGCCTGACGCACATGCAGGTGCTGGGCGTGGGCCTCGTATTCGGTGGCATCGGCGCCGAGGCCGCCATCGCGCGCCGCGAGAAGATGGCGAAAGAAGAGGCCAAGAAGGCGGCTAAGGCCCAGGCTGCCAAGTCCCAATGAGAGGGATAGGGAGCAGATGCATTGGGGAAAAGACATAGATTTTTACTTTTTTTTTTGACTTGGGGAGTTTATAAAATCTTTTTTTTTTCATATGTTGTATATATTTGCTGATAGAATAGATGACGAAGACTGAAAGAAGGAAAGAAAGGAACGTTACATACATAGCAGTAGAGAGAAGCAGATCCCTTGCCGAGCTTTTGCTCTCCGCGTCTTGGTTTTGGCTCCTTGTATATAGAAATTATTAAATAGTCATATAAGCGATCAAGAATATTGATACCAAGGGCATTGATCCTCGAACCACTTCGTGTATATGAAAATACAAACACATCTATCTAAATGCGTAAATTCAATCACCATGATAATATTCACGTAACTAACCGGGGAATGCAGACGACAGCAAGTTTTGCTTGAATATGTGCGCATTTGGCACAGTTTTTGTTATTGTCATTCATAGACTATATATACAAGATTGGCGAGGAACATATTAGATTCCTTTGTGTTTCCAAAACAGCACACGATAATACATGTGTAGGTTTGGCCTATTCCTCTCTCTCCGGTCCACCTTTCCAGACTCCTCGAGAACGCCGTTCCGTTCCGTGCTCTGCGCTGCACGCTTGCTCGCTGAAATCAACTCGCTAAGCCCCCTGGGACGTTGACCAAAGTGATGCTTTGCATGCGAATGTTTCCTGCTTAGACTTCAACAAGACTCCCCCACCCTAGCCGTTTATCCCACCGAAGCTACTCGCCAATGGCCTGTCCTTCGCCGCTGATTACTCCTTTACTTTTTTGCTCACAGACGATTGTAGATTATACATTGGCATTGGGTTCAATGGACATCATGAACCACGAATATAAAGTGGAAAAACCACATGATGACCTTCCCGTTGACTTTTGTCCGCATCGCAATTGCGCCGCCCGGGTATCCGGTATCACCTTTTAGGCGATTGTATATGCTCGAAACCAGAAACAAAAGCAGGGAAAAAAAACATAACAAAACAAACAGAGGCGATGTGTAAACATTCAGATCAAACAAATAAAAGAAAACCGGAGGAGAGAACTCCATGTGGATAGTAGGACGATTTGTTAAGTAGCCACTCCGCTGGCTATAATACATCGTCAATAGATCGTGTAATTGGTGTTTCTCCTTTCGTAGGAGGGCTCCTTGGATCCGCGACCTGAGAGGGGCGCCCAAAGGGCAACCAAGGATTTCTCGGAAACATGGTTTCACGCGGAGAAAAGAGACTTTCGGTAGGTGTTGGTGGCGATTCGACAAACTTCATCCCCGAGAGTTCTGAAAATGAATCGTGGAGTGGGTTGTTCGTCATGGTTTCAACCCTTGGAGACATTAATGTGTCGTCCTGTGGTAAAGCTGGGGCTATTGCCATATCCCGAGGAGGCGATCTCTCATCATGGTTGCCAAACGGATCCTGACGCTTGAGGCCTATATTGTGATCGTGGAATCCAAAAAATGAGGAACCGCTGGACAGGCTCTGAGAAGGGAATCCAGGGGATGGTGGAGGTTTAAAGAATGACGATGACCTGGGCGGAAACGCCTGTTGTTGGCTCGGCTCTGGTTTTGGCTCAAGAATTGTAGGTGGTGCAAGCGTGTCACCAAAATTGAAGCGAGTTACAGGTTCCGACTCTTTCCCTCCCCCGCTTTCTGACCACGAAAAACTGGATGGCGCGGAGGACGGCCCAGGTGAGATTGCCTCAATATTAGACGTTGATATCCCGCGAGGATGCAACGAGTCTCGGTCTGTGTGAGAATCTTTAGAAGACACGTCTTCCTTCTCGTCGGGCAATGGCGCAGTCATAGGCTCCTTGGGCTTCAATTCAATAGCATCGGCTGATAATGTGAGTCTATGTTTCGTAGGGCTTCTCCCGCTCCTAGGGCAGGCAGCAGAACGAGGTGGGAGCCTCTTCTTTGAGACTTCCTTTTGGAAATCTTGCAGACAGTACATCAGTCGCATATTCGGGCTTATCCATTTGCTCTTTGCTTGAGCAGCGTAGTAGGCGTCGTTGACGGTCAACCCCGGATTCTGATATATACCGTATGCGATGATTAAGCTTGCTGAGCGGCTTGCACCTTGCTGGCAATGTACAAGTACTTTCTTTCCCTCCTTGGTGCGCTTATCAATTGTGTCGCAAAGGGTCATCAAGTCCGTCGCAATGTCTGTATTATGATCCCAGGGCATATGAATGTACTCAGGCTCATTCCATGAAACAGCTTTAGGCGTTGTAGGGGTCTCTGAACCAGATTCCTCACGAGGCGGATATTCAAACGCGGTCGAAAAGCTATCATTCGTCATAGCAGTATCCGGGATGGGTGATTGGACCATCGGCTCCGAATCTGCTGAATTATGCTTGGTAGCTGAAGCCGCAAAAGGGTTATGAACTTCTCGCGCCACGTTGATTACGACGTCAAATTTGGAAGCTTCCTCCGCTGTGGGTTCCAAGTACAAATACACATTATCGCTGTATATCGCAATCGGCCCATCCGGGTAGCCAGGAGACTTTTGGTCCTCGTTATTTTCCGACTCGTCATGGAAGGGCTCGAAATCCATAGCGGCCCGGTTGGCCAGCTGTGGCTTGATCGGAGAGTCCTCTTCCATGATGGTTGAGCCATAGTCATTACCAACACTGCCCAGCTTTGTTGGCCGCAATACTTCTGATAATCCGGAGGTGCCCCGCTCAAACACTGTAGGGAAAGTCATTCCGCCGGCGGGGCCAAACGTGGATGACTTGATAGTGGAAAGCATATGGGGCGATGAGGTCGAATGCTTCAGAGACCGGCGCTGCAAGATAGGTGGTAGACCGGGTGAACCTGGAGCTTCAGCAACCATTGAGCGAAGATTAAGGCATTGAGAGTCAGTTTTGAGACTGAGCAGACTCGGCTTTTTCCTAGGACCAGGGATTTTAGGCTTGATAAAACAAGGCGAAGAAGGCTCTGAGACCAATGAATTGCTTGTGAATGTCGCAAATGGTGGTTGTATAGAAAGACCCTTCATATTCCTGGGTTTCCTGGGGCCTGGCGACGTCATCGGCCGTTCAAAAGTAGTGGTATTTGTGTTACGATCAATTTGAAGACCGTCCATATTTGTTGGGAGTTCGCCAAAAGTGCTCGACGGGAACGAGCTCAAGGGTATAAGATTGACAGGCGAGTCGGGGGACGATGAGGGTGAAGGATCCGACAGCGACGATGTATCCGTAGTGAGGGTTGGAGAAGAGTCTGCAGATTCCGAGTTCTGCGTCGACGTACTGTCATGATATCGGTGAGTAGGGTCAGATGGGAGTGGTCGTAGATGTTGGCTTGTCGGTTGAGCCATCTTGTGATCGCTGTGTTTGGGTCCGAAAGACGAATCCATCGTGAATTTCGGCTCAACGACTGTAACCATCTCTCTGTCCCCTAAACTATCGGTCTCTGGGTCTATTATGGACATTAAAGAGGGTATTTGGTCCTCGTACATCCGTCGGGCGGCGGCAGAAGGCATATTGGATAGTGGAACGAATTCTCAGTACTTAAAAAAAAAAACTTGACTAGATCTCTCGAAATGCACACTGCGGAGGGTCAATGTCGTCGCTCCTTATATTTCCTTTCAAGATGCCGTTGTTTGCGCGGCACAATGGCGCTTGTTATGTTGAGAAGCGTTGGCCAAAGAGATTCGTTTGAATGTTAAAGAAATGGCGATGGCCGAAAGGCGGTATAGGTATTAACCAGGACCTCGTACTGGACAGCGCTGCTGAATCCTACTCCTGCACCTCACTCCTTCTCTTGCTGGTCTCAGAGAAGACCGTGCCGTCGATCAAAAACTCCCCAGATCCTTCACCAAAACCCAATATGACAACAAAGAGAACTCGGCGTTCACAACGTCTGGCGGTGAATTGATTTGTTGCTTTAATTTGTTGCTTTAGAGTTTGGGAGGAGAACAAGGGGCCAAGTAGGGCAGGAGCGAGAAAGAAGAAACAAATGAGAAGTATGTATGAGGCGGCGTAGTGGCGGGTGTTGGATGGGTAAAATTAGAAAGGCGTGCGTGTTTCGGGTGGCTACGAATCGTAGGCCATTGAGCAACGGTGGGACTTAGATGACCAAAATGGTTGGCAAGGGGGAGAGAAGAACATGCGCCGGTCAGGGTAGGTTGCTATAGGCACCGCAGGCACAGCAGGCGCTTGACGATTGGGGTGCGCTAGATACGGTGCCACCGGCGGGCGGATGTGAAGAGGAAGGACGGGAAAAGAAGCGAAGCGAGGAATGATATGGAGAATACGGCAGCCAGATTACGGGGAGGCGGGCGTGTAAGAGGAGGAGGGGAGAAGTGGGAAGTTGGACCAGGGAAGACAAGACGTCTACTTCTTTCTCACTCACGCATAGCAAAAACCCGGTGGCATTGGCTACGCTACCTAGGTGTAGTAGTATAGTATAATTCGAAACAAAACAACTGGCTCGATCGCTGCTGGGGAGAGAGGGGAGAGATCTCGAAAAAAGCACGAGGAAAGGAGATTGAATGGATGGATGGACACGATACAGTGGTTGGGAAGGGAGTTGGTTGGTTCCATTTACACTAAACCTGTAAGTACCTAGGTAGCGATACAGCAGACTACACTAGAGTGGGTGGGCGCAGGCGTTAGCTGCCGGTGGGTGGATGGCGCAGAGAGTCATGGTAGCCCCCAGTGCGCTGCGTGCAGCCAGCGGCGGTAAACGGAATGTAGTGGACAACCGGCCCTAGCGCTCGTAGCAGGGTTGTGTCTGTCGGGGCTCAATAGCGTAAGGCGACAACCAGCAGTATCTACCGAGTCACTCCTCGACTATAACGGCGCCTTAGTAGACAAGCGAGCAACATGTTGCCGCCTGTGATCACTATCGCAGCCCACTTTGTGGGTCTGCTCCTCAGCTGCACCTCCGCGCGGAACCGGTACCTCGAAGTGACCTTGACTCTCCCGCTTTTGTCCTGGACCCTTGTCACAGGGCTTGATCTTAGTTATTACTCGGCTGAAGCATCCACTACCTCTGATGATATTGTTTCATAACATCATTTACACTCTGTAAATTTACACACCGCGAGAGCCCTCCTTTGTCAAACAACGGATGGACCTGATTAATACTTGTTGCCACACCACTGTCACTTCGCTGCGCACTGCGGTGTATGTTGGTGTGCGTGGTGTATTCTGCGGTACTTGCAGATGGTGTGTTCCATCATCTGCGTGCCGAGTTCTGCGGCCTCCACTTCTGCTGAGGCATGGAGGAGTATCTCGGCACATGAGTGGTTGTCTTGGGAACTAGTTGGGCATGGATTGGTTGTTTGCGAAACGAGACACCCACCAGAAACAGGGGTAGTCGCTGGTGACGGGCTTCTATTAATAGCCCCCTGCAGCCAAGTCGGCGCCAAACCTTAGCAAATCAGCTTGCTGTATTCCAATTTGGCAATGCAGCCCGTCATTCTTCAAAGCCGTCGATCGACTTTCCCTCCAAATGGCAAATGCAACCTCGCCAAGTACGTCGAGAGGATTCGGCGGAAGCCAGAAGCGCGAGAGGTGTCCTTTGGGCGGCTCTTGATACCCGCGGGCTCTAGTGTAAGCTGCAATCAGTTGTTCTTTGTTGAGATCGTAAAATGCAATCAACATTGCTATGGGAAACGTATCATTTATTAGTTGTTTAGGTAATCAAACCGACGCCTCAATATTTCTAGGCCTATACTACCTATAGAGTCCTCACGTGGTTTGCGCAGCCTCATTCGCATTCTCACATGCTTAATGGCCTGCATGGACCCGCTGAGGTGGTCTTTCATCGGCATGTGAGCGAAAGCGGCCGAAAGAGAACTGAGACAAAAATAAATCATTGCCCATTACGGGTTGAAAAGGATCGCGGACTCCGTTCACAATCACGATATTTTTTTCCATGAGTCAAATGTTGGTTTCCGGTTTGAGTAGTGCTGCTCGTCGTGGACCGGGACTACCTGGTTACTTCCAATAGATGCATATTCATTTTCTGATAGTTGTATCATCTTATACCGATGTTCGTAAGCTAATGAGAAAGGCTTTTCCGCATTCGTATCCAAAGATCCGGGGCTATATATAGATTTGATTTGAAGGAATGCTTTTCGAATAAGCTAATGATATGTCACGGATGACGGACGATACAATTACAATGTGAACAAGGTCCCATGAGGATTTTACACGATTTTCAGTCCACAGTATGTTGAATAAGTAGGATGGAACCACGTGTATTGTACTAGGTTTTCAAGTTACTTGTAACAGTTCAGAACGAATTGGGTGGCCGTATGTAATCATACAATAGGATGACTTTGGTCTATAGAAGGCATGATACTAGCAGGGATGGTATTCGCGAAGATAGACCGCTATAACGTGTTATATCGAGTGATGCGTTTGTTATGGACTAGGTTCTGAATAATCGATACCCAAACTAGATTTTAATGACCCTGCGATGGGCAGCCTGGTTGTATAGGTATTATTAGGGGAAGATATTGCGCACAATAAACGCAGAATACCAGCCTATACTTAGTCAAACACAAATAGGCCAGATAGATATAAAATACCTATTAATCATAGACTCAATACCTAGATAACTTAGAGGACCCAATAATTTCCACAGGCTATAAACGTCACTCCGTCACTCCGTCACTCCGTTACGTGATAATTGGATCTTTCAGTCTCAGTCGGCTTGGCAAATCTGAAACGTCGGTGCTCGAGAGGGGTCTTATACTAAGGTCCCATCAAACCTAGTTCGCTCGGATACCTAACCTATCTAGTTATAACTGTAGCCGATTCATTCATCATACATCCAAGTAGAAAACAATCGTTATTATCGGCCACCAGCCATGATAGAAAGCACTAAGGAACGCACGAACAAGCCACGTTTCTCTGACTTTCCGTTCTTGTCAACCTCAATTCTTAGTTAGATCGCGTTTGCGTTTTTTTCAACGTTCAGGATGAAATAGCGCTGATAAAGCGAGTGATGAGGATTCAATGAGCCGCACGGCTTCACCGTAAGTAGTTCCTGCGGATAGCGTTGATTTAACTTTGGATTTTGTGGTTTCATTTCCAGGCAGCCGGGTCTTTGATTTTTCCTGGATTAGCCTTCCTTCTAGCTTCAAAATGTCTTAGGAGGCAGATCGTTAAGACGCTAGTGAGAAGATCTTCATTAGTGTAGAAGATAACTAATGCAGCTTTTTTTCCCCATGATGGCATTTGTCACCTTTAGATGAGGAAGTCTAAGCCTTTTTATTTTTACTATTGAGCTGACTTCGCGAAGTTAGAGTAATTTGGCAAATTACATTATCTATATACATGCTTCTAACTCCCATCCCCAGACCCATATGCGCAGCTATGGAGTCCGGATGGCGGATACTCAGCCAGCGAAGGAACGGCTCTCACTTTGTCGCATACTAGACGGTTAACAACTTATCCTGGCTTGGTTTTTCGCAGCACACATTTGAGATGCATGTCAGCACGTAGTGTCGTGATAGTGCAGAGGTCCGTAGGTCATATTGATAAGTTGAGAAGGTGTCTGTGCAGCTGTCACGCTATAACGTTAGCCTCGAGTTCTGCCTCATTCGAACGGATGGAAGGTCACAGAACAGGTATACTAAGCTGACATATCGAGTAGCGTCTTGTTGACTGCATGGACTTTGTTCTCGGTCAGTAAACACCGAAACCAGACAGCAATCAGGCCAAAGGACTCATCCCAAACCTCCCAAACGAGGCCAGTTCCTTGAGGTTCTAACGCTGGACTGGACCATTGCGCCTCCAACTTTCTTGACGTTGAAGAAAACGCCAGTGGGGTTTTTCTGGATGACCAGGCAACACGTATGGGACCAGGATATGCCACGAGGCTATCAAATACCAGCCGCAGGGGTGTTCAAATCCAATATCCTGGCAATAATAGAAGTTGACGATACGAAAGGTCGAAGGATTCCCTAGTTTTACGCACCCCCGTAGAACATTAAATTATTCTTAGTTGATATGAAGGAATTATGGTGTGGGCGTCGAATGACATACTTGTAGAATATGGAACATACGGAAGAGCAGAGTACCATTGCTCGATAGGGCCCCAGGCTCAAACATCTGCGTACAGAGTGCAATTGTTTTCAAACAAGTTTGGTGCAGATCCCGTTCCAGTGATAGGTGGCAGACATACAATCGCAGCATCCCACGCTGTACCCAGCCCGCAACTCCCCTGGTGGTGAGGCTTCAATGGTAGTTTGATCAGCACCGGCAAAGGCAAGCGAGCTGCAAAGCCCCTTATATTTCCGGTTGCGGCTTTCAACTATATCTTTTCGGATACCTAGCAGAGCCTTGTCTGTTACAATCGAGTGCAACGGCGGTCTAGGGGTCTACGAGGTGCGGAGATGAAAGGAGAAGTAGTGTCGTTTTGGACGGGTAGCTTTCCTTTGGTAGTTCCCCGGGCTCCGGAAGCGATGCATGAGTTCGCAATACTGTAGTTGGACTCCTACAGTTGCGGGATGATGGCAGAGCCTATATAGATAAGCATATATAGGCAGAACCAGCACATGACATACAAACAGCAGCCGGTGGCTGAATTCTATCCAGGTATTGTTGAATTGTTAAGGGCTGTGCGCATCCGGGGTAGTATTGAAAAATGCATCTAACTGATAGTTTCCGATATCACCTGCATGCTGACCCGCATTGTGTAGAATATATATACCTCCATATCATGCTTGCGACAGCAAATCTCGTGGCGTACTGGTGCCTTTCCGAACAAGAGAGCCGATGCTACCCTGATACGCCTCATAACTACTGATCAGGACTTCCTGCACGGTACTTCAGGAGCAAGATAATCACATAAATTGCCCTTTTTCTTTTCCACGCCTCAACGAGATGTGCCGATAGCTTGCAACCGTTTGCCGACATGAAAGCAAAAACTTCTATACTGACAGTACAGTGACGGACAATATGGCTTTCTTTTTTTTCAAACTTCGTTGTCGTACGGCAGGTTTTCAAGTCGATGCTTCTTCCACCCAGAACATAATCCAAGCAGGCTGACAGTAGCTACATACAAATAAAGCCGCATGAAGCTTGGAACATGTGTCAGAATCCAGTCCTTCAGAAACGGCTTTCAAAAGTACGCCGATGTAACGAATGCGGCGTCGAGGTATAGCCATGCGATCACAATACTCAACTAATCGGCCCATTATGCCTCGAATCAGGACGCACAAGGATCTCCATGCTCATCTTTGCTACCCGTATGTATCAATCTTACACGTCTAGTCGTGAGAAGACTACTCTTCGTCATAGTTTTTTATAAGCGGCTTATTTTAGTGGTAGATAGACATTGTAAAAAGGGTTATGATAAGAGTGGTTAGATATCTCTTCCCAGCAACCTGCCGCTTAGCTATACATTCAAACAGACACGACGGTTGACACGTAGTAGCAAGGTCATAGCAGCGTCTTCAATAATACTTGACTGCTTGTCCTTATCAGGCCAATTTTGTATCATAGCTTGAAGCTATTCCATACAACCATCGCGTCTATACTGTCAGATACTGAAGACTGATTAAGTTCAGAGAATATAGATTCTCTCTGCACTGGATTGCCGTACCTCTACGACCCATCATTGCAATACTTAAGGTAATGTCAAGTGCAAGATACAACACACGGACCTCTCCTATGCCCAGCAGTGGCCTGTGTCGTGCATCCTGTCAATATATAAAAAGCAGGGGATAGGAGGGTCGGCTCAACTCGAACTAGGGGTTCGCTAACTAGGGGTCATGCAGTTTAGGACCCATTGACCCTTGGGATGTTTAACCTGAATAGGTGATGGTTATACTCAAAGCAGCCGGCTTGGCCTCTGGCCAGTGTCCAAACTGGTGCATTCCAACCCCTTCTACGCACCGGTGTGTCACGGAACACGGTGATCTGTACCAAACACTTGCAGTAGTAGGTCGTAGCAACCGATCTGTATAACGTCCTGGCGCGGTCTAGCGATTTTACATCATTAAACGGACGCTTACGATTTGCGGTCTACCTATCGCCCTTTTTGGCTCAAAGTCACCAACCACCCATCTTGCAGCTTGACGGTGCACTTTGCGACGTAGCTAGCTAGCGCGTACTTTCATAGGCGAGCCCTTGTCCGGGGCCCATGCGAAGACTGATGAGCCGAGCCAGGTTGCAAGGAAAGGGGCACGATGAACGCGTCCGTCACCGGCCGGTCAACCAGTGCCAATATATCTTGACAAAAGCACGGCTTGTTGGCTGGCCTCACTGTAGTGTGCGCTACACATGTAGTAGCTAGTATAACTAATTCAGCTTCGACTTGGACTAAACCAACCATGGTCCCCCTTCGTGATCGTCTTTCCCCATCTTTCTCCAAGTCAGTGGCGTGAAGTGTCAAGCCGACAACAAGTTGACTTGCTGATAAAATAGGGGAAGAAGGGCTGACTGGGGCATCGGGTGCCAATCCAATATCTCCTCCAGAGATATACCCTTGCAACCAAATACACAAACACTTACTCCTAGTCTCTCATCTGGCTCTACTATGAGAAGAGAGTTGGGCCTTGATAAAATATCATAACCATTCCCTGGATTTTGCTTGTGTGTTGGAAGAATCCCTTGACAGGAGAAGCTTTTCCCTGAATAAACCGTCGTCACTCCTTTACCAGTTTGGGAATATCTCTCTGCTTCGCCAACTCGAATGAATCTTTAAGGTTAAGTACCTACTCACGAATTGTTCATCCAAAGGCCATCACAATCCTATCTACTACGCATTTGAACTTTGGAGTTGGAATTTTCTTTTAATGGAACGGCTGGTGTGGCCGGCGCGGATTCGACACATTATATGATATTCATTTTATTTTTTGAAACCGCATCGGCAGACCTAACTTAATAATACGACCCTACGAGGCTCAGCGTGCCCGAAACATTAATACTGGGGCGTCTAGGATTCTGAAGCAGAAACTGGAGGCAAGGAGCAAAGAAGAGAAGATGGACTCGAGTTACGGATCTTCCCTCCCGAGTTTGGCAGCAGGCGATAGAGATGATACGGGCTTGAGCGCTGTTGCACATACTACGGATAGCGGGCGTGCTAGTGATAACGGTGCCGACCCAAGCGCCACAGCGACTGGTGGTGTAACCACAGCAGCGCCAGCACCGACCAGATCTGGGTCGGGGGTTTTGGGTTCTGCACCAGCACCCGCGTCGGCTGCTGCTGCTGCTGCTACTGCACCACAGTCCGCCCGGGCCCAATTCTTGGTTTCCCTTTCATCATCATCAACAACACCACCTGCTTTCAATTCCCGCTCTTCCCCATCCGCTCCCAGCTCGCCTCCATCCAAGCACAGCATTTTACATGCGCATCGACAAAACCACAATTCCTCCAAGCTGCCTGCTTTCCGCTTCACCGATCTCAATAAAGAATCAATTGCTCCCCCTTCCTTGCTGCAGCACCCGTACCAACACGCGCCCCAACACCACCACCACATCCCGCCCTCGCCTGTCTCACCCGATTTGGACCAACACGAAACTCAGCCAACTACGGTCATTCAATTCCCCCCACCACCAGTGCCCAAGACCGAACCCGAAACCACACAAAACCACAAGGCCACCCACGACATTGTCTCACCAATCGCACCCTCAGAACCCTTGGATTCCATCAGGTCTCGGGCATCCACGTTTCAACCCGCATCCGCTCCTTTGCCCGCGACTGCATCTTCTACTCACGTGAACCGATCCGTGTCACTGGATACTACTAGCGCCGCCCCGAACACCAGCGGTGTCAGATCGCCCTCCGGGTCTACTGAGACAATCGTACCTGTCCCACAAAGACGCGCGCCCGCCGTCCCGAATATCCCATTAGAACAAGGCACTGACGCCGCCTCCAGCGGACTAACCGCGGAGGCAACAACGAGAGAAGGGTCTTCTGGTCAACGGGAGCTCCTACTTCTCAAGACTCTACAGAGAACCGCCTCAGATGATAGGAGGGCTTCGGTAGCCAGGAAGCCACCTGTGTCATTTAAACCGCGCACTAAAACTAGCGTGTCCGGTACTACCGCATCCATCCCACCCATTCGATCTTTTAGATCTTCTGGCGAACGGCGCAGCCTGGTCCTCGATATGAACGTCAGGTCTGCGCGGGCCTACGACGGCGGTGACGATTACGGGGACGGAAACCATCGCGACAGAACACTACGCGCTTTGGAAGGAAAACGGGGCGACGAAGTCATGCAGTGGACGCCGCCTGATTCAGCCACAGAACGGCCAGATGGCGATGATAGTGGAGACCTGTTTTTAAAGATCGCTCGCGAAGATTCTTCCCAGCGCATCGGTGACGGTGGTAGAATATATGCGGACAATCCAAATGCAATCGTAAGTATGACTGCTGCCCTTTGTTCTGGACGTATAACATGCAGTACCGCCTATCGCATTTGGTCCACGAATCGACGTTTTACGTCAACCTAGGGCGTCGAGGATCTATTGAAACAGTTATCAGAACTGACCTATTTTCTAGACTCGCGTAGCACGTAGTGCTCGTCGACCACTTTCCGTAGCCATATCATCATATCGATCCCCCTCCCCTCCTCGTATATCGCGACGAATGTCCGAACAGGAGTCTCGAGCCAGAGTAGTGACTCATAATCAAGGAGAGAGGATAGGGCCACCCGTATCCTTCCGAGGACATTCTAGAGAACCGCATTCTGAAGATCTCAGACATAAAGGTGTTAGTACACCACTTCGAGCCTCTCCTCTGAGTCCACGGAACTTGACCTACCAGGATACCCCGGAGGCTACTTCCTCACACCGACGGCGGCAACCTTCGATTGACCGCAGCTCTGCCGTTTTATCTCGAATGACCTCTTTGAAGCAGGCAAATGTAAACTATAGCCATCCTCGCTCATACAACTCGTCACCTCTGGTCACGCATGCTACAGATTCACAAAAGAACGATGCGCAACTCAATGAGCCGCTCACTGTCGAAGGCACAGATTCAACTAACTCGACAGCTGCACCTTCAACAGTTTGGGATGAGCTAGAAGAACTAAAATCCCGAATTCATCGTCTTGAGCTAACAGGGAAAATTCCTCCTACTTCAAGCGCCGCCATATCGCGAGCTTCTGACGAACGCCCACAGACCGCACATACAAATGCCACTACTGTATCCGCGTCGCCTAAACGGGGTGCTTCGAGCGTAGTACAAAGCGCGGAAGCATCCACTGTGCCAAAGGATAGCCACCCACTGCTTCACTCGGCTCTGGCTAAATCTAAAGATTTACTTGCACCCGAGGTTTACGACGCGCTGGAGACGGCAACGGTCGATGCATTAGCACTCGCCGCTATGATGGGTACTGCTGGTCAACCAGGGCCTATCTCTAGTGGAGCGAGCAATGTCGGCAGCAATTGTGGAACAGTCACTGATCGCCAGCTAAGGAAAAAAGCAGACAGTGTGTGTCGTAGCCTCACGGAGTTATGTCTTGCACTTAGTGAAAACGCCGGCGCACCTAAACCCCTTCCAGTGACTGCGCCCTTGGAAGAAGCTACAACTGCAAGCCCGACTATTGTACAATTTACTGGAATTCCTGGAATTCCTGGATTACCGTCTCAGAGGAGACCAAGCATACCTGCAAATCGTGCTATTGAACTCACTATGAGCCCAAGGGCCGCGTCTCGTTATGAAGAGAAACGAGCTACCGTTCTGACATCTAGCGCTGTTCCCGGCCTACGGTTTAACGCCAACATGACCGCAACTACAGATGCTAATACAGCTGGTCGTAAGAGTTCGCTCCTGTTTTCACGAACTCGACGTGCCGGAACAGAAGAACCCGAAGATGAGCGTCGGACGTCTGGCATTTTGAGAAACCGCCGTGCTGGTACCGAAGAGCCCGAAGTATCATATCCACCTGAGCGAAAACCTATCCTTACGCGCGGACGCCGAGCAACAATGGATACTGGTAGTGAGGACGAATCTCGGTTCCGCACACCATCCCGCGCTGTGACTGAAGTAAATGGTCTTCGACCACGTGAATACATTTCGCATCTTCCTCCACCTCCGATCCCAAAAGAAGCAGATACACTAGCGAATTCGGCTCTCCCGAGGAGACGCGCAGGGCCCACAACACTCAACACGCGATTAGCAAAACCTACAGTGGTGACAACGTCGACTGCGTCAGCTATTGCTACACCGAGCAGACGGCACTTCGACCATCCCATACCAAGCCGTGAGATGGACCTAGAACCAGCCGATGACCGACCTCAGCGGCAATTCTCTCTTGCTCGGTCTGGGAGTTCGAATCGTCGGGTGACGCACCGACAGAGTATGATCGCAACACCGTCGACAGCGACGACCAGTTATTATAGATAACGCTCATATGAGCCGTCACGATCATAACGACAATGTACTATTATCATTTGTCAATAGGGGCGTTTTCTAATTGGCATCTGGCATGATTAGGCGTTTCGGCTTGCACCCTATGTTCAGAAATACCCTTTTTGCTCAGATTTGACAAACTCGTTTCGTTTTTTATAAACTCTGTGAGGTTGTTCATTTGAGGTTGGACCGCCTATTTCTATACATTCACCGCAAGAGGGGTAACAACGGCGGCTGCTGCGTTGCATCATACATTTGCAGTTTTTGGTTGGAAAAGCATTGTCATTTAAGTTGAGGTAGTAGGGTTCTGTGGCGTTGCTGGCTAAATATACCGGTTCTATCAGAGTCTTGTAGGGTGATAATGCCCAGCTCAGGAAGGGTCGGCATTGTAGATTCAAAATAGTTATTCTATAACATTAATGTATGATACTGAAATTCATTCTATGTTGCAACAGATCTGAAAAAATCTCAATGAGTCTTGAATGATTCTCTACAGGATATCAAATAATCAAAACTGAGCATCAGTGGTTTAGTGGTAAAATCCATCGTTGCCATCGATGGGCCCCGTGTTCGATTCACGGCTGATGCATCATTTTTAGCATTCACTGGTTCCCAGTACTGGCCAACCAGCCATGCTTTAGTCCTGGGGGATGTCCCAAACCGAGCTGTGGCTTGCTTAGGCAACTTCAGGGAAGGTAAGTAGGCAACCCAGACGTATTCACCATGACTCAGGCCGGAGTTGTGGGGAGCTCTATCCAATTCATCTCTCAATTTGTTCCGCATCTACATAGACTACTTTATGGTATGACATACAAAAACAAGGCGTTTGCTTCATCACTTCTCTTCTGCAGTATACATCGTTCTCTCGACGTTTGACTACACTATCTTCCCTCCTCCAATCAACTACTGTACTATTTTCTCCCACCAGCGATCTGTGGTATCTTGTACGGGCACAGGGGCGGACGTCCCCGCTTCTCACCGAAGGCCAGGCTTTGAGTGCCGCTACGACTCTGTTTTCGACTACGGCGCGTGCGCTGGTTATGGGCAGAGCTCGAGGTGTAGGAAGAGTATTGATATCTTTATTAGAGATACCAAGCAGAAGATTCTCGGCCGCAAGGGCCCGGGGGGCATGTGTGAGGGAACATACGCAACGGAGACACGGACGTGATCGAGAACTTGGTGAAATCGCAGGAAAGAGCGCTATCTGTCGCTATAGTACCACTAGTCCGAAAACCGGGATCACAGCCACAAAGCTTATAAGTTCAACTGCTACTGCTGGTGCTCAGAGCAACGACTACGACATGGCGGACGACTTTCAGGACGCGGCGGATCGCTTCGAGGACCGCGTGCTTGGTGGTGGAGCAGGTAGAGGAGGGAGGAACCGCCGTGGAGGAGGTGGTGGTGGACGACGCGGAGGCGGAGGAGGAGGAGGAGGAGCGGGAGGATCGAATCGACAGGTGCAAATCTCCAAGGCGCTCTCGACGCTCTTGAGACATCAGGCGCAGAATGCTGGGATCCAGCTTGATAGTGAAGGTTTTGCGCCGCTGGATCGCGTTGTAAGTGATAATTCATCTCATTTCCCTACGTCACACTTTTTATCTCCTATTTCATCTGTTTCATTTACCTTGTTCATATTTGCATAGCTATCGTATTGTCATTCACCTTTTTCATGTGCTCTATTTCAAGGACAGAGTATGAGGCTAGTGGCATGGCTGGCGGCTGTCACACAAGGGTGGCTACCCAAAAAAAAAAAAAAACATGCTTCACGAGCGTTACGAAGGGGGAAATAAAAGGAGAACCTAACTAACGACATATTACAGATGCAATGGCCACGTCTCCGCAGTCTGAATCCAACCGTAGCAGAGATCAAAGACGAAGTAGCGACAAACGCAAAGCAGCGGTTCAGCATGAAGCCAAACCCAGACGAAACCGTGTCGACGACGACGTCCGACGACGACGCCGCGCACTGGGTGATCCGCGCCAACCAAGGCCACAGCATCGCGATCGCGTCCGAGGCGCTGCACGCGCCCATCACGCTCGCGACGGGGAACGTCCCCGAGGTCGTCGTCCACGGGACCTACTTTGCCTTTTGGCCCGCCATTGTCGCGGCTGGGGGTTTGAAGAAAATGGGACGCACGCACGTTCACTTCGGAACCGGAATTCCTGGCGGGGATGATGCTGGTGGTGGTGGTACCGGCCAGGTTCATAATGTGGAGGATGAGGAAGGGGGCGCGGTGCAGAACAAGCCTAAAGTCATCAGTGGCATGCGCGCCGATGCAGAAGTGCTCATCTTTGTAGATGTCGAGAGGGCGCTGCGGGACAGCGAGGCTAGTAGTGGTAAAACTGCCGACGAGGAAGCAGGGGGTGGGATCAAGTGGTGGATGAGCGAGAACAATGTCGTGCTCACCGAGGGAGATGCTGAAGGCCTGGTCCCGCTGAAGTACTTCAAGGAGGTCAGGGGCCGGCGGCAGGGCGTCGGTCTATTGTGGAAGGATGGTGAGAAGGTCGCTGATTTACCGGATGGCATTGTTGCTAGAGTTCCTCAGGGTAAGGGTCGAGGCGGCGGTGGAGAGAGGGGAGGACGTGGAGGGCGGAGGGGAGGAAGGGGTCGGGGACGAGGTTCGTGAGGATAATGTTTGTTTAGTAAGTTCTCGAGAGTTGTGTTGTGGGATCCTAGGTCTTAGAAGTCCGGGGTCCTTCTTAAGTCAGACATGGCTTTCTCTAATCTAATAGCGTACCTCCATAGCAAATTCGACTACTTTGTGAGTCTCATTATGCAGCGCTATCATGATATATAACACCTAACAGAGGGGGCCAAGTATAGCCTATACGATCACTCTCCGATTTAACACAGGGCATTGGGTTAAAAGGCCAAAATACATGTTATATTCGTCATCGCCAGGTCATTACATCTATGATATACATTAAGCCCGCTATTCCAGTTCAAAAGTTTCGATGTGTCTTTCGCTGTCATCAACAAAGTCTTCGACATCAAGCACCACCCATCGTTCCTCGTGTCGAGTAACCAGCCCGTCCAAGCCCGCGCCTAACTAAGCGCCGTCTCGCTGCCGCTGCTGCTGCTCTCGAATAGGCAATGACGAAGAAACCTACTTTGCGTCACCGCTTCTATGCTGAGCTAGGAACGCCTCATCCGCCGCGGCGCGTTTCTGCTTCTCTTCTTGTAGGAGTTTTAGGAGATTCTCGGCTATCATCTCCTTGGCGGCCTTCTTGCCCATGATGTTCTCGACGCGGCTCTTGGATACATCGAAGGGCAGGATGGCGTTGTAGGCGCCGAAGTCCGCAGATCCGCTGAAGAAAGAACCCTTTTCGTCGGTAGACTCAACTCTGTACACTGGAGAGGGGAGACCTAGGACGGTGCAGAGCTCGTTTGCTTGGTGCGCAGCTGAGGGCTGGCTGGCGTCGAACGGAGAAGCAGGAATGACGGCGGGAGGGGAGGAAGGCTTTGTAGTATGAAAGGGGCTGCTGGGGGGTTTGGGCTGTGCTTGCTGCTGTTGTTGCTGCTTCTGTTGAGAGAAGATGCTGGCGCTCTTGGGAAATTTCACGCCACCGCTCTGTGGCATGAATCCGTTGGCCCGTAGCCAGTCGACGGCGCATTTCGCTGCGTATCTCTTGGCGTCCCTCTTCTTTGCAAACGTATGCTGGCTCGCGTCACCATACGGGAATGTCTCCTTTGCCTCGGCCAGAAAAACCTGGCACTTCCAACGGAGTGCGCGGCCTGTGGGATCAAACGGGCTGTCAGTGAAAATGACTTCTCGAGAGCCTTGAAAAGGACGCGCAGCTCGGTATTCTAAGGAGATTATTAGCGCAATAGTTCTGGACATAACAGCAACAAGGGCGCAATTGTAATGAGGGTAAAGACGTGTGAAAAGTGAACAAAGATGGAGTCTAAGTGAGTGTGTGAAGCGGAATGAAATATGGTAGGATACTCACCTTGAAGATGTCCAACCCAGTTGAACTCTCCCAGCTCAGGCTCTACCACAGACACCGACTCGACCTTGAGAGCATATTCGAGCCCGAGAAGCGCACTGCGTAGCTTGTCGGTCAACGGCGTAGGTGCCAGTCGTTGTTGGCCAACCCAGGCCCCAATTAGATCGTACGTAGTCGAGGACACAGTAGTTTCGCTGGCAGCGGCCATGATTGAGCGCTACTTTATAGTATATTGGTATTATTCTCACCAGTTACTCAACCATAAATTATTCTGTACGCACAAGAACTGAGGGGGTGTATTTGTTGTTGCATGTGAATGAAGCGGAACGAAGAGGAACGGGTAGGTAGGTCTAATAGGACTGAGGGCCAATGGCGGGATGGTGTGGGGTTGGTTGTTGTGGTGGAAGTCTCCAATATAATCTCATTAAATTGGTTGTTTGTGCAACCTCAAGGGACCAGGCTGCCTGCCAATGCAAGTGCACCATGCTTCTGAAGGGAGAAGGCGTATGGCTGCATGTGCCGCTGACGTTGGTTGGTATTAGGTACAACCCGCCCTTTGCACTGAAGCAACAACAAATCTGTAAATGTCAAAGTGCTAAGCAGGAAGCACTTTAGAGGATACAATCTGGGCAGATAATTGTCGATCAAACCATAAGTCACCGGTTGCTCAAAGACGACCCCAATTCACATTGTATTTAACAAGTCACGTAATGCACAAAAATCTTGGGTATCATTTGTCTGCTCGCCAGGTCACAGTACCTACATGTTTTTGACATGGATTGTCTCTTCTTTCTTTTCTTTTTATCTTCGCTTTCTTTACCCCTCCTCGAAGAAACCTCCATCGCTCTCATCGCCACTTGAGGCGGGCGATTCTGGTAACTGCTGGCGTTTGTCCTTGCTTCTGACCTTGAGTTGGCCCGCTTTCGCTGTAGAAGACTGCTTCGGAGGGCTTTCTTGGGACGATTTACTCTTCGATTCTGCTGCCGACTTGCGCTCTTGGATCTGCACCAGTGCACGAATGCCTTTCTTGGACGCCTTTTCTATTGTATCCCATAAAGGCGGCCTCTCTGTATGTAAGGATCGTGCTGCTGCGCCAGCCTCTTCGGCTTTCGCTCCTTTCTGAGAGAGCGACGATACGGGATACAGACTGACATAGCGCTCCCGATGTGGGAAATATTTTGCGTATAGAGCATCAAGCTCGGCGATGTGAAGGTCGGCTTGGAGCTTCTTCTTCTCTTCTTCGTCGGTTATAGTCTTTAATTGAGTCCGAATTTGCTTTGCCAGTCGGTCCGCTTTCTTCCTTTCTGAAAATACCATGAATTAGAAATTTCAATTCGTAGTATGCCGAGTTTTGATCTATGACTCACCGAAAAAGCGAACCATGTGGTACTTCTTGATCATGGCGCTCCTCCTCTTCCCATCGGCGAGATCGTCAAGCTTCTGTTTATGGTGGTCCAACTCCTTTTCGAGCTCATGTTTCACGTTGGCGGGCAGGCTATCCTCGCGATTCAGCCGTCTCTCTATCGTCCTCGCTCGTTTCTTAAGCCAGTTGATGCTGGTGGGCTTCTCTTTGGAAGGGCCTTTCTTTTTCTTGTGTTTCGAACTCTGGTAGCTCGGTGCGTGTTCGTGCGTCTCGCTGGCGACCGAGGTCTCGGCGCTGTACTCAGAGAACTTCCTCTTTGAGCTCATTTTTGTATCTAGCAAGTTGTCCGGTACGCGTGTGTTTCAATTGCAAAACGTCGCAAGAAGCAGAGGGGCGGCCGATTGCTCGTGAATTTTCTGGGTTGGGTTAGAAAAGCTACAGTACTTATAGAATTCTTTTTGATTGGCCAATGGAGCTAGCATAGGTGGGGCGACCGACGGGCGACCCGTAAGTATAAGTACGGATTGTAAGCTACTTGAAGCATCTCATCCTGACAAGGCGAACAACTAAACCAGTGAGGCAGGCTTGCGACGTTATAAATTTCCCTCTTCTTGGCTCTGGAGCATAATGACTTAAGCTATAAATGTTTTTATCGAAAACTACGAGCTGGAATGATGGAAATTTCATAGGCCATCTGACTGACACCTCCCGGCCGCAGCGCCTCGCAAGTATCAGTTGCCATCTCATCCAAGAACCAATCTAATCAAGCTCTCAACTCACAAATGAGTAAACACGGTCGATAGTATCTGAAGTAGCCGGGCCGCTCGGTGACATTCATAGCCGGGAGCTTCATTGTCCGACATGGCCCAATATTCCAACTCGAAGTTGTTGGACAGACCCGAACCTGGTCTCATCAAGTGGTCCCCGAATCCGCGCGATGACAATTTCCTGCATGTCAACCTACAGCACCGCACTGTTCAGCTATATAAACCTACTGGACATGCGCGGAGTGGTAGATTCGACTATGAAAGAGTCGCCAAGCTCGACGATATACCTCCCCTCAGCACGTATGACTGGTCACCTGGTTACCCTGGACTCGTCGCCATTGGCACTGCCTCGGGCACTATCAACATCCTTAACCTCAACGATACTACAAACCATTATCTAGAGCAACGACTGAAGTTCACTCGCTTTTGTCAGGCTATCGCCTTCAACACGGGCACTTTGCTAGCTGTCGGTTTAGAGCGTGTGCGGAACGACCAGTGCCTCCAGGTTTGGGACATCAACCGTCTCGCTGAGAGTAAACCGGATACATCTTGGCCGTCGCTAGATGGGTCTATCCTAGGCGAAGCGGTTCATCGATTCGAGCCTTCTACTACCGTATCTAGCACAAGGTTCTTCGAAGATAGCCCGCAAACACTTGTTGTCGGTATTAGAAATCAAGGCATCCGAGTTTACGACCTTAGAGGTGTGTCTACTATCTACCTATTCTTATACATATTAAACTGACGGAATCGAGACCCTAATAGTGCTGTCATCAACTACCAAACGAAATGTAACAACAATTTGGCTATCGACTATGCAGACTCTAACTATTTCGCCTCTTCTTCACTGGACCGCCCCGGCATTGTCATTTGGGACCGTCGGGCAACTTCAAGGCAACCATCGTCGCCCTCTTATCTTGATGCTGTAGATACGGATGGCCTGCCTTGGGGCGCAGCGCTCAATTTAGAGAGGGCAATCGACATTAACCCGAGTAATGTTCCTGATAGGGGCTCTTTGGTTCGTTCGATACGATTTTGCCGCGACCATCGTGGTTTGTTAGCTGTACTTTCTCGGACAGGCCAACTACGGGTTCTTGAGACGACGAAAGAGTTTACTTTTAGGGAACGCCACTATGAGAAGAGTCCAGAAATCCTAGAGGCAAGAAGGTCTTATGAGCTGGACATGGGCTTCACAAATGGGGAAGCCAAACTTGATCAGATCGTTTCTTTTGATTGGGTTACGCTCGACTCGCCTGCAGTGACACCTCGAGCATTAGTATTGCGCGCCAGTGGTGCCTACGAGATTTTAGAGAAGCCATCTTATACATCGGATCACGTATATAAAATGGTGCCATGGCAAGCACCATATCGAGGACTTGAAGGTATAGTCTTGTCGTTCTATGATACAGATTCCGAAGTGCTGACAATTGGACAAGAGGGCACCAGCTATCATAGCCTGATGCGATTCGATAGTTCTCAGCAACCAGAGATGATGGGGCCTATCCTTTTCGACGATGCTGTCAAAGATATACCTTTATTCGGGAGGGAGAAAATTCCAGTTGCGACCATTGCTTCGCAGGTCTTGGAATTACCCCCGCTGGAGGCGGATACTGTTCTAGATCTTGAAGCAAAGGACAATTTTCCACAACTATTTACTGAGCCAACTACGACTACTGGAAAAATTACCGCCTTGAGAAAACAGTCGCAGAATACTAGCCAATACCAAGAGTCATCGAGTGGTGAGCAGCATATGGCTAAGCTTGGTGACGGCCCAAACCAGGAATCAGCAAATACTGCAGGGAGGAGCGCCGGCCCAGTTTCAAATCGGCGAGCACATGAAAATCTTCTTGCAACTACACTCAATACAAAAGGGTTTCCGAAAGCAGCACAGATCGTCCTAGATCATATTATGCTGCTCCGCTCGAAAGAAAAGTATCTGTTTGATTATCCCGCTAATATAAATATTGTATCTGACGATCCATGGCTAAAGGATTTGTGGCTTTGGGTGGCTAGTACGTATCGTGCGTTTCCTATCATAGATGCCTATAGGTTGACACATTTATCTAGGAGCCTCAAGTGCTGCTCAAGATGATGGTATGGTAGCTCAAGGGATCGATTATAGCTTTCTTGGAGTCATACCTATATGGACCAAAAATCTGGGTCAGTTAAATATATCTGATACATATTGGAATCACGAATCTAATTTTCAGTCCAGGAAATCAAGGAGCGTCCAGGCTCAACCACGGATTGGAATTCCCTGACGATGCGGCGTGGGACTGTGGGCTGGAGAAATTACTGAGCACTAGTAAGACGGAGGAGATCACCTATGGCAAATTAGAGACGAAGAGAACGACGCGTAGAGAAGCAGCCATGCGCGTTTGTGAATGGGGACAGAAGTCTTTGGACTCAGAGTGCAAGGATTACGCAAAAGTCCCTGCGCCTGAGAAGAACTCATCCTCGTTCACGAGAGGCGCAGCTCGCGCACTTTTCAAAGGTGATTTCACGGAAGCCGTTAGCATCCTCAAGACAGCAAGTGCGGACTACCCAGAACTTTTATTCGTGTCTCTCGCTCTCCAACTCGTCAGCAGAGGCGACAAGAATCTAGCCAAAGAGCAACTTGACTTCGATGACACTGTTGCCTCGAAGACTGACCCATATCTTCGAGCCATCTCGTCGCTAATCGCAACTAACAACTGGGAGACTATTGCAAACCAGGAATCGCTTCCGCTACGGGAACGCACTTATATAGCTCTCCGAAACTTCGACGACGAAAAGCTAACGCCGTGGCTTAATGCTGAGCTGAAGAAGGCTATAGAAACGGGCGATATCGAAGGCATCGTACTAACCGGCATAACAGATAATCTTGTCGACATATTTGCCAAGTATATCGAGAAATTCAATGACATCCAAACGGCCGCACTCGTGCTGTCCATCTGCTCTCCACGATATATCGACGATTACCGTTGTCTTGTCTGGCGCAACGCGTACAGGGCGTACCTACAACGACACAAGGCCTTCCTTCAGCGTACCAAGTTCGAAGTAGAGAGCACCAAGAAGAGCAAGCACCACGGCGTCCCCACGATCAAGCCGCCCTCGCGCCAGATCGCGCTGCGATGCGTGTATTGTGACGCCGAGTACGAGCTCGCCTCCAAGGTCGGCGCGGGAGGCAGTTCGAGCATGGGTATCCCGTCTAACTCGGCGGCCCAGGCCCAGACGCAGAGCCACGCCTCGAACCACCTCACGGCGACGAGCATCAACGCCGGCGTCAGCTGCCCGAGCTGTGGCCGCCACCTCCCGCGGTGCGTCGTGTGTCTCGAGGTCGTGGGCATCCCGCGCTCCGACAAGCCTGAGCTCTCCCTCGACCCGCAGGTCCGCCTCGCGGCCAAGTTCCCGACCTTCTGTCTCAAGTGCGACCATGTCCTACATCTCGACCACGCGCGCCAATGGTTCGCGCGACACGTTGAGTGCCCGGTTCCCGAGTGTCGGTGTCGGTGCAATTTCAGGGCGAACCCCGAGTTGAATTATGGATGAATGTTTACTATTTGAAAGCCCAAGAGTGTACCTAGCGGCATTGATTCCAGCTACATTCCAACCATAAGTTCGCTTTTATTTCATATTAGTGAATAAAACAATCTATCTTCAGTCAAAGCTAACGTGCCTTCTATTCTTCAAGTTGATAGTATGATATCTTGAGACCGGAATATTCAACTACTATTATAGAGAGATGAATAAGGGGAGATTAAGCAAAGGGGTTCATTCCATAACCTAGACGTGAGACATAAAGACGTTAGGACAGTGTTACAAAATTACACATTCTTTCGGGGGTATTGTACTAATTATGACTTAAATCACTGCGAACACATCATACAAGTCTTCTAAAAGACAAGTGATTTCCAAGGCGGGACGTCCCCCGTCCTACGACGTCGGGAGCCTTCTTTTTCCTCGGCGCGTAACCTTTCCTCCATCTGCTCCATCCAGTCCTCCTCGGCAGCGAGGGCGTCCCGTTCAATCAGCTCCATGACTTTTAGTTCTGCGAGCATATCGCGCACCAGGCTGCGACATCCACACAACGTACGCGCGAGGCCAGAGAGCGGCTTGTCTCCTTTCGTTTCCGTATCGCCACCTGTCTCTTTCTTCCTGCCATTTTTGACACTTTCTGGTTCATCGGATTCGACGTGCCCAAGCTGGGAGAGAGTCCGCCGCCACCCTTCTAATATACGCACCAAGCCTGCATGGTCGCGCTTCCACGCGCTCGCGTCTAGGTCACTGACGAAGACACCCAGCTCCTCCTCCTCACCCCCGTTACCTATTCCGAATCCACCACCACCGCGCGCCAGCAGTCCGTCGATATCACCACCTTGCTGCGCGGCCCTGATCTCCGCGACCCGAAGCGCCCAGTCTTCGAAGGCGCGCACCGCACGCTGATACCGTCCCCCTGGCTCGCCGAGGGCCCAGACGCCGTTGAGGACCTGATCGAGGTGTTGGATTTTCTCATCGAGGGGCAACCTCTCCCGTTCACGACCCTTCCTATCCCCATCCGTTCCCCCATTTTCCTTCTCAGGACTGGCGTTTGCCCAGCGTATCAGGTCCCGCAACCCCCTAGCCTCGGCGCTCTCTCGCTCGACGGCCCGCAGCTCCTGATCCGCGGCCGCGAGCTCCCTGAAGCGCGCCCCGAGCTTGGACCGCGCGCTCGCGTGCCAGGAGGCCGAGACGCTGTGCGCTTCGCGGTGCAGGAGGGAGAGCTGTAGGAGCTCGGTCTGCAGACGGCTTGTCTCGGCTGTTATGGCGACGTTGACGGGTTGCTTGGATGGTGAGGGGGGTGCGAGGAAGGTCGATGTTAGGGGTTTGGGAGCGAGGGTCTTTGCGGGACTGTAGTGCTGCTGGTTCGTGTTGAAGGCGGGCCGGCGTGCGGCGAGGGTCGAGGATGCGGTTGATGAGTGCGTTTGTGGCTGTGATTGCGACTGCGAGGATACGCGCGCGTGCTTCGTTTGTGAGCGGGTCTGCACCCTACTCGACGTTACAGATGCCGTCTGTGTGGTTGTGCTTGTGGATGAGGCGCTGGAGGGCGCTGGACTCGGGTTCGATCTCGAGTTCGATCTCGAGGGCGCTTGGGACAGCGGCTGGAGCCTTGTCGCGGCTGTGAGGGCTGTGACTGTAGATTTTGCCCTGGCATGGCCTATGAGGCGCTCTTTTGGAGCTGTTGTGGAAGCAACACCCGCTGAAGACCTCGGCCTCGCGGATGTGCTGGCTGATCGGCTTATGGCAGCGGAAGATGTCGCCGTTGGGGATGGCACTTGGCGTATCGATTGGACCCTGCCCAACGGTTTAACAGCTGCTGGCGCTCCATTTGATCTGGAGGATGTCTTAGTTGACGAGCCACCAGAAACCTGCCTAGAGGTCAACCCAGTTGGTGCTCTCGCTCGTGACGTCGCGGTTGTTGTCGTTGGCGGGGGCCTCATAGGCAGCCGGCTTGGAGACACGTTCCTCGCCTCATTTCGGCTATTGACAGGCTTATTTTGGGTCAACCCATTGTCGTTGGTCGCGAGTTTCCGAATCGACCGTGTTCGACTCAATCCGGTTGTTGAAGACATTGTGTCATTTGTGAGGAATTCAAGGTTTGCGCAATGTTTCGGCTTGTTTACCGACTTTAGGTAAGCCGGACAACTGGGGTTACACGGCTTGGGGGACCCTGATGCCCCCTGATGCCCACCCACTTGGCTTGGGTTAGTGTCCGCTGTAGCAACGCCGGCAAGTGCCGGTAGCTTAGCGGTAAAGGGCATGGCAAGATCTGTAAGTACAGCAAGGATCACTAATTTGGGGACAGAGCATAGATAGGTACTGTAGGTATTGTGAAACTCGTCTGTCTAAAGGTAATTGGTTCCAAAGCTTAGAATTTAAACTTTCTCTCAGTAAACTCTTCATCTCAGCTCACGCCATGCTCAGGTGCACCACCAGCAGGGCCCCATACGGAGCGCTCAACCAGCCATTCCATCTTGCCGCTCTCTTTCTCTACCCGTGCGAACATGAAACTCTCAAAGGTGGTATCAGCACCGTCCACCTTGATTGTTCCGGTCATATGGGCTGCCAATCGATCACCATCGCGAAGGAACTCGTCCCTGGGATGCGAAGTGCGTGTTAGTTTCTCCGAGGGGTATTATTGGCGGCACATTGGGAAGTGGCTTACACCACCGGCTCATATTCACTAATCTTAGAGCGCCACTCCTCAATTCCTTTCACGTAAGTGTCTAAAGACGAACGCTGGCCGTTCATAACGTGATAGAAAGTTGGCGTTGAAGTGGCTTCCGCATAACGAATAGACTCATCGGGTGGCCCAGTGAGACTCCATTTCATCGCCCGCTGGAAACCTTCAAGCGTGGAGGTATATTCGGACATGGTGATTGAGGAGGAATGAAAAAGAAAGGAATAAAAGAGGGGCCAACAGTTCAGAGTGACTAACTTGATAGAAAATGCTCTAGCAAGCAGCAGAGGGCTACAAGCAAAGCAGTCCTTTATACGTGAGCGAGCAGCAAAGCCACAATTGAAACCGGCCTCTCTTCAGCACCACTTACACCAGCAATCTTGACTGCGCAACCTGATCGTACGTAAAGTCGTTGCCTATAGAATACTACCCTCTCGTGCGGCGCAACTGATGCAATGCAACTGCTCTAACCGTACAGACGCCAAACAATTAATACCTACCTGAAGAAGGGAGTGGAGTGTAGGTAGGTATGTCAGAAGGATTGCAGCGGTTGGAAGTGCCCAATCATGCAGTTGGACCCCAATAATGAAGAAAGAGGCTTATGCACAACAACCAACGAACTCCCACAGCCTGCTTGGCGATCGTTTGGATATAGACGTGCTGGGAATCCTTCGATTGTTGTCTTCAGCTACTCGAGTGTACGGTAACACTAGATATGGTCATCATGTTACCCCCGATGCTATATCGCTCGCGTCTATCACTCTCAATACGTAGGCGCATCCCGACTTGCCTCTCCCAGTCGACATCCACCTCATTCTTGTCAATTTACACACATCCTTAACAAACACGAAATCTGCTTCTGTAATACTTATATCTGTCCTGCACGATGAACTCACCCGTAGATCTCTGTAAAGTTCCCGCTGCGCCCCCTCCTGACGGATACAGCAGCAACTTCAATAATCCCACCACGTTGGGGCCAGCTTTGATAGGCGTCATCACATTCACCACCATATGGGCAATCGTCTTCACCTCGGCTAGAATCTATATCAACTTTCGAAAGCTGGGGTGGGCTGATTGTAAGTTCTACCAAAACCCATAAACTTCGATTCGCGTTACTAACAACATCGATAAGGGTTTAACCTAATCGCTCTTCTACATTCTGTAGCGATCTTGGGTATTGAGGGTACTCGTATGTATCACCGTTCGTGATAAAATCATCAGACCGGAGTGAGCTGATCAATACTCTTGGTGACTCGCTAGAGTTTAAGCTCGCACGCCATATATGGGATGTGCCAGCATGCTTCTTTGATGGGACGTACGCACAGGTAACTAGCGTTCAGACTCTCTCATATTTCTAGAGTGGTTGTGGCTAATGGTATCATGCAAAGGGGATATTTATTCCGGCTGTTCTGCTCCAAACCGGTGCCTTCTTTGCCAAAGCATCCATATTCCTCCTCTATCTCCGTCTTTTTACGGTTCAGAGACCTATGCGTACTGCCGTCTATGCCGGGATTATCTTCTCGTTCTGCTTATATGGAGCTGGCGTCGCCGTGGCTACGTACTACGAAACACCAAGAGCTGGCGAGAAGTGGACGGATATACTGGATGGTCAAACAGAGACCCCGCTCCCCTGGTGGCAAGCTCAATCCAGTCTGAGTGTAGCATTGGATCTATACATTTTTAAATCTTGGCGCTCTCACCCGGATACGATGGGCACATTTGATGGCGAAGGGCAAAAATGTCGATGGTGAGTCTAGCCCGGTGGCTTCAGGATTATATCGGTCATTTAGTATTAAGTGAACTAAAAAATATTAGGGGCTGTGCACGTTTCTTTATATCCGGCAATGATGAATCTCGTGGTGCTTTTGCGCTCTTTGGAGAAGACCTAAGTACCGCTTAATTCAGTAAAAATTGCATCGACGCTCATGTCCGTGTACTGACTCTGCTTGCCAGTCAAGAACGACAAATTCATAGTCTCGACTCTTGGATATGTTGAGGAGACTCTATTCAACGCTGAAACAGTAAAATTGTTGCCTGAATTTCTTACACCATATTGTTGACGGTGTAATGAGTCTCTGCCTTAACTCCCACAAAACGTGTTTCGAGAACTTGATCCTCACTACAGAGCGACGCCTCCGAGACAAAGAGATGAAAAGCGATGAGTATCAAGTTCCGTAGCGTGTGAGAACTTTTCGTCCTGCGAGAATGTTTCATAGAAGTAATGGGTTTTATGTGGCTAACGACGGAAATAGGGGGATTGCATCCAATGGATAATCGAGACGACACCGAAACAAAAACCCTGGTCAGCAGAGCGTGTCATATACAAGCTCATGGCGATCTGGTTTGGCTCAGTTCACATTCTGACAACGGGAAGTCATCTCACTTAGCCTTGGCGTTGGTGTCACTATCGCCTTTGTTTCTAACTTACAGACTATTGTTTACGTAATCCATGACCTCTGTCTTCACCCTGAGTATCGAGCCGATTCGAAAAGAGCTTGACACTTCCTATGAACATTTTGAGCGCACAGGTCTGGGATTACCACTGCTCGATAGCTTCATCAAAGAATCGACACGTCCTACGCCAGTTAAGTCCAGTAAGCGATATCTTGGTCTTTTGCGTCATACAGTACTTGGTTCTAATAACATTGCACTGGTCAGTGTGCGGCGACGTGCGCTCCAACCTTTTTCCTTGTCGGACGGCACCAAAGTAGCCATCGGTGAATGGACCTGTGCTCCATCTGGAGCTATCAACGCCCACAGCGAATATTACCCTTCTCCCGAGACCTTCTCTGGTTTCCGTTTTGTAGAACCTTCCATATTATCTAACAGTCAAGCGTTTTTCACACCAACAGTAACGCAACAAAAACCTTCTAAGCTTACGGATGTTGATCATTCGTTCTTGATGTGGGGAACGGGACGTATGGCCTGGTGAGTTCACACTCCACTGAACACTCGTCTTACTAGTAGTATAAGTGCTTCTTTTCGTGCTGACCTATCTACTATCCTTTTGCCTGCTGCCTCGGCACCAGGACCAAAATTGCAAGGATTACTTAACAGCGGGGCAATCTACAGACTTAGATGATCGAATTAGAAGCTTTTATATGGTTAGATGTTGAATTTTATGACGTTTTTGACTTATGTAAGCAGCTCCGCTGTTAAGTAATCTTTGCAATTTTGGTCCTGGTGCCGAGGCAGCAGGCAAAAGGATAGTCCAGGAAGATACTATGCTTCTGCATTCATGAAGGTTGTGATTGCCCAGTTGCTTATGAGCTATGACTACAAGCTTGTAAAGCCGGAAGCTCCTCGTTGGATTTCTTGGCGCGTGGCAAAGATCCCAAGGCCGTGGAGAAAAGTGGCTTTCACAAAACGCAAGTGAGGTTTCTAGATTACTTCTTCCTATTTTGCAATTATGGCATATAAAAATTTCCTCCCTTTTCTCTCCTTTTCATTTGTAAATTTCCTTACAATATGGTATCTTCGTTTCCAATACGGAACGCTATGGACCAAGCCCTGGAGACCAAGGATATTAGACACGGCCCCTTGGCCCATACATATAACAACGAGGGCTTGTACTCAAGGGCTACTAAGGTCCTTTGTTGCCTTGTATGTCTTCGATGTTACCTCGCCCTTTACCTTCTATTGATCGTCCGTAGTTGGCGCCTCCGCGTCAATCCACACCTGTGTAGCAAAATAAAGTCTCGAAAATAAAAGTCTCTTGGCATTGAAATACATAACAAGTATACTGCAATCCTGTTCACAGTAACTTTCACATCTCTTACTACGAAGCATACCGCCGAATTACTCACAGTAGCTTTCCCGTAGCTATTGCACTGTGAGACAAACTGTAAAGCGGACTGCTAATTTCCCCTTCTCGTAGGTGTTGTAGTGTGAGTCATACTAGGGAGAAAGCTGCCAATTCGCTGGGATCTTGTAACCAATGCACTGTGCTATCTGGGTAACCGACCCAATGCTAAGGACTTACGATCTCTACACTATCCTGGTAACCTTAGGAATCATGTATTGCTATATCGGGCAATCGGCGTGAAGACGTCCAGCCTCTAAAACTTGATATAACCCCCTCTTGAAGCAGCTCGGTATGCAGCTTTCTCTATATCGTATCATCCTCACTTTAAATTGGGCACTCTATCATGGCATTCGTCAAGTCAGAATATGTATTTCGCCTGCTATCCGTTCTGGGGCTTCTCGCCCAATGGGGTGCCATGGCTGCGAACGGCACTCTCTTAGGTCTCATGATAACAGCTTGGGAAGGCCAATTCCCTAACGGCGTTCCTATGAATACAACCTGGACTGGACTGTGGCCCTTGGACTACGTTCTTAGCTTGCTTGTTGCCTTCTTCTACCCTATCCTCAATGTCACAGACCTTGAAAACCCAGCCCCAATCCTTCTATTGACCGACTTACTCATATCTCTGAGCGTCTTTAGTTTTATGGCCGTTGTTGAGGGCCGGCGAAGAAAGGACATGAGCTTGTTAAGATAGTAAGAATCTTCCTAATTTCGGTAACCACATGGACTGATAATTTGTAGTCCGGCAGCGTGGCAACTCGCATGGCAGTTTTTCGGTGCGGCTTCTATCATGCCAATATACTTGCACTCTTATATTAAAGAACGGATACCAAATAAACCCCGGCTCGCAACCCATCAGGCCAAAATACTGCCATTCACAGCGATCTGGACTGTCCTTACCAACCTCCTTCTACTCGTTCCTGGTGTCATGGGTGCCTCCCCATTCATCATTCAACTGTCTATCGTCGTCTGGTTCTTCTTGCCTCTCGTTACCGAATTCGTTGAAAACCGGATCAGTCCTCTTTTCACATATTATCGTCCTAACGAAGCTTACCATCCAGTACTTATTGGTTACGGAATCGTTGGCTCAGTCAGCGCCATCGTTCATGTTGTGGTCGGACTCTGGGCTTACAACTCATCTCTGATGAGTTGGAAAAGAATGTACTGGCCAGCATATAGTGCAGTTCAGCCTGGACCAAGTCTGCTTTTGCTAGGGGGTACACTATTTTGCCAGTATGGTCACTTGAGCCTCTCCAGCTCCGTTGTTGCTCTTGCAGCGTATACAGTCGGTTGGGATGTTTTCGTTACGAAGTCGTATTTTGATATCCCACGAGCTGGCCGTCTTGTTGTATCGGTGATTGCCATCGTGGCGGTCTTTGGCCCAGGTACTGGAGCGGCCTGGCTGCTCTACATGCGGGAAATGGAAATGAATAAGTCTTTTGTATCAACAAAAGATCTCTAGCACAGGTAGAAATCTACTTTATGGCTCTCGCCTGCGATGGTGCGTAGAAAAACTATTGTAAGAGTAGAACTCGTCAAAAACCGATCCACATTCCAGTTATTATAAAAATCATGCTCTACACAGACTCGTATAGGCGACTATAATCTATGTGAACTGTGAGCTTGAAATTATTATCTGTGTTGGGTGGCCAGGGGGTACGATATTGTACGTAAGTAAGTAGTTGAGATAAATAGCTGTATATATCGATCTATCTATGTAAACTATTCGTACGAGGGTGAGACCCTCGTACGCAGAATTTTATAGTACGAGAATTCTGCTTGCGTATACTGCTTATGCAATCGGGTTAGCACCCGATTGCTAATAGCGTACGAATAGCTTTGTACGTAGTTAGCGGCAGCTTTGTACGCAGTTAATATTAATAATATAACACTGGCTTTTTTTTTTTTGATTATAGTACGCTTTATATAACTGTTAAATAATTATAAAAATTTTAAAAAACGTAAAAAAATATTAGCTAAACTGTACGGTTAATTATAGCTAATAAAATTGCTTAATAATATGTTAAATTACTGTTTTTTATAAATTATATATATATTGTGTTATATTATAGTTTAATGTTATATAAAAAAAAGGGTTTAGTTTATAACTGTTTTTTATACGTAGTTGTTAGTTTTATGTGTTTAAAGTGCTAAAAATTAAATAAGGTACTTTATACGTAAACTAGTTATTTTTAAACTGCCCTTTTATTTTTTTTTCTTTTTTTTTTTTCTTTTTTATATAAATATATAT